>NW_026847549.1:102538512-102732058 GCF_025583915.1 Anolis sagrei ordinatus
TGAAAATTATCAAAATACCTATATCATATACTTCAAAAGGCCTTGATTTAATTTAGAATCAATATTTCATTTTATTAAAAATATCTTTCAAAATTGAGGGGAGTTACCCCGCCCCACTGACTAAACTGTATAAAAACCCTGTCCAAAACCGCACACTATCCGTCCATTTCGAGGCATCTTTGGTGAGTATCTATTTACCCCACTCACTTCTCAGGATGTGTATGCATGTGTGTGTGTGTGTGTGTGTGTGTGTGTGTGTGTGTGTGTGTGAATGATTCTTGACACCCTTTCCAGCAATGCTTCATAGATTTTATTTATATTCGGTATTCTTAACGATGTTAGGTAGCGTTTACATATTAAAATTGTAATAATTTTCTGTAGCCCTTATTTATAAGTTTTAGTTGTCTGTGTCTACATATTTGTTACCCACACTGTTTCATTTATTTTTACCCCTAAATCTTCACCCCACTTCTCATTGAGAATGTTATATCCTTTACTATTTGTTCCTTTCATTTTTCAACCGCTTCTACAGCCCCTCAAACCAAAATTGTATTATTAGTTGAAACTGTTTAAACTTACAGTCGTTTTTGTTATTTTTCATAATTTTAAACCACAGTTCTAAGTGCATATAATGGTGGCCTGTCAAAGGATAGTTTTACTGAATTGACTTAAAGAGGGCTATTTTGCAAGGCAGCAAGGAACATGTGTTTCCAATGGAACATGTGTTCCCAATTACAACTGAAAGATTGTAAGAATCAGAGACTTGGAAGAGATCTCCGGTCATCCAGCCCACCCCCCCCCCCCCTTTCATTTCATTTCTGATTTGTTTTAAATGCTTTATATAAATAATACATAATATCATCAATATTATGTGTATATACAGTATATTGATTATTACTAGGCATATTATGTTAAATTCTATATTATTTTCAATCAATGTATTATATATAATGATGATAAAAGGGTCTTAGGATGGAATATGCCTCAACATGTTTGTGTACAATGTTTTTATATTTTGTCATGATTCAAAACCTTTGTTATACACGGATTAATTGTTGTAGATACACTGCGACTATACTAGGACTACTTTCTATTTAAAATGCTGTTTATATCTTTCTATTTCTCTAAAAACTTATCCCCAACTCTCTTCTCACGATGTGTATGCATGTGTGTGTGTGTGTGTGTGTGTATGTGTGTGTGTGTATGCATGTGTGTGTGTGTGTGTGTATTAAGATTTTAATTATTAGAGAAAAGAGTGTAAAGTTGTTAGTTTTAGTTTTGATTTTAAAAACAACACCTTAGGGGAAAACTCACTATCTTTTTAAAAAGAGAGTGAAAAGCGATTCTTTTCACTTTTGCATTATTTAAGAATGTTATAAGTTAATTCGGGGTATTATATTTAATTAATACATTGTATGGGATGAGTTATAATTTAATAAGTGTATAACTAAGGATGAAGTGTATAACTAAGGATACACTTTAATAAGTGTAACTAAGGATGTTTTACTGAATTGACTTAAAGAGGGTATTTGTAATCTTGCACAGACTTATCTTGCAAGGCAGCATGGAACATGTGTTTTCAATTGGAACATGTGTTCCCAATTACAACTTACCACTGAAAGATTGCAAGAATCAGAGACTTGGAAGAGAGCTCGGGTCATCCAGCCCACCCCCCCTTTTCATTTCATTTCTGATTTGTTTTAAACGCTTTATATAAATAATACATAATATCAGCAATATTATGTGTATATACAGTATATTGATTATTACTAGGCATATTATGTTAAATTCTATATTATTTTCAATCAATGTATTATATATAATGATGATAAAAAGGAATTGTGTACAACCGTGTTTGTGCACTAAGTTTTTGATATTTTGTCTTGATTCAAAATGTTTGTTATGCACTGATTAATTGCTGTAGATACATATTATAAAATAAACAAAAATAAATAACAAGAAATTATTATTGTTAATAAAATTTGTTATATCAACATGGTCCTCTTTTTCACTGTTTATTATTATATAACGATAATGAAGCTATAGTAGGCCTTCTTTCTATTTAATGCTGTTTATATCATTCTGTTTCTCTAAAAAACTTACCCCAACTCTCTTCTCAGGATGTGTATGCATGTGTGTATGTGTGTGTATAGATAGTTAGATATTAACATCATATTTCAGTAATGTGTACTAGGGTTGAGCTTATTATACTATACTATAATATTATAACATCATACCATACTATAATATTCCAGGAATGTATTATCTCCAATAAAATGTATTTTACGATGTGTATTATGTTAAATTCTATATTATTTTCAAACAATGTTTCATATATATATATATAATTAATTTTATTACGATGTATATAACAATAATAAAAGGGTCTTGGAAGGATATGTGCCCCGACATGTCTGTGCACAATGTTTATCTACAACACCAAACCATTCTGTATTATTAGTTCAAACTGTTTAAACTTACAGTCGTTTTTGTTATTTTTCATAATTTTAAACCACAGTTCTAAGTGCATATATAACAGACCCACGTCAAATTTAATTCTCTAAATTCATCCATACTTCCCCTTTCTCGTCCATCCTAGATACATCACATCCATTCCTCCGGAAATGAGACACGTATACACTACCGCTATCATTCATCCCCCACCATACGGTGATTCAACTATGGCACTACAGGATGTTTTAGGGGATGATGAAATTATAACGGTGGAAGATCCAGATCCTCAACTGATTGGAGGTTTGTTCTTATACCCTGAAATAATATAATAATAATAAAATGAATGCACAATGAGTGTGTCTGCGTGTTTTCTGAAATACATGTCTATTTTCAGCAGGTGAAGTATTTTCTGATTTCGTTGATGACACCTCTGCCTCTGCTGCTGTCCATAAGGCTGATACCAACGGTTCTATAAATACAGGTATTGCTAACCCACGGATTATAAACTGTCCATTGTGTATCAAAAACACAACATAAAATACTAATTAAATTTAATCAAATGCAATAAGCACTCCCCAAACCTATGAAATAATAAAGTTACAGAAAACAATAGAACAACCCTATAAATAAACAAAATAACCATTCATAAGGATGTATTTAGGACAAGCTAATCATGTGGTTGCAAATGTATTTTCTAGATAAGCATTCTGATAGCCGTTCCACACCCAAGCCGTCAACTTCAAAAAATCAAGGTACTGCGATGATTGGGTCACCTACAGAATGTCTTGCTGCACATATGGGAAATAGTTATTCAGGTATTGATATTTTATTCATTACTTTTAGGAAAAGGCATGAAACGTTGCAGGCCAGAAACTCCGAAAGCATCTAAACCCCGCAAGAAGCAGAAATACGGAGATGACATCAAAGATGGCCATGGCCAAGCCCCCAAAAAAAGAAAATTTACTTCCTTGAAGGAATGTTATGCTGAACTTAAGAGATTGTCTGAGGAAGTGAGCCGCAATCATGAGAGAAATGATCAAATCATGGCTCGTGATTTTCCAAATGTTTTTTCTGAAATTAAAGCACTAGAAAAATATCGGATGCTTACAAAGACAGCTTACTATCAGAGGGGTGGGGGAATGAACAGTAGGGGGAAAAGAAAACAAAAGAAGCCATGTCCTGGAGATCTGTACTGGAAAAGAAGACGTAAATGGATAAAAAAGGCAAGACAAACTCTTGCCAGGGCCAAAAGTAAGAAAAAACATAAAAGAGCATGCCCCTTAATGAGCTCAGACACGGCTTCTCCTAACAGCACAGACACACAGAGGGGGTTGCATTCTCCAGAGCGCCTTCACTTAGGAGCTGTATCTAATGTTGATGAACAAATCCAACAGGAAGACCACAATGCTGATGAGGTTAATGGTTCACACGCTGTGTTTGCTGAATGCGTGCGCTCATGGCAACATCCAATTCCTGATTTCAGCACATGGCGACTCGTTGAGGTATACCGTTTCAGAAATTTAGAAATGATTAGGTCATACGCCGAGATTGTAACGGTATTATACAGGTCGATCCAGGGCATATTAGACCGGCTGGCGCCTAGAATCGAACCTGATGATTTTGTACAGGTGAGACTAGAAGCCTCAGGATTACGAAATCCACTCTTTTCTTTTAAAAGAAGCAGGGAACTCTTTAATGCCGAGGAGTTCCTATCACACCTTAGCCGGCTCTTACAAAGTAGTATGGAAATATGTGCGCACGGTGATTTTGAGTTCGTAGTAACTATAACAAAACCACTACGAGGTGGAGCCCATCGAAAACTGGGTTCAATCCCAGCGAGTGAAATAATAGGCCGAAAAAGACAATATTTGATAGATTTGAATTATTCAGGAAGCAATCTATGCTTTGGGGGTGCTTTATTCGGTGTTATGAGTTTACAGAAACCCACAGATTCCGAAATGTTGACAGCTGCTCAAAAACTGCATATGGAGCTTGGATGGTCTGATAAAAAAAAGGTAACCCTTAAGGACATTTCTACAGTCGAACAGTATTTAAGAGTCAACATCGATGTAGCCTATTACTCAAAAAAGTCAGGATGGTGCTTTTTTAGAACAGAAGGACCCATTTATCCCCAAGCCTATACATTACTCTTACACGAAGAACATTTCTACGGAGTTCTGAATGTAAAAGCTCTATTTGGCATGCGTAACTACTGTGAATTTTGTCGCAAACTCTATAATCATGACATACACACCTGTCTGTTTTACTGCAGAATGTGTATGAGAAAGGAATGCTCTAATGTAGTCGAGGACCAGGTTCGTTGTCCGAGATGTAAGTTTCATTGTAGGTCTAACGTCTGCTTTAAATTACATCAACAGCTGTTCTTAGAGAAGAAAGTCAAATGTCCAGAGAGGAGGTATTGTACAAGGTGTGCTCATTATCAGGAGTCGGATCATGATGAAGAAAGATGCAAAGGTAGACAGTGTATGGTTTGCTGGGGGTACATTGTTGAAGATGAAGACCATGTGTGTTACATGCAATCGCTTAATAGGCCAAAGCTTTCTGTGAAATACTTGTTTTATGACTTTGAATCACAACAAGAATCGGGAGTTCATAAGCCAGTGTATTGTTTTATAAAAGCTTTTCCAGGGGAAACAGTGGAGTGTTTTAAACCAGATTATGTGGAAGAGGAAACTGGGTCTGAGGATAGTGGTGATGAAATAGTGGGTGGTGTGGCCCCTTGGAAGTTTGCAGGTAAAACATGGGAATTTAGGGGTGAAAACTGTATTGAACAGTTTATTAAGACGTTTACAAAAGATGGAGCCTTTAGAGATTCAACATTCATAGCCCACAATTCAAAGGGTTATGACTGTTACTTTATACTCAATCAGTTAGTGAAAGAGAAACTGGATGTTAAAATTATAGCACAAGGTGGTAAGTTAATCTGTGTTACAATTGCAGAGTTAGACATAAAATTCATTGACTCGCTCAGTCACCTACCCATGGCACTCTCTAAATTACCTAAGGCTTTAGGATTTGATGATGCCAAAGGGTATTTTCCACATTATTTCAACACAGCTGAGAATTGGAATTATGTAGGGCCTTTGCCGCTGCCCAAATACTACGGCGTAGAATACATGATGCCAGCTGAAAAGACAGCCTTTACCACATGGTATGAAGAGAACCGTTCAAAAACCTTCGATATGCAAAAAGAGCTAGCATACTACTGTCAGAAAGATGTTGAGATTTTGGTGAAGGCCTGTACTAAGTACAGGCACGAAATAGTTCAACTCACAACGACGATCAGGGAAGTTCACGTAGGTAAGAAAAAAGAAAAAGTCATAAAATACAGAGCGGCTATAGATCCTCTACAATATCCGACCATTGCAGGTGTAGCTCTAGCGATGTACAGGTTCAAATTTCTTAGGAAGGATACTATAGCAATTCCAAGTTGTAATGATTATCATAATCAGTACAAGCGATTCTCGACGGCGTCTATACAGTGGCTCTCTTTTGTCAGTCATAAGGAAAAGGTTGAAATACGCCATGCTCTGAATGGCGGGGAGGTTAAAGTTGGCAATTATTTTCTAGACGGTTATGCAGTTGTGGGTGAAAGGGAAATTGCCTATGAATTTTTTGGTTGTTACCACCATGGATGCCTGGTTTGTTATTCTCCAGAGGAGGTCAATACCCTGGTGGGAAAAAGTTATGAGTTTCTTTTTAATGCGACACAGAAAAGGAGTGCAGACCTTCAATGCTTGGGGTTCGAAGTGCGCACCATTTGGGAGCATGAATGGAGACATATGGTAAAAACAGATTTGGAAGTCCAGGCTTATCTTGCAAACGCCAAATTTCCAGATCCGCTAAAACCTCGCGACGCGCTTTTTGGCGGTCGCACAAATGCTGTATGTCTCTATTATAAGCCTAAAGATGGGGAAACTGTGAAATATTATGACTTTACTAGTCTGTATCCCTATGTCAACAAAACAAAAGAGTATCCCTTGGGGCATCCTAAAATCATCTACAAGGATTTTAAGCCCCTTTCAAATTATTTCGGACTGGTAAAAGCCAAGGTTTTCCCCCCTAGAAATCTCTATTTCCCAGTTTTGCCTTCCAGAATCTCTGGAAAACTCATGTTCGTTCTGTGCTCAAGCTGTGCAGAAACTCAACATCAGGAGCCTTGTGACCACACAGATGAGGAGAGAGCGTTATCAGGTACATGGTGTACAGTTGAATTGAACGTAGCTATAGCAAAGGGTTATAGAGTTGTCGAGATTTTCGAGGTCTGGCATTTTGAGCGTAGTTCTATAGATCTGTTTTCAGAGTATATAAAACTGCATCTTCGTCAAAAGCAGGAGGCTTCAGGTTACCCTCAATGGTGTGTAAGCAAGCAAGATAAATCTAAGTATATAAGGGATTATCGTGCACGGGAGGGTGTGCGTTTACGTAGAAAGGAAATTGCGGTGAATCCTGCAAAGCGTCAAATCGCCAAATTGTTTTTAAACTCCTTGTGGGGAAAGTTTGGGCAGAGAACAAATTTGGCAGTCACAGAAGTGCTGAGAGATCCAGAGGATTTCTTTCAAATTCTATTTTCTGATGCTTATAAGGTGTCCATGTGCGAGTTTCTGGATGAAGAGGCTGTCTGTCTCTCGTGGAAATATTCCGAGGACCGTGTGACAACCTCAGGGCGAAAAAATGAATTCATAGCATGTTTTACCACGGCATATGCAAGGCTTGAACTCTACAAGTTGTTAGATAGATTAGGCAGACGTGTTTTGTATCATGACACGGACAGTGTCATTTTTGTGAGTAAGGAAGGGGAGTGGGAACCTCCTTTAGGGGATTATTTAGGGGATCTCACAAGTGAAATTCCGCCAGATCAGACTATTACAGAGTTTGTCAGCATTGGTCCGAAATCCTATGGCTATAAATTGTCTGATGGTACAGCTTGTATGAAGGTAAAGGGAATCACCCTGAATAGCGAGAACTGTGAGAAAATTAATTTTACCAGTCTTAAAGACTTGGCATTTGATTACGTCTCAAACAAGAAAGACTGTCAGCCTCGTGAAATTGTGATACAGCAGCCAGGTATTGTTCGAAATAAGCGACAGTGGACGCTTCACACGAAAACTCTCAAAAAAACACAGAAGGTTGTATTTGATAAAAGAGTGATTAAAGAAGGGTTTACAACACTCCCTTATGGATACTGATTTGGAGACACGTTGGCAGCATCCCTTCTCTGCAATTCTCGCAGGTCCTAGCGGCTGTGGCAAAACGTATTTTATAAAAAATATGTTGGATCATGCTGAAAATGTGTTCTCTCTACTACCTCAAAATATTGTATGGTTTTACAATTGTTGGCAGCCGCTGTACAATGAACTTCAGTGTAAATACTCCTTTATCCAGTTTGTGCAGGGATTACCTGAAAAATTTGATGATGATGAATTGTTACCAACCAATAAAGTCAATTTTATAGTTATCGATGATTTGATGCAGTCTGCTTGCGATAGCCTTGGATTGGAAATGTGTTTCACACAGTATGTCCACCATCGGAATATAAGTGTTTTCCTCATCACACAGAATATTTTTTGCAAAGGTAAAAGCAACAGAACCATCAGCCTTAATGCAAAATATATGGTGCTATTTAAAAACCCAAGGGATAAACTACAGATCGCAACCCTGGCCCGTCAGATGTACCCTGGAAACACGCGTTTTTTCATGGAGTCTTTTTCTGATGCAACAAGCAAACCTCACGGTTATTTAGTGGTAGATTTGCACAGTACTACGCCAGAAGCGTACAGATTAAGAACAGGAATCTTTCCGCCAGATTGGCCTGTGGTATATTTGATGAAGAAAAATCCACAGAATCACAAAAGGTCATTGTTTTAAGCAACATAGGACCAGCTGCCATCTGCTCCTCCGCCGCTGCAACATGTCCTGCCGTGTAAAGAGAAACCTGGAACTATTAAAACTGCTTATTAAGGTACCTCCACGCCAGAGAAAAGCCATTTTGTGCACGGGCTCCAACGATTTAATTGCTACTCTCTCAGAAATAGCCCTCAATACTTTAAAAGGAAACATCCCTTTGGCTCCGCATCAGCTAAGAACGTTGAGAAAAAGACGCCGACTTATTAGAATTCTGGGAAACAGCAAAGTGTCTCTTCAGAAAAAGAAGGCTCTTGTGAAACAGTCTGGAGGGTTTTTGGGGCCTCTGCTAAGTTTTGCGGTTCCTCTGTTAACCGGTCTTTTAACAAACCAGTGATGGAACACGCTGAAAAAATGTATCTGGTCCCCAGCCGTCAGCTGGATCAATTAAGAACCCCTCTTCCCAAGGATGAAAACATACGAACTACGGCCATCTCATCCCTAGATAGAGAAATGCAGGGGATTCTACACAGGACTGATTTATCCGAACATGAAAAAGCACGACTCTACAATACCTTACTTCAAAAATATTTAACCCATCTAAAACAAAGGGATGCTGAGAAACAAAATTTAAATCTGTTTCTACCTGAACCAACTGCTGAAGAAACAACAGCCCCCGTTGCTGACAACGTGTTTCGTGAAGTGGTAGACAGCCTGCCTGTTAAATACAAGAATCACGCAAGATTGATACTCAACAAATTAAAGCTAAACAGGAATATTTCTACATGGGATGATAAAGGATCCTTCGTGTATAAAGGAGAAGTCATTCCCGGATCTAACATCTTGGACTTAGTCAAAACTGCAACTCAAGCTAATGCAGTTTCTGTTACACGTCTCCCTAAAGGGTGGGATGATTTTATGAAAGCCCTGGCTGAAATAAACACCCCGACATCCGTGATAGGTAATACGACCAATCGACAATTCCTGGATTATTTAAAAAACCCAACGGGTTCACCCCCCGTTCAAAGACGCAAATCTTCTAGGGAGCAACGCCAAGCTAGCTCTCCTACCTGGCTCAGCTTATAATAATTTTATTTACACTAAATAAAATACTTCTTTTCTTAAATTCGGTTTTATTGTCATTGCCTGTTCTTTTAAAAAGACAAAATAGAACCACACACATCATATTCCAAAAGCACCCTAGGAGGGTCTTTTTATTAAAAGACGTTTATGAAATGCACTACAGGACATACATTGTTGCAACGTTTGAAACATATCTGAGGAGCGGGTCCTTGTGTTCATTTTCTTCACAAAACGCATAACCATTTTGTCATTTTTATCCAAATCGTCGGAATATAACGCGCTAATATTTTTAAAGGATTCTCCCATACAACGTTGGTGAATGAAAAAAGCGCAATGATGTCCGCAAACAACTGAGTCTGAGGCCTGTACAGGTTTGCATTGAAACACTGTTTTGACGGCATTTCTTCTTAAAAAGTTCACAATGGCTTTGGGAAACAAAGCATAGTCAGGAGGGTGTCCATATGAGTCAAAAAATTCAGCTGTCCTTTCATTAGGTAGGTAAACAGCTAACCAGTGTTCTCCGGGAAGGTTATGGGGATGAGTATTGATAATCAGCGCTAATGGTCTTTGCTGCATGTGCTTTCTTGGAAGTTTGTCATAGGGTAACACACCATAGAAGCTGTTTTGAGTATAGGGGTTTGAGCTTAGTAGACGAGTTAACTGCAGGCTATCCATTTCACATATAATCAAACAAGACGTTTCTCCTGTGATTTATTTCTATCACGTTGTCAAAGACGCCGTAAACCACCATATTGACGGTTGTTGGCAGAGGCTTTGCGAAACGCAGTTCTGCCCTCAGGTTTCCAGTTTTAATCAGCGAGTAATGGTCTGCACATTCTTGATCCGGAGTCAGGTCAAACGCAAAGAGTGTGTAGCCTTTTGCATACTCCTCACGGTTAATTAAAAGTGCACTGTCTCTCATGTGTTTGCCAGCAGTCTGAACTAAACTCATATATTCTCTCACACAGTTATCCTCTTCAAAATTGGGTTGAAATGGTTTCATAGGATACTGCTCGCCATCCAGGTAGAGTGCCGCAAAATTGATGTCATAATGCTTAAAGTTGAAAGGGTTTTTACTGTACGCTCCGCTGAAAGAATCGTTATCAACGAGCCCTAGCACCACCTGCTTAGGAAGTTGCCCCAAAAACAGGTTCTCTTGATTGGAGACACGGCTCCCTACCGGTATGCTGAATACTTTCATGCTTACACGGTCCACAGGGTATTTGGCATTAGACGTAAGTAGGGCTTCAGCATGTCCTAGGCGCACGCCAGGTGTCAATTTCACTTTTTTGACAAAGAGGGAGGCTGATAAAATCTGTAATTTGTATTGCTTGTTTGCATCGTTGCTCATTAAGCAGAAGGCATCTTTATTGCGGGTAAGTTTAATTTTCACATCAACACCGTTCAGCAGCAGTTTTTCTTGGAAAAACATGTCAGCATGGAGATGACCCAGCAAGTCTATTTTTTTACTACCAGCTCCCAGGGATGCTCTTTTGCTAAAACCTTTATTTGCTCCATCCAGAGCCGTAATCTCGTGTTCCCCTGCATTGTCTTTATAAAAAGCTCCAGCCGTAAATTGCGTGGCTAGTGTGTCTTCGCCATAGTTCAGCACGGATTCAATGTATGCTCTGTAAGGATAGCAGTTGTTACTTTGGCTGATGAGTCGGTCCCCTAAAGTCACATCTAACTGGCTGAAAATGGAGGCTATCGGGTAATTCACAAGACCTACCGCGGCCCCGTTGGCCAGGTTTGTCCCGTCTTCATTCACCACTTTGCACGTCAGATATAAAAGCGTGTTGTTGAGATCCATATAGTCTTCACCATTTCCAGCAATAAAAAAGTCCAATGGTGAGGATTCTGTAAGAGCGGTTAATGGTGGAACTTCAATATAAAGGCTTCTCTCAATACTAGTTTGTGTAGGCCCGATGCTAAACAAATCAAGTTCGGATTTGGTGCACTCTTCAGAACAGCCGTGAATAAAAGCCATGCTGCCTTTTAGAATATGTCGTTCGTAGGCTGTATCCTCCTCCTCTTTCTAGCTCCTCGACGCTTCTGGGGTTTCTTTCTACGTTGCACTTTCCTTTTAATGGGGTGCGGGGGTCCTTTCAATCTCAGTTGCGATGCTTTTCTTTTTAACCCTCTTCTCCTTCTAATATACATAAGGCCCGACCCCTCTTGAGGGTTTGCCGGTCTTGTTCTGTTTAGAACAGCTTGGGTGATATGGCCGACCATGTCGTTGGCTATATTACGTGCGGCTGTTTTTGCGTGGGGTTTGATGATGTCAAAACCTCTTCTCAAAAGTGGTACAGCTTTTCGGAAAAGGCTTCTGAAAATCCCACCTAGGCCCGTTCCATACATTTGTGGAATACCATGATACCCCGGTAGACCGTTTCCAGCTTGTGCTCTGTAATAGTTTTTATAAAGCCCAGGATCCCCATAGGATTTCAAGATGGCCATTTTAAAGATCCCAGGCCCTCCTAGGTCGGAAGTGCAGCTTCACGATCACCTTTCCAAAACGAAATGGTACGTTTTTGTTCTGGTCTGACTTTATCTCAACAGTGATAGTGTCTATGTGATGTTTGCTCACCGGAATGTAGTGGGGTTTATCGTAACAGATGTTGACACGTTCGTTATTCTTCCCTTGCACCGGCACACATCGCAGCAGAGGAACGTAGAAATCTCCAACGAGCTGGTGCTCGACTATATCAGTGTAAACATATAAGGTGTTGAAACCTCCTGTGATGTCTGCTGAGAAAGCTGACTCTTTGGCCGGTATGTTGGGATTCAACCCTAATATATACTGTAATTCCCCGGCAGCTTCTATCGTATACTTATTCTCGGGTTTAAGTAGGACCTTTCTGGTCACTGGATCATACCTAAGA
Source organism: Anolis sagrei ordinatus (assembly GCF_025583915.1). Classification (NCBI taxonomy): domain Eukaryota; kingdom Metazoa; phylum Chordata; class Lepidosauria; order Squamata; family Anolidae; genus Anolis; species Anolis sagrei. The sequence goes on from NW_026847549.1 coordinate 102,550,797, forward strand.
ACCGCATTCGGGGGGTTCAATTGTGTTGAAATGCGTTCGTTCATATGCCTCAGCAGCTCTTGGATGTTAGAATAATACCCGTTCTCCACAAAGGAGACCCACTTCTTTTCTTCCTGTACAATATAAAAAAGAGGCTCGGTCGTCAGATTATCCCAGGTGTGTGGATACTGTATTTCAACTAGTCCTACTTCCCAGGCCCCCGTGAGCTCTAGAGGTTTTGCTAATGATATAGTGAAGCTTGAAATGGAGTTCCCGGGAAAGGCTATAGCACTCGCATTGCTAGGTAATGTGACATAAAAACCTCCATCCCCCATTTCTTTCCTTAGGAATAAGAAGCTCTCAGCTAGGCAAGTTCTGTTACTTCGGAAGCCTGAACCCAACTGTTGAACTTGCTAGGCCATCCTAACCATTTCACTAAGCATTGCTTTCTCGCCCCCTGGCCTTTTGTGGCTAGAATTTTTTCAATCCTGTAGATGCAGTCTTTGTCTGTATTAATCTTTTGCAGTTCTTCAGTATAAAAGCTGCCTATGACGTCTTCACCCCCATAATCTTTCAAAAGAAACACTGGCCTGTCTGTTTTTTGAAGAACCTGGTCCACAATGAATATCTCAGTGGTAAAGTTCTGTTCATACCCCTTAGCAAATTTACCCTTGCTTTTGGAAATCCTCACGTGGTCTCCTTTTCTGATTTGGTTTGCTTTTACCTCTATTCTTTTCACAGGGGCCCCGTAAACTTCCCTCCACACGGTTAAAGCGTTGGAGTCGTTAACATCTACGGGTCTTGCTTTGATAGTACGGTGAAAACTGTGGTTATAAGTTTTGAGTAACAAAGGCAGAACATCGATGTAGGTAAATGTGTTATGAGCTGTGAAATATCTCCACATTCTTGTTTTTAAAGTTCTGTTAAATCGCTCCACTACTCCAGCTTTAACCTCATTGTTGGTGACAAAGTGATGGATCCCGTGATGTTTCATAAGCGTGGATACTGACTTGTTTAGAAACTCACGGCCCCGGTCTGTCTGTAATTTTTCAGGTTTTCGCCCATCTTGAGTAAAGATTGCATTAAATCCCCCTGCCACCTCTCTAGCTGACTTATCCTTCAGCGGTACCCCCCACGCGTATTTAGACAGGATGTCTATCACTGTTAAAATGTATTTGTAACCACGGTTAAACTTGGAAAGCCGCTGCATATCCACTAAATCTGCCTGCCATTGAGAATCCACATGAGAAACAATAGTCTTGTTTCTTCTAAAATGGATCCTTGCCGGCCTGTGTAACGTGTAACTGTCTTGTTTGGATAACCATTGAGTAACATCCCTCTTCCTCACACTTTTGCATTGTTTTCTGGCTTCTTGAAAAAGCGGACAAACGCCTCCGAGGCTTCCTACCTTCCCCGGCGAATAATATATTTTCTTAAGGATTTCTGCGTATTCTGATATGGCTCTTAATGCATGAAATGAACACACAGGTACAGATCAAACTCATTTTATTGAGAAAACACACATAGCATCTCTATTCTGCAGGCTTTGTTTTAAAGACAGGACATGATGGAAACTTCCATGGTCTGCGAGTCCCCGATCTGTAGATTCCGCACATCACCCGAAAAGTGGATACTTCCCTACGGAAATCAAACAAAAAGCAATGAGTCTACAACACACAATTTCATAACTCTCTTTCACAACACCATGCCCCACCCCACCCCCACCCCACACATACACAGTTTGGACATTCTAACGCTTACCTTAGAACTCTCAAAACCGTCAGAAGTGTTTTCATCAACAGCCATGTTTTCCTTTTCCTCTGCCTCATACTTCAACAGATCAGATAGGAGTGACCTCCGAATGCTTCTGTCTGGGTATGGTTCTTCACACATACTCTCGGTATCCTTATACTCTGCTTTACAGTCCCTTCCTTCATCCAACTTTTCAGCCTCAGCCTCCGCACAGCGTTTTTCCTCCATTTTGGAATGCCATTTTCTCAAATCCTCGGGGTCTGTATCAGGCACTATCTCTTCGTCCTGGTAGCCGAGGTTATTAGTCAGACTTCCATACCCTTCATCATCATCATCCACATCAGCGCCGACACATCGCATTCTCGGCATTTCAGGGTAAAGCTTTTTCAATTCGACCCAGTCTGTACCCCGACCATAAAAATCAGGCTCAACATCTGTGAATTTATTTTCCACAGCATAAAGACCTGGTAATAAGTTGAGCCTTGTCGGCGGCTTTGCACTCGAGGTTTCTCTCCGCTTTTTAGGACTGCTCACAGGCGTTCCCGGTATGGAAAATCCTGTTGTCCCCTCCGTGATTGGATAAGACCAGTACCTGTAGTCGCTTTCAACTGTTCTCTTCATAGTTGATTGTTTCTTTCTAGGCGCATCTGGTACTGAAAGGCTTGCGGAGGTTGATGGGCCAGCGGGCGAATCCATTTCATGTGTTGTTCTGCAAAATAGTCAGAGCAGGCTCCCTAAAACTCTACTACATTTTATTTAAACCCTAAAAACACCGCCTATTGGGCCACACTACCACGTGGTCACCTTATGGGGCTAATCCATTCCCTATTGGTTACTATGCACCACGTGATGGCATCTTAGAACTACCACACGCACGCCTGGCTGTTCATTTCCACATACCATTCATTGGGGATAGGTCTATCCATCCTATGTTCCACACAATGGGGTTAGGGAGGGGGTGGGTGGGCAGTGGGTGGGGTTTCAGCCCCTGGGAGGGCCTCTCAGCCATCCATTTCCTGTTTTAGGAAAGGCGGGACTTCCGGACATTGAGTGGGAGGGGCGTGGGCGGAGCCTTCCCCAAAAAGGGGGCGTGGTACCTGTCAAATTTGAGTTTGACGAGAGGTGCCACCTTTTACTACTACCGTATATACTCGAGTATAAGCCAACCCGAATATGAGCCGAGGGACCTAATTTTACCACAAAAAACTGGAAAAACGTATTGACTCGAGTATAAGCCGAGGGTGAGAAATGTAGCTGCTAGTGGTAATCATCAGTAGGTTAAATGTTTTTGAGTATTTACACAAAACTGTAATTTAAGAAAAGACTGCCCAACTCTGATTCAACCATTATTCTAACCTCCTTCAATGTAAAGGTGTTTACCTATTACCTATAATGATAGAATAAAATAATAAACATGTAATAAAAATAATAATAGAGTAAATAATGGAAATTTAATAATGATAGTAATAATAATAAAGTAATAAATGTAATAATAACAAATATAGAGTAAAATAATCAATGCAATAAAAGTAATAATAGAGTAAAATAATGTAAATGTAATAGTAATAATAGAGTAAAGTAATAAATGTAATAAAAATAATACTAATAGCAGAGTAAAATAATAAATAACCTTTACTCGAGTATAAGCCGAGGGGATTTTTTTCAGTCTAAAAAAGGGGCTAAAAATCTAGGCTTATACTCAAGTATATACAGTAATTAAAATGGGCAGTGACAATATAGAGAAACAAAGCTGAAGTGAATACAGAAAACTGGATTGGAGTTATGTATGACCGTTACAAATGCATAACCTGGAGCTGCACGCTTGTCATTTACGTATTCACCATCAGCACTTACTGAGAAGCACCTGCTATGGATTGACAGGGTAATGACTCAGGAAGGAGCTGACAGCCATTCCCACCCCACTCACACAAGTGATCTCTGATATGAGGGGAAATGGCAACAAGGTCCCGGTTTATGTCTGTGGCATTGGGGATCATTGATGAATAGAGATGGATGCTTCTTTCTGACAGACGGGGAAGATGCAGTGGCTGCTGCCTGGTAAATGAGAATGCAGTGGTGATGAGCTGGAGTTCACTACACACGTTAAGACCACATAGGACTGTGGTCATTGTGTTTGACAGAAGTCATAAACTACTCCTCCAGAAATAGAACTATCTGCAAATATAATATTGCAAGAAACAAAGAGTTGCACAGTCAGATGCTGTGCCAAAAACTCCAATCTCTGTATTGAGGTCCAAAGCCTCCAATGTACTTGATTATGATAGACTAGCTGTCCCCTGCCACGCGTTGCTGTGGCCCAGTCTGGTGAGCTGGAAAATAAAGTAATGAGAAAGTGTTGGTTTCTAATATATGTAATTCCTATGTAATAGTATTTCTTGTTGTTTCTTTGTCAGTGTTGATGTGGAGAGTGTCTGGTTTGCCTACTCTGGAATATGCAACATATCATAGTCCTTCTTTAAGGGTCTCTTTCAAATCTATGATACTATATCTGTGTGTGTGAGAGAGAATCATATCTATCTATCTATCTATCTATCTATCTATCTATATTTATGACTGGATGGCTCTTTGTCAGGAGGGCTCTGATTACATTTTCTTGCCCTGGTGAAGAGAGTTGGACTGGATGGCCTTAAGTATTTTCTGTTGGTCATGGGGGTTCTGTGTGGGAAGTTTGCCCCATTTCTGTTGTTTGTGGGTTTCAGAATGCTCTTTAATTGTAGTGAACTATAAATCCCAGTAACTACAAATCCCAAATGTCAAGGTCTATTTCCTCCAAACTCCATCTGTGTTCATATTTAGGCATATGGAATTTTTGTGTCAAGTTTGGTCCAGATCCATCATTGTTTGAGTCCACAGTGCTCTCTGGATGTAGGTGAACTACAACTCCCAAACTCAAGGTCAAACCCTTCCAGTGTTTCCTGTTGGTCATGGAAGTCCTGTATGCCATGTTTGGTTCAATTCCATCATTGGTGGAATTCAGAATGCTCTTTGATTGTAGGTGAACTATAAATCCCAGCAACTACAACTCCCAAATGTCAAGGTCTATTTCCCTTAAACTCCATCTGTGTTCATATTTGGGCATATGGAATATTCGTGCCAAGTTTGGTCCAGATCCATCATTGTTTGAGTCCACAGTGCTCTCTGGATGTGGGTGAACTATAATTCCCAAACTCAAGGTCAATGTCCACCAAACCTTTCCAGTTTTTTTGTTGGTCATGGGAGCCCTGTGTGCTAAGTTTGGCCCAATTCCATCATTGGTGGAGTTCAGAATGCTCTTTGATTGTAGGTAAACTATAAATCCCAGCAATGACAATTCCCAAATGACAAAATCAATTTTTTTGAGTGGAGGACATAAATTGGACTGTTAGGTGTCTTATGTCCAAATTTGGTGTCAATTCCCCCAGTGGTTTTTTAGTTCTGATTGTAGCACGAACTAACATGACATTTTATTTATATAAATAAGAATAACAATAACAAGGCCTGTACAATGAGAGATGAAACTGCATGAAGCAGTGAGAAATAATAACAGAAGAGAAACAAAGTTAGGTGCAAGAAAAAGATAAACTTTTTGCAGAGGTAGCAGATAGAAATGACTGCAGGTAAAGAAAAATAATATAGAAATATATATGCCCCCTACTCCAGGTTGAGAATCTCTTATCCAAAAAAGGTTTGAACCAGAAGTGTTTGGGATGTTTAATTTTTTTAGAATGCCTGTATTTGCATGTTCATACTTGAGATATCTTAGAGATGGGACCAAAGTCTAAACAGAAAATTTATTGCCATTTCATTTTTTTTGTCATGTCAGGAGCGACCTGAGAAACTGCAAGTTGCTTCTGGTGTGAGAAAATTGGCCATCTGCAAGGACGTTGCCCAGGGGACGCTCAGATGATTTCATGTTTTATCATCCTTGTGGGAGGCTTCTCTCATGTCCCTGCATGAGGAGCTGGAGCTGATAGAGGGAGCTCATCCGCCTCTCCCCGGATTCGAACCTGCAACCTGTCGGTCTTCAGTCCTGCCGGCACAGGGGTTGAACCCACTGCGCCACTGGGGGCACCAGCCATTTCATATACACCATATACATATAGCCCAAAGATAACTATATAAATATATTTTAAATAATTTTGTGCATGAAACAAAGTTTGTATACATTGAACTTCCAGAAAGCAAAAGTGTCACTATCTCAGTCACCCATGTGGACAATTTGAAATGTTTTGGATTTTGGAACTTTAGGTAAAGGATGCCCGAACTGTATTTGAGTCAGTAAAGTCTAGAATAGTGCCACTTAGATTAACATACCCATTCTGCCTTGCATGTCATTTACTGCACAGGAGCACCAGATTAACTATATGGTCATTATATACGTATAATGACACTTAATGAGGCCTTTACCCAGGTTTCCAAATTCCATATTATGTAATGATCTTGGGCCCAGAAAGTGGCACAGTTGGTTATATAGTAACCTTGGAGAAGATGTTACCTGCTTTGTTTTCCTTTTATTTTAGCAGTGCCCACCAAACACCAAAATAGTACTCAACTCTTCTCAGTGCCTGAAATGATTCAGTCCATCAGAGGGGGAAGTAATTCTTCCTCTCTTATTTCCAGTCTCTGCTTCAGTGTCACTTGCCCATACAGCTGCCATAGAGCCAGTGGGCCACTTTGTGGGCTGAAGGTGTAGCTTTCATGCCAGCTCGGGGCTGCTAGTGTAGCTACTATCGATGCTGATCTGGAGTAACCCACTCCAAATCAGCATTGGGATAACTGCCCTATGAAGGTGCATTCTTGAGTTAATTTCACATAATCTCTTCAATGTGTGTGCATGAAAATCCTCCCATTTTCTTATCATGCTGAAGAAGATAGTTGAAGCAGGTCGGATATTCTCTGTATTTTTTTTCATGTCAGGAGTGACTTGAGAAACTGCAAGTTACTTCTGGTGTGAGAACTGGCTGTTTGCAAGGACATTGCCCAGGGGACACCCAGATGTTTTGGGTTGTTGTAGGCTTTTTTGGGCTATATGGCCATGTTCTAGAGGCATTCTCTCCTGACGTTTCGCCTGCATCTATGGCAAGCATCCTCAGAGGTTGGGAGATCTGTTGGAACTAGGAAAATTGGGTTTATATATCTGTGGAATGACCAGGATGGGACAAAGAACTCTTGTCTGTTGGAGCTAGGTGTGAATGTTTCAACTGACCACCTTGATTAGCATTTGATGGCCTGACAGTGCCTGGGGGAATCTTTTGTTGAGGGTTGATTAGCTGTCCCTGATTGTTTCTTCTCTGTTGTTTTGCTGTTGTAATTTTGTTGTGGTTGTTGATCATTCATTCAGTCGCTTCCGACTCTTCATGACCTCATGGACCAGCCCACGCCAGAGCTCCCTGTCAGCTGTCACCACCCCCAGCTCCTTCAAGGTCAATCCAGTCACTTCAAGGATGCCATCCATCCATCTTGCCCTTGGTCGGCCCCTCTTCCTTTTTCCTTCCACTTTCCCCAGCATAATTGTCTTCTCTAATTTTAATTTTTTAAATTAAATTAAATTTTTAAAGTGTAATTTAATTTTAATGTTGTAATATTAGAGTTTTTTAATACTGGTAGCCGGATTTTGTTCAGATGTTTTATTTATGTTTTATGTTTTATTTACCATCCTGTGGAAGGCTTCTCTTGTGTCCCCTCATGGGAAGCTGAAGCTGACAGATGGGACCTCACCCCACTCCCTGGATTCGAACCACCAACCTTTCAGTCAGCAGTCCTGCTGGCACAAGGATTTAATCCATTGCATCACCGGGGGTTCCTTCTCTGTACTCAAAGCCATGGATAGTTACAGCTGTCATATTAGCAGATCTCCACTGAGTTGTGAGGAGCAACAGCTAACTTCCCATCAACCAGCTTTTGCATATAAAAAGCTGTTGAGAAATATGGATTGAGTCAGCTTTTAAAATGGGAATACACACACATACACATCCACCAATTAAAATGTATATGGCTTTCATTTTTTTAAGGAATGGGATCAAAGTATGTTATCACTTTGATTATGCATGGAAACCAGTACTTTTGGGTTCTTCTACATTCTCCAATGCACATGGGAATAAAAAAATATTTATATGTTGTGGAAAAGCCTTTACAGGTGCTATTCTCATAGAGAAAAGGTGCTTTACAATAAATAATGCATCATAATGCAAAAAAGAGATTTCTGCTGCAAAGGAGTACTTCGAAATGCTACCTATTCTTCTTCTGATGTGCCATGTTCTTAATGTGTTTCTTCTTTCACACATTGTCATATATTCTATAGTTGATGGTGGTAGACCTGGCAGCTGGTGATGGAAGGGTTAATGTAAGTCTTGGTTCTAAAGGGCTGAGTAGTTTGTAAGTAACAGTTTACAGGTAAAAGCAATTAAGGGTAGAGGTACGCAGGGGATAGGTTGCAGATGGGTGTTACTGGATTTACGGAGCTAACCTTGGGAGAAAAGTATTGTCATATTTTGGTGGTGAATGCTGATGGTTTTTCCTCCAGGTCTGTTGGATTTTCGGTATCCTGACCTGTCTCCTGTAATCTTGGAACCTTGAACCGTGACACACATCTTACTGCTGGTTTCACTTGCTACTACTCGATTGCTTCTAGGAATTTAAATTCCAGCTGTGACAATTTCAACTGAATACAGAGGGAAACTACAGAGGGAAACTACATTGGTGTTGCTAAAGGCTCCTGGATGACTGGGATAAATGGAATTGTACTTGGCTTTGGCTGGCGAAGGTTGTTCATTGGGCACCTACTTTTTAGGATGTTTACCTCATAGCTTGACAGGCTGAAGTGTGTTACAATATGGTAAGGACTGACAGGATTGTAGGCCCAGTAAATACTTCCATTTCCCAGCATTCAAGGTTCTGTAGAGTGTGAAACCCATTAAGCTGAATGTAGTTCAAACTCCCTCCCTGGTGGCCCACCAGCATTTGCCTGGCCAGATCATGAATTGCATCCATCTAATGCACCCACAGGGCCCTGGAAATAAGGAGGGAGTTCTAGATGGTTGAGAGACATTAGAATGCTGAATGTTGTAGACTAGACCGACCAAGATCATTAGACCCAGCACACATGTATGATTCGAGAGCTTACCTAGAGTTCCCCAAACTAGTCGGCAAGCTGCTATATATGAGTTTATCATGTTTTCAAGTTGGGTAGGCCTGGATGAAATTTTGCATCTATAATGAACAGTAAGAATAGTGGCAAGATTCTTCTATGTATCAAGACCTGTTCTCTCCACCGTCTCACCTCCCAAAAGATTGCTAAAAGGTTGAGTTCCTTCCAAGGTTTTCAGTATGTGATCTATAGTTCTTATCTCGTGCCCTTTTCATCATAAGCAGTGAAATCATGCTTCCTGTATTGTCGAAGGCTTTCATGGCCAGAATCATTGGGTTGTTGTAGGTTTTTTCGGGCTATATGGCCATGTTCTAGAGGCATTCTCTCCTGACGTTTTGCCTGCATCTATGGCAAGCCTTCCTCAGAGGTAGTGAGGTCTGTTGGAACTAGGAACCACCATGTCAGACTACACAGAGAAGCCACTGAAATCCACAAGCATGTGGACAATTTCAACAGAAAGGAGGAAACCACGAAAATGAACAAAATCTGGCTACCAGTATTAAAAAACTCTAAAATTCCAACAGCAAAACAACAGAGAGGAAACAATCTGGAACATCTAATCACCTCTCAACAAAAGATTGCCCCAGGCACTGCCAGGCCATTGAATGCTAATCAAGGTGGTTAAGTTGAAACATTCACACCTAGCTCCAACAAACAAGAGTTCTTTGTCCCACCCTGGTCATTCCACAGATATATAAACCCATTTTCCTAGTTCCAACAGAACCTCACTACATCTGAGGATACTTGCCACAGATGCAGGCGAAACATCAGGAGAGAATGCCTCTAGAACATGACCATATAGCCCAAAAAAAACCCTACAACCACCCAATCATGCTTCCCGTTTGGCAAACATGTACCTAGCTAAGTGTTCATATACAAATCTAGCAATGAAGGTAATGTCATGTCTCCTTATCCATAGATTCACCCATTTGTGGCTTGAAAATATTTTTTTTAATGTAAAAAAAATGTAAAAAGCAAACTTTAAAGGGACACTATTATGCCATTGTATATAATGGGACTTGAGCATCCATGGATTTTTGGTATATACAGCGATTCTGGAACCAAACTACAACAGATACCAAAGGCCCATTGTATTCTGCTTTTCCAAAATGTGCTTATAGGCAAGTGTAGGTTAACTCAAAATAAATTACTTACAAATCCAGGAAACAAAGGTGCCATACATTTCAGTTTCCAATAGAAAACTACTGTGAGGAGTTCTTTTGGGAGCTAATTCTCTGGTGTGGCCACTTGCATGTGTTTTGTTCTCTTTAAGCCCTCTTGAATTGCAAGAAGTGGAGTCACGACCTGCCTTATCAAGGAAGAGCCTTCAATTTTCTAGCCTCCACTGAAGAAAGCTTTCATGCCTAGTGTTTGGGGACCTGTTTGCATAGAAGTGTGGGATGTTTCTATAGTATGTATTTACTCGGAAATGTGCACACTTTTGCAGGGATATCAAAATGGTGTCATCATCAGTTCCTTTTTTCTTGATATTTTTTCTTTTGTGTACAAATTGTGGTAAATTTTACCTTTTATGGCAGTAATGCAAAGAGGCAAATTGCCCACTTTTGTGATGCAGGGAAAAACTCAAATCAAAGACAGTTTTACAGCACAAACCTTCTATTGATTAATTATGTTTATATACCATAAAGATTATATTCATTGGAAATGCTGTGTTGTAATTTACGCAGAGATGATGTAAAAATGAAGCCATGCTGTTTATTCTCCGATGATAATTTCACTATATTCAAATTATGAGACAATTTTTCACAAAGCAAAATACTTTATTGTATTTTTGATATAAGGTCTTGTAAAATACATTTTAGTCACCAACATGGGAGGGGTAGGAGGAGGAGAGGGTAGAACCAAATACAAATATTGCGTAGATGTTAGGTAGCATTGTATTGGTTAATGTATATATGCATGCACATAGATTTGTTTTATTGTTCTTTATGAATATGTAAATTGAAAATAAAAAAAATTAAAACAGATAAAATAAAGACATAAAATAAAATATGTGTTAATGTATTGTCGAAGGCTTTCATGGCCGGAATCACTAGGTTGTTGTAGGTTTTTTTGGGCTATATGGCCATGGTCTAGAGCAGGGGTCGGGAACCTTTTTGACTCAGAGAGCCATGAAAGCAAAATATTTGGAAATTTATTTCAGTGAGAGCCATATAATATATTTTAAGACTGAATTCAACTAAATGTGAGTATAATAAGCCTCTGAATTTATTCTTTTAAATAATGTTGTTATAATACTCACCATTAATGCGACTTCTGGTGCTGCATGGATTTGCTGATGGCTTTGTAGTCTGGTTGGTACTTGGTGAGGTTAAGCTTCATGCAGGCGTTGAGGCTTTCATCCGTTAAACGTGATCGTAGGTTGGACTTGATGTTTTTAAGATGTGAAAATGACTGCTCACATGAATACGTAGATCCAAACATGGTCAATACAGCAATACTCACACGCTTCAGTGTGTCGTATGTGACAGGAAGCGCGTTCCAAGTTTTGATAATCAGCTGGTCTTCAGGTTGAAGTTTTTTCATTTCTGTCCACATGTGCTTGCTCGCCAACTCCGCTTTCTGTCGTGCGATTCTTTCCAAATCTTCATTCAGTGACTTGAACTTATTCACCCACATGTCTGAGGCCTTCAGGTCAGCCACTTCTGCTTCAAAATCTCTGAGGGAGACATCAGGAATGTAACTCAGGTCGGCTGTGTTCAGTGAACACTCGTTTGGATGGGTGATGAACTTAAAGAGATGAGTGTGCTCACGAAATTCTCCGAAGCGTGCTTTGAACGACTGTAGGAGACTGGATGTGAAGCCAGCTAGCTGGTGGAGATCAAAGTTTTGAGTGGGCTCACTTGCTGTGCATGCATCTTTAAATTGTCTCAGTTTTTCAAAATGTAGTAAACGACCCGTTTCAAGATCCATGATAAAGAGCTCCAGCTTGTTTTCAAAAGCAAACACGGCGTGTTGAAGGGATAACACTGTATTTCCAATGCCTTGCATTTTCACGTTGAGCTGGTTCAGATGTTCAGTCATATCCACGAGATAGTAAAACTTGAGGAGCCACTCAGTTTCGGCTAGCTCAGGATGCTCGATGCCTTTCATTTCAAGGAAATTCCGGATTTCGTTCAGGCAAGCCGCAAAACGGCTGAGCACCTTCCCTCGTGACAACCAACGCACATTGCTGTGCAAAAGCAGACCGTGGTAGTTATTTCCAACTTCATCCAGCAGTGTTTTAAACTGGCGATCATTTAAGGCTCGGGCAACAATAAAGTTGATCACACGAATGACCAGCGACATCACTTCGCCAAGCTGACCGTCACACATCTGAGCACAAAGTGCCTCCTGGTGTAGAATGCAATGGAAACTTAGGATGGGTCTATTTTCATGTTCACGGAGAAGCGCCACAAATCCTTTGTTTTTCCCCACCATACACGGAGCACCATCAGTACACACTGAGAGAAGTTTATCCATAGGTAGATTTTTTTCACGAGCGAACTCCATGAAAGACTTGAATAAATCCTCACCTCTTGTGGACCCTTTTATTGGCAGAACAGCAAGACTTTCTTCGCACAGTGTGTCACCAGCAGCATATCTTGCAATCACACTGAACTGCGCCAAATGACTTACGTCTGTTGACTCATCCAAAGCCAGGGAAAAGAACGGCGCTGCATTTATGTCCTTCACTTGCGTTTCCTCCACTTGGTTTGCCATCATGATGGTACGATCATGAACAGTTCTTGCCGACAGAGGCATGTCTTGTATCCGTTTGATTATCTTATCTTTGTTCGGAAGATCATCAAAAAGTTCATTGGCTACATCCAGCATCAACGTTTTAGCATACTCGCCATCTGTGAATGGTTTTCCGTTCCTTACTATTGCTAAAGATCCAGCAAAACTAGCGGAATTATAGTCGCCTTGCCGGGTCCATACGCGGAGTTGCTGCTGGCTAGCTTGCACCCTGCTCAGCAGCTCTTGGCACGCTTTCTTCCTGCTGTCTCCCGCAGGGTATTTTGATGCAAAGGTAGCATGGCGTGTGTCGAAGTGCCGCTTTACATTCCACCGTTTCATCGATGCAATTTTGTCATTGCAGATTAGGCACACCGCAGAACCTGCTCTCTCTACAAAGGCGAATTCTTCAGTCCATTCATCCTGAAATGTACGATACTCATCATCTTTTTTTCTTTTCGCCATCTTCTTCGTTGAAGGGTTAGCTTTGAGCTAATGACCGAGCAGACTGATTCAAAAGGGGGCGTTTACCTGTTTACCCAGAGAAACATGGGAATTGTAGTTTTGCAAGGCCTCAGGAAACTCAATGCTATGGAATAATGGAAGTCCTAGTTTTGCAAGGCCACTCCAAATTCATGGCTATAGAAACATGGGAGGTGTAGTTTTGCAAGGCCTCAGGAAACACAATACAACAAAGATGGGAACTGTAGTTTTGCAAGGCCTCAGGAAATTCAATCCTATAAACATGGGAATGGTGTCTAATTCCCTTTTTTCCCTTTCAGACTACATTTCCCGGCATCCCTTAGCCTGGAGGGCTATCGCGGGGCATGCCGGGAGCTGTAGTCAGGGCGAGAAGGGAGGCGGAAACGGCCTCGGTGCGGTGCAGTTCCCCCGGCGGCCCGAGAGGGGGCGTGGCGCGCTCCGCCCCTTTCCCTCCCTCGGCCAGAGCTTCGCTTCTCGGGCGCCGTAGCTGAAGAAAGGCCCCTCTCGCTCTCCCCTCTTCCCCGCTTTCCCTGCTCCGGGCCCGGCGAGGCCGCTACGCGAGGCCGGGGATCGGCGGAGGCGACTAGGCCGCAACGGGTCAAGGTGGGCTTTCGGTGGGGAAAAGATTCCCCGTTGCTTCCCTTCTCCCTTCCTTCCCTCCTCCCTTCCTTCGGGGCCTAATCAGCCAAAGGCGGGCTCAGTTCCTTTCCAAGGGAATACACGGGCGAGCCAGATGCACTCATCAAAAGAGCCACACCTGGCTCGCGAGCCATAGGTTCCCGACCCCTGGTCTAGAGGCCATTTTCTCCTGAGGTTTCGCCTGCATCTATGGCAAGCATCCTCAGAGGTAGTGAGGTGTTAGTTTGAGCCATGCAGTTTGGAAATACATAGATAAAATTGTTGCAGAAAATATGCACATACAAGTGTACTCTCTTGAAAATGAAGATCTTAACATCTATTTATTTTAAAGTTATAATTATAACTTTATATTATAAATTATAATATAATGTAATACAATAGAATACTAGTAATAATAATACAATATTACAATTATAATTATATATTTACATTACATGTAATATTACTAATAATATTACAATATAATGGTATAGTATAGTATAATGGTATAAGGGCCCTCAAACTTTTTAAACAGAGGGCCAGGTCACAGTCCCTCAAACTGTTGGAGGGACGGATTATAATTAGAAAAAAACTTGAATGAATTCCTATGCACACTTCACATATCTTATTTGTAGTGCAAATATACTTAAAAACAATACAATAATTAAAAAGGAATTATATTTTAAGAAATATAAACTTATTAGTATTTCAATGGGAAGTGTGGAGCTGCTTTTAGCTGATGAGATAGGATTGTTATTGTTGTGTGCTTTCAAGTCATTTCAGACTTAGGTTGATCCTGGGCGAGGGCCGGGTAAATGATCTTGGAGGGCCGTATCCGGCCCCTGGGCCTTAGTTTGAGGACCCCTGGTATAGTGCAATATAGTAATATATAATACTGATATTGTACTATGCTAATAATATAATATATTGTATGAAAATATATCTTGTAAGCCGCTCTGAGTCCCCTTCGGGTGAGAAGGGCAGCATTTAAATGCCGTAAATAAATAAATAAAGTTTGAAATTGGGTTGAAAGTTGTGATTTCTTCTCTTGGTACTGGCAGTAGTTGCTCAAAATTGTTTAGGATATATCTAACAGTGCCTCACTGTTCTAAAATTCCCAGTGTTATTTCGGAGGAAGCAATCACACTAAAATGGTATGAAATCAACGTAGGTTTGCACTATATGCATATACCCACCTTGTCACAAAAAGATACAGGTTTTCTGGGCACGCTGCAAGGCCGCTCCTCAAGGAAGGCAGTAGGTTGTATAGTTATCTCCTGATTGGGGCAAAATGACTACCCTGAAACCACACAACCTACTACCTCACCTTGCCAGAGCTAAACACAACTCTTTGATTTTGCATCCACAGCTCAGAGGTCTTCCATATGACACTTTACGAGGTATATTCAGAAGATGCAATCTGCCACTTCCACTGAATGACATGGGATATACTGTTTGCGAAGTGCCCAGTAATACCAGACAGGGGTAGATGCTGTCACTAGGCTATATCTGTGCTTGCTACTCTACAGGCGTTTCATTGGCATCATGGGAGCTGAGCTAGGCTTTCTACTTCTCTGGATGAAAACCAAACAGGCCTCCTCCTAGTTCTCTTTGGCACCCATCTTTATCAACACTCCTACACTACATTCAGCCTCTTCTTTTCCCCCCATGTTGCACATGTCCTGTAGTAAGGTCTTCCTTATCTTGTGCTGCCACACAAAAGCAACCTCTGCTAATAATCTTTTGTACATCAATTAGTGATCAGAGCAGCTTCTAAGCACAGATACATTTGCCCCTAAAGGCCAGGCAATTTCACAGGGACTTTCTCAAGTCCCTGTGAAATACCTATACAAACAAAAGAGCTTATTAGAACCCCCCACCCCCACTTGTTGTAGTTAGCTCAAATTCATGCACTTGTACATTATCAGCTATAACTACTAAGTACCACAAAGCAAGGGGACATAATTTGTCTGTATTTCTACATCCTTGAATTATCTTTTCTCAAAGAGTGCAATATGACTGATGGCATAGTCATGTCTACATACGAGTAAATTCCATGGCAACCTATGAGGCTTACTTGTAGGAAAATGGGCATGTTTCAGCTTTAAGATTAACATCCGTAAATGGGAAAAGCTCAGGAAAATTGTCTTCTGTCTTTATGTACACATATGCAATAGTTCTCAATAACAGTCAATAGATTTTATTTTTGTTATGGCGAGATTTGTCCTGCGTTGCTCTCACAGCCACTTCAGGAAAGACAGTAGATTGTATAGTTATTTGACAGGCAGGGCAGAGCCCTAAAACTATACAACCTACTACCTCACCCCAAAGGACAGTCTGATTCTGATACTGATGAGATTCAGCAATTCCCAGGGTTGCATCTCGGGAACCTGCAAGACGAGACAAGACAAGACACTCCAGAGAAAGGGATTAATGGCTTTGTATTTTGAAAGTGCAGAGCTGCTCAGCCAAGCAATGCCAATGCTATCCTATGCCGTCTTTATGGAATCCAGATACTGCATTTTTTAAAACCTTAAGATAGCTGCCACTTCAAGTAGCCGCAATTTAGTTTTCGGCTGGTCTAATAAAAATAATGCAGTGAATGGACATATTTATTATGGTGCACATGTTATGTATGTGTTTTGAAGCATATCAGCAATATTTTTATATGATACTCAGTATCTTGCATTGGATCCTGTTCTGTAAATTGTCAGTCACAAGCATTTCTCAGCTCCACTAAATAAAATCCATTTTAGAAAAATCAGGGAGTTTATGCTATGTACAAACTATGTGTTTTGAGAATGATCAAGGGGCAGTCCCATAGCTTACTAGTGTGACAACACACTAGTAAGCAAACAAAAGGTATCATGGGATCCTGTTTTCCTTCACAGCCAAAGCAATAATCACTTTAATGACTTGCAATTTTAGCAACCTGATTTGGTGAATCATGCCTGGAAATGATTCATGAATTCCTCACCCTGGCAATGTTTGCAGAATTCAAGAGACACATATTCACTTTCTTTGCTGATCTAGATTTCTTACTGCAAGGAAGAACTCCTGGAAATCAGTTATCTCACCTAAGAAGGAAGAAAGGGAGGGAGGGAGGGACAGAGAGAGGAAAGAGGGAAAGAAAGTTAGTGGTAAACAACAGTAATAAACCTGGAATCTTATATGTATTTATTTTGGGGGAAAGATACATGGAACCCAGTGCAATTGACTTTGGGATACATGTGAAGAGACTGTGGACAGTTCAACATAGGCATTAAAATGCAGTTCAAAGCCAATCTTGAGATTGGGGTGTCTACAAAATGTATACCTCCAATGCACGCTGCAGCACACATCTAGCCAGAAACAGTTTTAAAAAAAACATGGTAAACTTCAGAATAAGTAAAGTCAATCACTGTATATCCCATGCAGAGCTGGACTTGAGACAGATAAATGTGGAGTGCTTGTCAGGACAGGGCTAGTGCTGATGCATTTGAAAAACTCAATTCTCCAGAAAGTAAACAAACACCTCTTCCCTCTATCCAAGGAAACCACAGTGTTCCCATGGGAACACCCACTTTCTGCCCCTTTGTTGCTGTGCCCTGCCTTGCTCTAGTGCTGATCCCAATAGGACATGCTGCTGCCCATCAGCTCATCCCAACAGACGAGATAAGAAAAAAAAATCTGATTTATTATTATTATTATTAACTTTATTTGTACCCCGCTAGCATCTCCCGAAGGACTCAATGCGGCTTACACAGGCCAAGGCCTCAATAAAACGTAACATAACAAAATACACAGCTTAAAACAAATCAAAACAATTAAAGCAATATCAAACAACAAAACAATAAAAACAATACACCAAAATACAAGAAAACAGGGCCGGGCCAATGTAATGGGTACAGGTTAAAAGTGCTGATGTGACAGGTGGTATATCGGATTTTAGGGATTCAGATCAAATCTGCAATTGGTAGATCTGTGTGATCACTGTTCTAGCCTCCAACTGGTTCCAGGGTGAGACAAAGGGGCTTTTGTAAGTTGGGCTGGGTGTGAATCTTTCCACTGACCACCTTGATTAGCATACAATGGGCTGACAGTGCCTGGAGCAAACTCTTCTTGAAAGGTGATTAGATGTCCCTGCCTGTTTTTCTCCCTGCTGTTTTGCTGTTGCAATTTTAGAATTTTTTAATACTGGTAGCCAGATTTTGTTCATTTTCATGGTTTCTTCCTTTCTGTTGAAATTGTCGTTGAACTCTTCCAGATAGACATATGCACACATGCTAGGAACGCCTAACTGTGCATTCAGCTATATTAAATGCAAGACTGTGAATAAGAGGAGTCATCCAGATAGCATTACAGAAAGTAGAACTACACTTAATTACAAACACAGAGAACTGCTTCTGAAAAAGCGTATCTCCAGGTCTAATCCTCCCCTCCATTCATTAACATGGCATTTCATTTACTATGTGCTCTGATATCATTATATTGAGCCCCAGATACTCTTGGTAGTTTGTTTGTTTGTTTGCTTTTTTGCTGTGTGCCCTCAAGTCACTTCTGATGTATTATAATGGTAAGGTGAACCTATCAGAGGGGGTTACCTTTGCTGTCCTCTGAGGCTGAGAGAGAGTGATTTGTCTTAAGGTCAACCAGTGGGTTTCCACAGCTGAGCAGAGCTTCAAAGTTTAGTTTTCCAAAGTCCAGTCCAACACTCAAACCACCACATCATGTTGGCTCTGATTCCCAACTAGAGTAGACCAATAGACACACTGAATCAATTGTATTGAAAATAAATAGTGCCTCGCCTTTCATCAATCAATTTGTCTCCTGAATAGAGCAATTACTTGACCAACTGATGAATGTTGAGGCATTATTTGTGTAAATATAACTGAGTCTAGGGCTCTGTTCTGGTTGGAACTCACAATAGGGTTGAGCTTCTTCTCTGTCTCTTACCAGCAGCCCATTATATAGGGCAGGGCATAGAGAAAAGCTCAGAACTGTGACTTCCCTAAGTCAGTTGAACTACATATCATTATGGGTGGGTGGGGTTACACAGGACTACTATTTCTATATTTATTGTAAGATACACTTTCACTCAGAGGTATGTATGTGTGTGTATGTATGTATGTATGTATATATGTATATATATATATATATATATATATATATATATATAGTATATTACCTTCTGTATTCATCTGATCTGATCATTTGGGGCTAAACGTAGGTGTGTCAATATTTTTGGATAGCCTCCAAATGTGGATAATCTTTAGAAAAAAACAATTTTAACAATTCTAAATATTCAGCGGAAGAACACATAATTTTCGGAAAGAATACAACATGGCATAAAATTGTAGGAGACTCATGTGGACAGAGGTATCTTTTATCTCAGTTTTTTGCTGGCAAAAAGCAGTACTAAATTGTTTTAAAGGTGAGTCATAAACTCCATCATAAATATTGACGACAAACGTACGTTTTAACCTGGTTGTCCTGTGGTTGTCGACAATTAAAATGTTTAGTTACATTAATTCTTAATGTACCTGTTATGAAACATTTTGCTTAAGGGAAAAAACCAATTATTTGAGGCTTTTTAAGGTGCTTGTAAATTAATTTTACCTCCTTAAAATGTTTAATAAACCAGAATGGCTCATACAGAATTCATCTAAGATCTGTTCTTCAATAGGAAAACTGATATCCCCTCCCACCAATTTCCAACTGTTTCAGCACTAAATGAACAACGCCCTTGCTTTTTGGAAGACTGGAACTCAGGCTAATAAATACCTCAACAGGCTCTCCTTAAAAGGCAACAAGCCAGTTATTGCTGTTATGTAACAGGAAAGATGACAGCTTTTAGGTAGGAGAGATATACAATCCAAAGGCTAACACCTGCCAGAAACAGGAATTTATTATAACTTGGTAATTATAAAGAACATAAAGATGGCTGGCAACTTTTAATTTAAAAAAGCACCACCCAGTGATAACTTTTATACAAAGATAAATAGCAACATCGAGGATGGTGTTAAGTGTGTGTGTGTGTGTGTGTATTTCACTGAAATGGGGGAACGAAATTAAAGGTTATCCCTCTCTCCAATCTGAATGCCAACAGAGTTCTTCTGCTGTTTAAATAACGTTGAGTATGTAAATTTAATAACAATTAGGAAATGTTATTATAGGGGCTAGGAGGTACTGAGAGTTATAGTCCAAGAAAGAGGCTTCTCCAAGCTTTTCATTTGATCAACCAATTAGTTTGGCCTTTAGTGGTCAGTGTTGATGTGCCCTAGAAAACAGAGCAATGTGAAAAAAGACTATCTAAACATTAGGAAAAACTTCCTGATGATAAAAGCTGTTCAGCAATGAAATAAGCTGCCTCAGGGTGGATCTATAAAATCTATATAATAAATTAATAATAATAAATAATAATTTATTATACATATCTACATTTTAATTATCTATATATATATAGAAATGCTCTGTGCATGAGTACCTTAAAAACAAAAGAAGCAATGAACGAAATCACACCAAATTTGGCAACAAAATGTCTCACTACACAAGGAGTGACCATCAATCAAAAATGTATGATTTTGTCATTTGGGAGTTGTAGTTACTGGGATTTATAGTTCACCCATAATCAAAGAGCATTCTGAACTCCACCAACAATGGAATTGAACCAAACTTGGCACACAGAACTCCCATGACCAACAGAAAATACTGAAAGGGTTTGGTGGGAATTGACCTTGAATTTTGGAATTGTAGTTCACCTCCATCCAGAGAACACTGTGGACTCAAACAATGATGGATCTGGACCAAACTTGACAGGAATATTCAATATGTCCAAATGTGAACACAGATGGAGTTTGGGGGAGTTGGGAGACCTTGACATTTGGGAGTTGTAGTTACTAGGATGTATAGTTCACCTACAATCAAAGAGCATTCCGAACCCCACCAATGATGGAATTGGGCTAAACATCCCACACAGAACCCCCATGACCAACAGAAAACTCTATGTTTTCTGGTGGTCTTTGGTGACTGTTCTGACACCCCCCTGGTGACCCCCGCCCCAGGGTCTTGACTTCCTAGGTTGCGAAATGCTGCCTTAAGGCCATCCAGTCCAATTCCCTTCACCAGGGCAAGAAAAGATAATCAAAGCCCTCTTGACAAAGGGCCATCCAGCCATTCACACACACACACACACACACACACACACACACACGTAAATGACAAGTATCAAAGATTTGAAAGGGGCCCCTAAAGAAGGACAATGATATGTTGCATATTCCAGAGTAGGCAAACCAGACAAGCTCCACATAAACACTGACAAAGAAACAGCAAGAAATACTGTTTACGCACAAGCATAAAGACATTACATATATTAGAAACCAACTATTTCTTATTACTTTATTTTCCAGATCACCAGACTGGGCCACAGCAACGCGTGGCAGGGGACTGCTAGGATAGATAGATAGATAGATAGATAGTCAAATAATCCAGGTTATCTGCTTTGAACTGGATATGAGCCTATACTGCCATATAATCCAGTTCAAAGCAGATAATCTCGGGTCAGATGACAGTGTACAAGGGGCCTCAGAGTATGGTGGAGTACTTTTCTGGAGGTTTTTAAACAGACTGCTTTGATTGTATATTCCTGCATTGCAGGGGACTGGACTGGATGGAACTTGTGGTCTCTTCCAACTACATGAGTCTACTTACCACAGATCTAAGCTGGATCTACACTGCTATATAATGCAGATTCAGAATGCAGATCAACTTAATTGGAACTGGATTATATGGCAATGTAGATCCAGCTCTAGAGTACATTCCTGATATCTTACTGGGAAGTGAAAATGGAATTTTTTAAACATGCAGAAAAATGTTAATTTCCCAGCCAAATTCCATGTTTATTAACTAAGATATGTTTTATGGAAATTGGTCCCTAAGTAAGATGCATGGGATGTTTAATTCAGGACTGCTAATAACATGAGTTGCTGTTTTCAAATCTATCATGCTCTCATCAATTTAAATAATGGAACATTCACACTGGAACAGGTAATTTATTATGACAGTATTGCCACAAGCATGATGGCGTTAGAGATTAAAAACCTGGGGTTTCTTTGGCCTCTGAGATATGATGTGGTCTTCTTCAACAGTGATGCACAGTATGCCTGAGATCCATCTTTCCAAAGAGGAAGATCAGCCTCAAGGCATTTACTAAGCAAACAACTCAATTTCACAGCCAATGCTGCTGGTACCATTTGACTGTTCGTAAATGGATCTCGCACTCTCTGTGTGTGAAAGCTATGGAATAAAGGTTTTGTGTATTTAAACCATCTTTTAAAAGGAAGCCTTCAAGTTATCAGAAAGCATTCAGATCACTGCTGCCATGGTGTTTAACAGTATTCTCAGTGTCAATTATTCATGTTTCTTTTGCTGAAGGCTCTAATTTTACGTAAGTGAAAGCAACGGGGGAACTGTTATGAAGAACAAAGAAAAGCACACACCACAAATGGTGATTCATTTTGAAGGGAAGTCTTATTTTTCTATCCAGGTTTGGTAGTTCTCCTGCCAAAAATGCCCCCTCAAGTGTTCTTTAAAAGGATGTAGAGCTCTCTATGTATATCTTCACCAGGTTATTGTAGACAGCACAGGCCAGCTGTTGAGGTGGAGTATGGGGTGAGGAAGAGGGAGGTCAAATAAACACTTACTCCTTGACATAAGCTGAATGGGATGGGCCTGCTCACATGTGAGGATGGAACAGGCAGAGAATGGTACAGATAATTACGCAAAAAATTCTAGAGTTTGAAGAGATCATAAGGCCCATTCAGCCTTACCCTCTTCTTACTTACTTAGGTGATCCCTCGTTGGAAGAATAGGATAGTTTTCCATTATCAGTATTCTTGTGGATCTGTAGGTGGCTTTGGAGCCCTATTCTTGACCTGCATCTTCTCCCACAGTGAGGGCATTGGTTTCCAGGTGGAAGGCGGTCTCGGTCGGGGTTGCACATTTCTCTCTTTCACCCTCCATTCGTGCCTCTTCAAATTCTGCAGCACTGCTGGTCACAGCTGACCTCTAGCAGGAGCGGTCAAGGGCCAGGGCTTCCCAGTTCTCAGTGTCTATGCCAGAGATTTTAAGGTTGGCTTTGAGCCCATTTTTAAATTTCTTTTCCTGCCCACCAACATTCCGTTTTCCGTTCTTGAGTTCGGAATAGAGCAACTGCTTTGGGAGACGGTGGTCGGGAATCCGGACAATGTGGCTGGTCCAGCGGAGTTGATGGCGGAGGACCATCGCTTCAATGCTGGTGGTCTTTGCTTCTTCCAGCACACTGACATTTGTCCGCTTGTCTTCCCAAGAGATTTGCAGGATTTTCCGGAGGCAGCACTGATGGAATCGTTCTAAGATTTGCATGTGACGTCTGTAGACAGTCCACGTTTCACAGGCATATAGCAGGGTTGGGAGGACAATAGCTTTATAGACAAGCACCTTGGTATCCCTACGGATGTCCTGGTCCTCAAACACTCTCTGCTTCATTCGGAAAAACGCTGCACTCGCAGAGCTCAGGCGGTGTTGTATTTCGGTGTCGATGTTGACTTTGCTTCTTCTACCATGCATCAATACACAATCAAAGCACTTCCACCAGATGGCTATCCAGCCTCTGTTAAACCCCCCATCCCCTCCAGAGAGACTATAATGCTCCAAGACAGCCTATTCCACTGTTGAACAATTCATGGACCTACTTACGCAAATAAGGTCAACAAAAGAAGAGATCACCCTGTCTTTGATTTTCAGGAATTGCCCTGGTACATGGCTCTTGGTCTGGTTGAACAACATATTTATTTATTTATTTAAAACTTTTATATTCTGATCTTCTCAACCTCCATAGAGGGACTCAGACTGGAACATAGGTCTGAGTTCAATATTATAGTCTTTTCAAGCAGGCCAAGAGAAAAATTTAAAACACAAACGCAGACATATACATTCTTCTCAAGTCACCTTTCATCAACTGTAAATTACTGTTTCAATTTTCAAACTGGTTCTAGTTTTTTTTTTGTGACTTGAAATCTACGAAGTAAATTTTCTCAGTAATTAGGTTAACTTTCTGGATTTTAAATTAGAGAGAGGTAGAGAAATCAAGCCATAATTGTTTCAAAAGTAAGAAATAAAAACAATACCAATACAATACTAATACTAATACAATACTAATACAATACTAATACGAATCCTTCGGGAGATGCTAGCGGGGTACAAATAAAGTTAAAATATATAAATGTTCATCCCTACTCAAACAGAATGCCTCTGGTGGGCAAACTATCAACCATAGGCTGAATGTGAGCCCCACATGAAAATCACATGATTGAAATTTGGCATCAATTCATACCGCTGAATAGGAATCCCAAATTACAAGCCACTTAAAGCAAGTAAAACACTTCTTTAAAAAGGCTTTTACTTTCCTTTTCTCCATCAAAATTCAATGGCATATCAACAAATCTTATTGCCCACAGCAAGTCCAGGACAGGTGGGAAGGTTGGCTCTTGGGCCTGCCCAATCCTGCACTAACCAATCATGCCAAGTCATCAAACTGAGAAGGCAGCCTCTGCAATGCAAACTCTCTGTTTGGACCTCATCAGATGCAAGTTACCCCTCATTTCTACACACTTTTAAAACATTTCATAGATGGAGTACCACAGAGCTCATCATACGACACAAAATGACTTCTGCCTGTTGTTCGTGTTATTTAATCTAAGAATTTTCGAGTAGTATTAATCCCATGTGTCAGTCACACTATCCCCACACTGACCGCTAGGTGTCACAAACAAGTCTTGCAAATGAATGAGGAGCAATTAAGTGCTCAGTGCGGTAGGGTGCTGCATCAGCAGAAAGCTGTTTAGACATGAAATCTGTTTCAATGTGTTCTCTCTCTCTGTTTCTCTCTCAAGAAAATAAGAGCTCCCCTTTGCTGTTTGGCCAATGTTGACTTCCACTGCTTCTCCAGTGTACTAAATATAATTCTGATCCTCCCCGACACTCCCCAAATTGTCAGGGATCCCTTCTGCTGCTGCCTTCCACACTGAGGGCATACGGTATGCTTTCCCATCAAACCTTGCCTACCTTCTGTCAGTAATTCACCCTTCACAACATAATGGTGTTTCATTCCCTCACTCCAAAATTACACTCATTCCATTAAAAATGCTAAACAGCCATTCTTCCCCTAAGTCCCAGAAGTGTTTAACTGAATTATGGGGACAGAAATTACTGAGGAAAGAGTCAAAATTGTCATAGCAGCCATAAACTTTTGAATCATTTCTGATTCCTGGAAGGGAGGCTCAGTATGGATAGTGATGTTCTTTAGCATAACCAGCTTGGGAGATTTCAGCATCTTCCCAGAGATCATCTTAATCAGCTCAGGAAGAAGACTAATTATTATTCAGAGTATAAATCAACATGTATTGTTGTTTTTGTGTGCCTTGAAGTCACTTCTTACTTATGTTGACACGAAGGTGAACCTACCATGGAGTTTTCTTGGCAAGATTTAGTCAGAGGAGGGTTGTCATTGTCTACTTCAGAGGCTGATGCCCCTTCCACACAGCTGCATAAAACCCCAAATTATCTGCTTTGAACTGGGTTATATGGCAGTGTGGATTCAGATAACCCAGTTCAAAGCAGATATTGTGGGGTTTTCTGCCTTGATATTCTGGGTTATATGGCTGTGTGGAAGAGCCCTGAGAGGATATGACTTGCTCAAGGTCTCCCCAAGAGCAAGGATTCAAACCCTGGTCTTCCAGAAGCCCAGTCCAACACTTCTGCAGTGTCATATAATGCATTATATGGCAGTTGAGATGAGGTCCAAGTATTTTCTTCTGACAGGTGAAGAAAATACTTGGAAATACAGGTGTTGTCTTCACCTGTAGATGTGGCGCAGCTAGTTAGTAGCCAGCTGCATTAAATCACTACTGACCGAGAGGTCATGAGTTCAAAGCCAGCCCGGGTCCGAGTGAGCTCCCAACCATTAATAGTCTAGCTTGCCGAAAGACAGTTGCATCTGTTAAGTAGGAAATTTAGGTACCACTTTATGTGGGAAGGCTAAATTTGACTAATTTACAACATCATAAAACCTTCCAGCACTGTGCGTAAGAATGAGGAAGTACTTCATTAAGGACTTAGTGTCACAAGTGGACGGTGAAGCAGCAGCTCCCCCTGTGGCCGGAATCAATATACCCTCATGAAGCTGGAAAACTGGAATGTTAAATTGCCTCTGTGTCTGTCTATATATGTTGTATATCTAATGGCATTGAATATTTGCCATGTATATGTGCATTGTAATCCGCCCTGAGTCCCCTGCGGGGTGAGAAGGGCGAAATATAAATACTGTAAGTAATAAGTAAGTAATAACACTTGGAGTGCTATACATGCTGCTCTCTCCCCCCTTAAAAAAACAAAACCCTTCTGCATGCTTTAATACTTCTAGAATTGTATCAAAATTTTGTACCAACAAGTAATTTGTGGAAGTGCAGTATTATTATTACTAATTTCCACTCATCTCTATTGTCCTTCCTAAAATTCAGTTTAGAAGCAATTAAAAAATAAGTGGGGCTATTTCTCTTTCAAATGATAAAGTAGCTCAGCTCATTTCCAAGACAGTCTAATTTTACCTTGTCTAATTCCATGAATGTACAAACCCATTTTGTTCTGGCCCACTCATCTAGAATCATGAAAGGTACTGTGACATTAAAAGGTACACACACACTAAAATGGCTGCCCACCATGGGATTATATTTGCTTGCTTCACAAGCTGTGTTTTAAAAATATACCATGTCTTTGCACTTTGGAGAAAGAAAAAGGTAACTGGGGGCCCTTCCACACAGACCTATATCCCAGAATATCAAGGCAGAAAACCCCACAATATCTGCTTTGAACTGGGTTATCTGAGTCCATACTACTATATATTCCAATTCAAAGCAGAACATGTGGGATTTTATTCAGCTTTGTGGAAGGGGCCTGGGTTGCTGTGAGTTTTTTGGGCTGTATGGCTATGTTCCAGTAGTACTCTTTCTTTGGAGAAAATGCTACTGGAACATGGTCATACAGCCCAAAAAACTCACAGCAACCCAATGATTCTGGCCATAAAAGCCTTTGACAACACATCACAAAGGCAATTGCCATGTTGAAAAAAGTTGCTGCCCTTGCTTGCCATATGGATCAGCAGGGAAGAAAACTATCTTTAAAAAAAAAAAGTGGAAAAGCCTCTTCTGCTGCCAATTGCAAGGAACACTTTTTCCAAATTCCACATCCCTGCCAGGTTCAGAAGCTAGAATTTCTGCCTCTTCCCATGATAGGTAACTTCACAATAATCACTGCATAGTACTTAATCTGTCATCAAGACACACATAAATCCATAACTTGCAATTTCCCACTCACATGTGATAATATAACTGTTGGAATCATTTTCTTCATCAGCAAATGTGTTGGTTCCCAGTTGACTGAATAGCTTGTTTAAAACAAACAGAATACGTGCAAGTTAAGAACCAACGTCCTGACAGTATGGCATTGGTTTCCCTTTGAGGATAAAAGGGAATTCCCTTGAAAAACCTGTGGTTTTGAATTCACCATATTTTTTGTCAACTTTACCAAATAACGATGCCATAATATGTTGGATACCCCTGCAAACAATTTTCCTCTTCTCCTTGTTCTTTGATACCAGTGAGGGAAGGGTTGTGTCCTTTGGGATATTGGAAAACCACGTTTTACAGCATTTTTGAACTGTCTGTATAATCCATCCATCTGCTATCATGTTCCATCAATGCTCAAAATGCAGTAAGTTCCTCTCTTCTCTTGCCCTGGAATGTTGGCCAAGTCAGAGTGGAAACTGCTCAGGCAGTCATCCAAGTCCCTTTTATACTGAAATATAGTCCACATTATCTGCTTTGAACTGGATTATATGAGTCTACACTGCCACTGTGGTGCTGGAGGAAAGTTCTGAGAGTGCCTTGGACAGCGAGAAGATCCAGCCAGTCCATACTTCAAGAAATAAAGCCTGACTGCTCATTGGAGGGAAGAATAGTAGAGGCCAAGATGAAGTACTTTGGCCACATCATGAGAAGACAGGAAAGCTTAGAGAAGACAATGATGCTGGGGGGAAATGGAAGGAAAAGGGAAGAGGGGCCGACCAAGGGCAAGATGGATGGATGGTATCCTTGAAGTGACTGGATTGACCTTGAAGGAGCTGGGGGTGGTGACGGCTGACAGGATTGTACATTCATGGAGTTAGACAAGGTAAAATTAGACTGTCTTGGAAATGAGTGTGGACTGGTCCATGAAGTCACGAAAAGTTGGAAATGACTGAAGGAATGAACAACAACACTGCCATATAATCCAGTTCAAAGCAGATAATCTGGATTTTATCTGGCAGTGTAGAAGGGATTCCTGAGAATAGTAAGGCCATGGAAGAGTTAAGATAATTAATTATTAACTGGGGCAGAGAGAAAGTTAAATTTTTAAAATACGTAGTTGACTCCAGTTTCAACTATATCTTATTATTGTACAGGTGACAGTTTATCCTGAAATTTCAGGTGGAACCACTGCAATTTTATTTTGTTAAAAAACCAAAGCACACCATGGTAAATAGTTTGAGAAACCACCAAGAAATCAGGAAAAAACAACTTTTTGAATGGTAAGAATTACTGGCATACAGCAAATTAATAATTTGTGGTATGGTAAAGAGAATTCTAACGTCCAACTGTTTCTCTAGGTTTCTGAGCAGACACAGATGCGTGGCAAATTTCTCCACAAGTTTTAGCAGGGCATTTATCCTTTAAAAGTTGAACCTGATGTACAGAAGATATCTGTACTTCATAAATTACATTCAGTTGTATAGTCATAAGGTCCATCCCCCCGCCAACCCCCCACCCCCAATCTAGCCTAACCCTCTGGCAGTTCTGGAAATGCTGTATTGTACCTGAAAGATGGCAAACCAGCCTCTGCTTAAAAGCCTTTTAACAAACAAAGTCCATTATGTTCCAAGGTAGTTACTTCCATTATGGAACAGCTTACATATATTAATACATTTTTGACGTCCAGTCAAAATCCTTTTGCTTGCAACATGCATTCAATAATTCTAGTCTTACCCTTCAAATGAGCCCCCGGTGGCGCAGTGGGTTAAAGCACTGAGCTGCTGAGCTTGTTGATCGAAAGGTCGCAGGTTCGATTCCGGGGAGCGGCGTGAGCTTCCGCTGTCAGCCCTAGCTTCTGCCAACCTAGCAGTTCGAAAACATGCAAATGTGAGTAGATCAATAGGTACTGCTCCGGCGGGAAGGTAACGGCGCTCCATGCAGTCATGCTGGCCACATGACCTTGGAGGTGTCTACGGACAATGCTGGCTCTTCGGCTTAGAAATGGAGATGAGCACCACACCCCAGAGTCAGACATGACTGGACTTAGTGTCAGGGGACTACCTTTACCTACCCTTCAAATGAAGATGACAAATGTGCTTCAGTATCTATATGACAGTCTTTTATATATAGGGAGACAGTTATTGTATCACCTCCTAATCACCTCTTCTTTCAGCTATTCAAGCCTCTCCTCACAAGATGTCTTCTTCTGGCTCTTTATTATCTTCTGTCATCTTCCTGTGGACACTTGATGCTTGATCGCCTGAGCCTCTGCAATACCATAAAGAGAACATGTGACTTAAGTACAGATAACACTGGTTTGAGATGAGTTCCTATTCAGTATTTGAACTACAAATTCAGCAATGCGTTTGGGTGAGAAAAATCAGCCATTTTTCTGTACACTTCATGTAAACAGGCTCCCATTTGTGTGTGTAGCCACCTCATTTTAGCTATTTCTCTCTCTCTCTCTCTCTCTCTCTCTCTATATATATATATATATATATTAGTCTCCTTTGTGGACAGAAAAAGTTGGGTATAAATCATCATGATTAACATCATCATCATCTAACAACTTTCTTACAAGGTTGAAAATCCATTATCCAGAATTCCAACCTTTGAAACATTCCAAAATCACACAGGTGGCCAAGACAGTGACACCATTGCTTTTTGATGGTTAAGATACACAAACGTTTTCATGCATAAAATTATTAAAGATATTGTACAAAATTACCTGCAGGCTCTCTCTCCTCTCTCTCTCTCTCTCTCGGTATAATCTAAAATCCAAAACACAGCTGGTTGCAAGCATTAATAATAAAGAGTACACAACATGTACAGGGCTTTTCTTGGGAGAAGTCCTCTGCTGGGCATTAAAACTTTCTCTAGCTTGCCTCTTCTACCAAGTCTGCTCTCCTAAAACAGTCTTTATTTTGATTTCACGATGAAATATAAACAACAAATAGAATTCCTTCTCCTTTTCTACCATTTCCTGCTCCTACTAAACATATTTCAAAGGCCCTCCTCTACAGCTGCTTTTCAATACACACACAACGAAAAATGTGGAAACACCCAACATATAAAGTGGTCCTTTTGAACCCAAGGGCCCTTCCAGACAGGCCCAACCTCCCCCCCTTTCTTTTTTTTAGTGGAGTAGCCCGAGGTGTCCAAATGATACATCAAACTTGAACTTGAATTTTGGAATTGTAGTTCACCTACATCCAGAGAGCACAGTGGACTCAAACAATGATAGATCTGGACCAAACTTGGCAAGAATACTCAATATGCCCAAAAGCGAACACTGGTGGAGTTTGAGGGAAATAAACCTTGACATTTGGGAGTTGTAGTGCTGGGATTTATAGTTCACCTACAATCAAAGAGCATTCTGAACCCCAACGATAGAATTGGGCCAAACTTCCCACACAGAATCCCCATGACCAACAGAAAATACTGTGTTTTGGTGGTCTTTGGCGACCCCTCTGGCACCCCCTTGCGATGCCCCCAGGGGTCCCGACCCCCAGGTTGAAAAACGCTGCTAAGCAAAACTTGAACAAGAATACAAAACAAGAACACGAGAACTCCCAAGATACTTAAATACAAAACCAAGGTTTGAAACAAGAACCAGAGGCCTAGCTGTACTTGAAAGCCACACTGCCTGAACTGAAATCAGAGTGCCTGTTAGATTATAATAAACAGACACGAAAGCATTACGTCTGCCCTGGAATTTGGGTTTTCCACAAAGCCATGTTGATCTATCTGCTGTAATCTGCAAGCATGCTTCCTTGCTTAGGTCAGTATCATCAAGTGCTTTCCCATAAGAGTTTATCTTCAATTCATCTTCGCTAGACTTTTTATCTAGAGAGGATGATTCTAACTTCTGTAACTGGCTTTGAGGTCCAGAGGCAATTGTACCTGTGCCTGCATCCCTATCTGAAACGATTTCACTTTCTTGGCCTGTATCAGAATGAGTCCCAGGAAAGCCCACAATCCCATCTGATTCTAAGTGATCAGTGAACCCATCAGCCCGTGGCTGCTGTGATTGCTGCTGAGCTACAACAGTTTCCATGTCTGAGTGAGGATTTCAACCCTAGCCCATTAACCTAGGACCTAGACTAACACTCAAACCATTATACTGTACTGGCTCTCTTGAAAAATGTACGCTTTCACAATTTCCCCAAGCTTTACAAAGCTTTTGCCTTATTAAAATTGTTTTGTGTTTCTTTGCCCAAAAAATATGCAGTTTTACAAGAAATACATTGTGGTGCAGAAACATTTTGTTGATGCTGAAAAAAGCAAGCTCATGTATGTTTGGTTTTATGCAGGAGAAAAATCTTCATGCAGTTAATAGGACGTCCTTTTTAAAAAGCTGACTTGTGTTGAAACAATGTTCCTTGATGAATATGAGAAAACTTTTTGAATATCCTTTACATCACTTTTTTGTTGTTGTCATGTCAGGAGCAACTTGAGAAACTGCAAGTTGCTTCTGGTGTGAGAGAATTGGCTGTCTGCAAGAACATTGCCCAAGGGATGCCCAGATGATTTGATGTTTTTATCATTCTTGTGGGAGGCTTCTCTCATGTCCCCGCTTGGGGAGCGGGAGCTGACAGAGGGAGCTCATCCGGCTCTCCCCGGATTCGAACCTGTGACCTGTCAGTCTTCAGTCCTGCCGGCACAGGGGTTTAACCCACTGTGCCACCGGGGGCTTCCTTTACATCACTAATTAGGAGCAATACATAAATACAGCTTCACTTACTACCAAGTGTACAATCCAAACACACAATATGCAGCTCCTTTTGTCGTACATCTCTAGAGTGTGATATTCAAGTCAGAATCTCTAATTATTTTTTTAGTCCAAGCCCTCCAGCTAGTAGCTCTTTATTAACACAGTGCATCAAAAATACCAAAAGATTATCTTTAGGATTATTAGAAATCACTGTTGTTCTTTTAAGATTTCTGCATACGTAATTTTATAGGCTGATGATATGAGCAACCATATTATTTTTTTAAAAACCCTCTTCATAATTACATGACACAATTCTGCAGGCTTTTTTCCCTTTTCCTGCTGCGAGTAGCTTATGGATTTTTATTTTTGTCCATTTGTTTGTTCTAAGCTTAAAATGATATTTGAGAATGAATGTTTTTGGTACTATAGTGTTTCAAATGAATATTTAATTGCTTAGCACACCAGATTAATCTAACAACCATATTGTCATTCCAGGTGTTTAAAAATACCATCATATCTACTTTAAAAGGCTAACTACCCATGTAAGAGATAATGCATGATCCAAAGGATTTCTCCCTAGAATTTCCACTGAAATGTTCCATGAAAAAAATCCGTGTGCATTTTAGAGTGCTGTATATAGCCAATGAATTCTGAGGGAAGTCAAGAGCATGGTTAACACTATCCAAAGTTTTCAGATAGGTGAATCAGAATTAGGGAAATTCAAAATCAACACTTTAAGTTCATCTTCTAGTGATAAAACAAATTTCAACAGAAGCCAAAATTATGAAGGTTAGCTGAAATTTTCTGCAAATTACAAATTTTATATCACAGAGATAGAAGAGATCTCATGGGCCATCCAGTCCAACCCCCTGCCATGCAGGAAAAGCACAATCAAAGCACCACCA
The DNA here is from genome assembly GCF_025583915.1 of Anolis sagrei ordinatus. Classification (NCBI taxonomy): domain Eukaryota; kingdom Metazoa; phylum Chordata; class Lepidosauria; order Squamata; family Anolidae; genus Anolis; species Anolis sagrei. Next base: position 102,583,494 of record NW_026847549.1, read on the forward strand.
AAAGATGGCCATCCAGCCTCTGTTTAAAAGCCTCCAAAGAAGCTGCTTCCACCACCCTCTGAGGCAGAAAGTCCCACTGTTGAACAGCTTTAACGGTCAGGAAGTTCTTTTAATGTTCAGGTGGAATCTCCTTGTGTGTAATTTGAACCCATTGCTCCCAGTCCTCCTCTCCAGAGCTGCAGAAAACAAGCCTGTTCGAACCTCCTTATGACATACTCTCAATACTGAAAACAGTTATATTGCCCTCCTCTAGACATGTTCCAGTTTGTAAACAACTCTCTTGAATTGTGGTGCCCAGAATTGGACACAGGATTCCAGGTGAAGTCTGACCACAGCAGAATACTTCCCTTGATGTAGAGCAGGCATCCTCAAACTGCAGCCCTCCAGCTGTTTGGGCCTCCAACTCCCAGAAGCCCTAACGAGCTTGTTCAATTGTCAGGAATTCTGGGAGTTGAAGGCCCAAACACTTGGAGGACCGCAGTTTGAGGATGCCTGATCTAGGGACACTATACTCCTTTTGATGCAACCCGAAATCCCATTGGCTTTTTAAGATGCTACATCAAATTGTTGGCTCATGTTCTACTGGTTGTCTATTAAAACTCCAATATGTTCTGTGGTTGACCAAGGTGTCATCCATTCTGTATTTCGTTTTCCTGCCTAAGTGTAGTATCCTTTCTCCTTGTTGAAATTCATTTTGTTAGTTTTGGCCCATGTCTCTAATCTGTTAAGGTTGTTTTGAATTCTGATCCCGTATTCTGGAGTATCAGCTATCTCTACCAGCTCTGAAACATTCTCAAAATCTCTTCACACATTCAAAGGCTGAATCAGGTTACCATAGCTTGACGGGGCTCTCTGGCAAGATCAGAGACTCTCAGTACAACTGTACAAGAATACATAGGGCAACTACCTCTGAGAGGCTGGAGTTTATTTATTTATTTACCATATTTATACCTTGCCCTTCTCACCTTATAGGAGTGGCTCACATATGTAGGCAACAATTCGATGCCACATGAATATACATTCGACAAAATAAACATATACATTAAAAACAACCACTAAAACATATCAAACATTAAAACCACTTATTTAAAATCACTGCTTTGAGTTCAGAGATCCATTGGCACTTTCCAACTGAATGCAGCCATGCATGTCTTGTCTTCAAATGATATCAGGAGTGAGTATCGCCTTTCGTTTCCCCTGATGGTCTGACCACCTAAATGACAGCTTTAAAATGGGAATATGGAGTAAGAACTGTGTGTACTTGTCAACATAACTCACACCTGCTCCTACTGTTTTGCTGCTGAAATATACTGGATTGTTGACAGAACTGCTACCTTGCAAAACAACCTCTATCTCTAAGCTGTCTCAATAGGTTCTTGGGAAAGTGTTTGGACATCTTTGCTCAGTAGGTGATAAATTATATGTAGATGAATGCATGTCATTCTCTAAAGTCACCTTCCCAGTCAGTAGTGGTCCATAATATATCAGAAAGATTGTAACTCCCAGTATGAACTTGCCAGTGCTCTAATATTTTCAGAGGGATGTTTTTTTATTTGCTCACCACAATCACAGACCTGATTGGTGAGAACACAAGAGAGGGCCTACTCAATGTCTGCTCCCATCTCTAAAATTGTACAGGAACGGCTGAAATAGCATGAAGTATTGACAGGATTGTTCCATTTGGAACTAACAAACCTAAATTAATGATTGAGTCGCGTTGAGTCGCCTACGGGCTGAGAAACTGCGGTATACAAGCAAAGTAAATAAATAAATTGAGGCAGGGGTCCACCAGTATACAAATCTTAAATGCCATTAATTCATGGCCATTTCCTCACAAATATGCTAAATAATTTTAAATGGTCCAATGTCATCATGACTTTTGTCTCCACTATGCTGTGTTTTCTGTATTTTAAAATTTTTAAAATATAGTTCTAGATCACCTCCTCCCCACCGAATGCAGTGATTCAGTAACCTCCCTGGTTTTGGAGCTGACATGGGGGAATCAGCATTTGACAGGTCCCAACATATAAGCTTTTTGAGACATCTGGCATGATGGATCCTGTTGTGACAGACTGTTTTGGCAAGAGGAGAATGATGGCGGTAGTGGAAGTACATCTGTTGAACCACAGCCTGTTTCTGTAACCATGTACAATTAGTACTGTATGAAACAGAGATTAATCTTTCCTTAAGAGTCATACATTTTACCACTGGGTAACCCACATTAGTCAAAGCCACAAGATAACAGCTTAAGGAAGTGCAACCTCTGACAAGTGTTTAAAACAGTAAGAAGAATGAGAACTGACTGCAAGTTGGAAAAAAGATAATCTTTCTGTGTAAGTTATTCTATTAGCAGTTTGGGCCTTTAAATCTGCTATACATCAGTTTCTGTCAAGGCGATTTCCTGCATGGCCACCTGATAAAGGGGCTGGCTTCCAAGAGAAATACACACTTAATAAGGCTGCATGTTTATGTGATCTCTCTTCTGCATCACAAAGTCTGGATTAGTCAATGAAGCTTTCAAACTGGCTGACATAGAAATTATTGCTTGGCAAGATCTGTGGACATCTGTTTGCCGCAACTTTATTTAGCTCTTGGACATTCCCCAGAGGTATGGCATATGGGTGGGTCGGCCATACCACACCAGACCAACTGTAGACGGAAGGGAATGTAGACAGACATGCAAAGTGTTTAAAATAGGAAACACGCCTTTTGTGCTGGGGAAGGGGGGGTTGGTGGTATGACAGGTGTATATATATATTAGGAACTTAGTTTAACAAGGCTTCTGTTACACATGAATACAACTGCAAGCATTCTCCCCCCACCCCTACTCCAAGTTGGATGGGTATTTTTTGTGAAAGTCAGACAGAATAACCTCACAATGACCTCCAATCTGGCACAAGGCCATGAGGGAGGACTCTGAAGGACTGTCCTTCAGCATTGCATTGATTGGATTTCTTTCCATAATACCTCCTCTGTCTTTGCTCAGTAAACCTTACTGGGGACAGAGCTGAGAAGAAAGGCAGATAAGTGAAATAAAAGCCGATCTCCATGTGAAAATACACCATAAAATTAACAAGATTCTTAACATCAAGGTAGCTCCTATTCACTCCCTAGAGCAGAAAGTCAAAGCATGCAACAGAAAACTGTTGGCCAAGGCTAAGCACAAGGGAGGAGGCAGTGTATACTCACATTATGACCAATTCAGGTTCTCTTGTATGAACCACAGGGCTGTGGGGGGAATCGGTTTTGGGAAGGGTGTGCATGATTAGCAACAGATGTAGTAGGAGAAAGTGATTTAAACTTCTTTCCAGTGACTTTCCAAAACAAAAAACAAAACTGTTGTTATGTATATGGCCTCATTATATTGTATTTACTTTACCTTCCTAATGTTGTGACCCTTAAATACATTTTCTCATGTTGTGGTGACTCTCAATCATAAAATTATTTTCATTGCTACTTCATAACTTAATTTTGCTACTGTTATGAATTGTAGTGTAAATATCTGATATGCAGAATGTATTTTCATTGTTACAAATTGAATATAATTAAAGCATAGTGATTAATGACAAAAATCTTGCCTCCAGTGTCATCAGTTGGGACCCCCCCCCCCTTCCAGCACCAACCACTGCTCTGAGATCAGAGTGAAGAGAGGGGCCAGGAAGGCAGTTCCATCTTGTCTCCTGCACTGTGCATATAATATAATATAATATAATATAATATAATATAATATAATATAATATAATATAATATAATATAATATAATATAATATAATATAATATATTGTATATACATATAATATTGATAATATTATAATGTAATACAATATACTACTAATATATTATAATTATATATTTATATTAAATGTAATATTACTAATAATATTACAGTATAACATTATAGTACAATGTAATATATAATATTAATATTGTGCTATGATAATAATGTAATATATTGTATTTACTTTTTACTTGTAAAAAGTCCCCCTTGGGGTGAGAAGGGCAGCATATAAATGTTGTAAATAAATAAATAAATAAATTTATATATGGCTGGAGTTACACTTAAGAAATATATCTCTTCTGGCTTACAAACAAATCTAACTTAAGAACAAACATACAAAACCTATCTTGTTTATAACGTGGGGACTGCCAGTATGTGCTTAAGAGGAGGGATAAATTTGCAAACACTTCAACAGGGATGTGGATGAGAAGGTTTCTTCTTTAGGGGAAGGGTGCTCTGATGTGACTTCAAGCCAAACCTGGCTTTTGGAAATCTTAGGCCAAAATCATCAGGGTTTTCTTGGCCAGATTGTATTGTCACCACTGCCTTCCTTTGAGGCTGAGAGAAAGATAGGGGAGAAGGAGAGGGGAGAGAATGGGGGGAAAGTGAAAAGAGAGGGGAAGGGAAGGAGAGTCAGCATAAGGGAGGGAGAGCGAAAGAAGGAAAGAGAGAGAGTCACAAGAGAAAGAGACAAAGAGGAAGAAGAAAAAAGAAAGATAAAAAGAAAGGGAAAGAATGAGAGAGGAGGAAGAAAGGGAGAGAAAGGACCAAGAGAGAAAAAGTGAGAGATAGAAAGAAAAAAAGCAAGAGAGAAGGAGAGGGGAGGGAGAGAGAGAAAAAGAAAGGGAAGGAAAGGAGAGGAAGAAAGGAAGGAAGAAAGAAGGAGAAAGATAGAAAAGGAGAAGGGAGGGAGAGAGAAAGAGAAAACAAGGGACGGACAGAAAAAGAGAAAGGGAAAAGGAGAGGGAGAAATGAAGAGTGACAAAAAGAAAGAGAAATAGGGATGGATAGAAAGAAGGAGAGATGAGAAATGAGAGAGATAGAGGAGGAAAGAGAAAGTAAAGAGTAAGAGAATTATCAATAGAAAAGGGAGGGATAGAAAGAAGAGACGAGAAGGGAAGGAGAGATGGGTAGAAAGAAGGGAAAAGAAAGGAGGGGAGAGGAAGACGGAAAGAAAGGAAAGGGATAGAAAGGAGGAGAAAGGACGGGAAAGAGGGAGGCAAGAGAAAGAAGAAAGGAAAGCTAGAGAAGGGGGAAAAGAAGGGGAAAAAGAAAAGAAATGGATATAAAAAGGAGAGGAGAAGGGGAAGAACAAAGAGGGAGAAAGAATGAGGGGGAGAAAGAGAGAAAGAAAGAGAAAAGAAAGGGATAGAACAACAAAGGAAAGGGGAGAAAGGGCGAGAAAGAAAAAGAGGGAAAAAGGGGAGAGAAGGAAAGAAAGAAAGAGATGGCCTGCCTTCTCCCGCCGTGCACATCTCTGCCTCCAAGTGCCTCCGCATGATTCCTCTCCACCCCACGCCACTGGAGGAAGAGGAGGGGAGGAGGAGCCCCTTTTCGGACCCGAATGGAGATTCGTCGAACTCCTGTGAACAGTCGTTTGACCCTGCCTTGTTCAGGCCTGACCTGGAATACTGTGTCCAGTTCTAGGCACCACAATTCAAGAGGGATATTGACAAGCTGGAACGTGTCCAGAGGAGGGTGACTATAATGATCAAAGGTCCGGAGACCATGCCCTATGAGGAGCGTCTTAAAGAGGTGGGTATGTTTAGCTTGCAGAAGAGAAGGTTGAGAGGAGACATGATTGCCATGTTTAAATATTTGAAAGGACGTCATAAGAAGGTTGGATGAGGCTTGTTTTCTGCTGCCTTGGAGGAATGGGTTCAAATGACAGAAAAGGAAGTTCCATCTGCACATTAGGAAGAACTTCCTGACTGTAAAAACTGTTCAGCAGTGGAACTTTTTGCAGAGTGTGGTGGAAGCTCCTTCCTTGGAGGCTTTTAAAAAGAGGCTGGATGGCCATCTGTCAGGGGTGCTTTGATTGTGCTTTTCCTGCATGGCAGGAGGTTGGAATAGATGGCCCATGTAGTCCTATCCAACTCTATTATTCTGATTATTTTATTTTACTTATTTTCTCCTCTACTCTTTACAAAGGGAGAAAACAATGCCATATTAATTAAATAAGGTCATTTTTTATTAAAATAGCACATGTATCTACTATATTAAAATATAATATGGCAGCTTATACATAAAGAAAAAAAGATTTTTGTCAAGATTTAGATTATACTGATGTAAACATTCATGGCATTGTTAAATGTGACTGCGAAGTAAATCCAGTAAGGGAAAATATGGCATAGTTCCTAAACTATGCCATATTAAATTGCATTCACTTCAACAGGACTTTGTCATGTCTAGCTTTTCCTGAATTGTACCCATAATAGCAAAATTTAATTTATCATTCTTAATAGTTTCTAAGGCTGAGATCTCCTTCAAAATTTATAGCTGATAAACCACCTATCTCCTAACAGATCAGATTTAGTTGAATATATTTGCATAGATTTTACAGATAAAATCTCTTGCATATGAGCTGACTTGGATGCTCTCATTGCAGCAAAGGTCAATAATGGGATGTTCAGCAATTCTGTTAGTAGGATTACACTGCTTGAGTTTCAATTGGTGAGTACTGCTGGTGTGGACAAGTTCCTGGGGCAAGAAAGGAGGCTACCATTTTTTTCAATCTCTCAGCAACTTTCCATAACATCAACCATTATATCCTTCTGGAACGCATGGAGGGTTGGGAATTGGAGACACTGGGTTGTTGTGGTTCTGGTCACACTCCTCATGCAGGTTCCAGATGGTGGTGTTTGGGAATAACTGCTCCTTAAAAAAGGAGCTGCTATGTGGCATTCCATAAGGGCTGTTCTATTCCAAAGTCTTTGGAACATTTACTTGAAACCTTTGCGAGAGATAATCTGGGGGCATGGGGTGAGGTGCTATCAGTGTGTTGATGACATCCAAATGTCACCAAGCCTTCAAAAACAGGCTTGGATATTGTGTCTCCTCTGAATGAATGTATGGAGGAGGTAATGGCCGGACATGAAGAAAAACAAATTGAAATTGAATCCAGTTACGGCAAAGTTGCTTACTATTAAGGGTCATAATCTAGGGTTGGAGGTGTGTCAGCCAGTCAGGGTTACACTCCTCCTGAAAGAGAGTGTTCGCAGCTTGGGTGTGCTCCAGAATCCATCTCTCTAAATATTAGGAGTGCTTACTACCAGCTTCGGCTGATACATCAGCTGTATCCATTCCTAGAATCAGAAGACCTGAAGATAGTAGTGTATGCACTAGTAAAGATAAGGTTGGACGTCTGCAATACACTTTACAACTGGAGTTGGGAAACTCCAGTTAGTCCAAAACAATACACTTTACAACTAGAGTTGGGAAACTCCAGTTGGTTCAAAACATGACAGCCAGATTGGTTATGGACACATCTACAAGTGAGCATATTACATCTATACTGAAATTACTTCATTGGCTGTAATTTGTGGGCAAAATGCAAGAGATGGTTATGACCTTTAAAGCTCTACATGGTTTGGGTTCAAGTGACCTACAGGATCAGTATCGGTGTTTTAATCTTTGTTTTCTGTTTTTAATATTTTTTTAATGATCATTTGTTATACTTACGTATTTTAACTATGCCTCGAGCCGTGAGGAAACATAGGTAACAAATTAAAATTATTATTATTATAATAGTTTTCCAATTGTACAAAGTTTGATACTGAATGGAAGAACTACAACTCTCGTGATTCCATGCCAGCCAAACTGTATTAATTCTACAGGGGTAGGTTCACCCTGCGTTCAACAAAGCTTTCTCCCAGGGATGTGTGTACAGAATTCTATCCGTAATAAACCAGTAAGACACAACTGTGGAAAGGAAGGTTATCTTCAATATTTAATTTAAAATGCTTTATTTCAGAAAACACTAGAAATAAATCAAGAAAAAAATGCTTTACTGGGATGAAAATAAGGTTGGCCTCCCACATTTGCTGAGGCCAGGGGCACATGACTGCATGAAAATGAAAATGGGAAAAATGCAATTAAAGAAACTGTTATTTTTTTATCTGAGAGAAAACATCTCTAGGAATTTCTACTTTTTTCACACAATTCTATGGTCAACTGTTACTGGAAGTTGGCCATAGAATTGCACTGGAGGACCTAGACCTGTGGTCCTCCAGGTATTTGGGTCTCCAGCTCCCAGAAACTTGTCCAATGGTGAGAAATTTTGGGAGCTGAAGTCCAAAGCATCTGGAGGGCAACAGGTTGTACACTGCTGCTACAGACCCTTCACCATGTCTGGCAGAAGTTATCCATAGAGTCACACAAAAGGACCTAGAGATTTTTAGAAAGAACATTTTAACCCAATCATTGAATAACTAAATCTGCAAAAGTTAAAATCACAAATGTGGAGGGAAGACTAGATGAAAATCACCCTGTCCATTACCATTGTTCTCTGCTAAATAATCAACAGTTTAGTCAATTACTGTAATCTACTGACTTGACAGACTAAAATTTACAGCTCTAAACTTTCCCTTTTTACTAATTAAAAATTTAATTGATAGCATATAATATCCGACATTGAAAGTATTTAACAATGATCTATGACAGATGATTTTGCTTGTAATTTCTAGCCACTGTACCAAATTTAACTGTTGATATAAATAGGCACAATTCCAGCAGGCCAGATGAGTCCACATACATTACTGGAGGAAGTGACCCAATATATTTAATAATAAATTTTAATTAAGATAGAGAAAAGATTATTATTTCTGAAGGTGTTATTTTCCACGCTTAAGAAACACAGCCATATTGATTTTCTAATGACACGGATACATTATTGACAAGATGAAAACTGCTTTCAAATACACTATATAATATATTAACTCTAAGTTATCTGTTTTAAACCTGTCTTTATGTTTCCATAAAATGCTCCCCCCCCCCCCCTATATAAGGGATACTTTAAAAAGCACGAAACTTTGAAGAGCTGGATGCAAATAAGTACATTAAGAAGGGCACTGCTAGATCAGGCTCCAGCAGCATATCAGTTATAATTTTTGCTCCAATTTCCACCAGTTTAAACTTCTGTGCAATGAATCCTAATTGACATTTTAATGTTCATTTCCAAATATAGAGAGGTCCTTTTGAAATACTTTGTATACATATAATGTAGTGTTCTCAGGAACTCTGGCCTCTTGAATACACTTTTCCGCTATGAGAACTATCCATATATTTCTAGTTCTGTTCTTTAACCAGTTACCTCTCCCATTACAACATGACTGGTAAGACTGCTCAAAAGTCTTTGATGGGGGATTTGGTAAAAAGCCATTTGAAAACCCAAGTACACATTACCTACTACAAAGCCTTATTGAAATAGTTGCAGACAGTTGGAGTCTCCATGGTTAGTAATGTGGGACCTAACTTTGAGTAATCTATGCTCAGAGGCAGCCCTAGGTAATTTTCAACAGTAAGCAAACAGTATTTTGGCACACCCCCCCCCCCCCCCCCCCCCCCCAACCAATCACTGATATATATTTTCTTTTCGTCGTGGGAGTTCTGTGTGCCATATTTGGTTCAATTCCATCATTGGTGGAGTTCAGAATGCTCTTTGATTGTAGGTGAACTATACATCCCAGTAACTACAACTCGCATATGTCAAGGTCTATTTTCCCCCAAGAGCGCCTCAAGAGCACCCCTGGGCAAAATCAACTATACTGCAAATGCTTACTTTGCGTAATGGGTTGAGCCGCCCCTGTCTATGTTGAATTTTCTTCAAGAAGAATTAATCTATGTACTTGATAATGTTATCTTAAATTATGTCCATTTTATCCTCATAGATCCCTTTCAAAAATCAGTGTTTCCAGTCATGTTATCTATAGACAAATCTTACTATAATATGCATATATTACTGAGAGAGCAGAATATATTCTATAATATCTCTTATGAGAGCAGGAATTTAATATGCATTTTTAAAGAAAGCTGTGGTGACCTAGTTATTTTTATTTATCTATAGATGTTCTAGATTTAGGCCTAAATTCAACTGCTAGTCACAAAAATGGTAAGCCATTAGAAACAGTTGATAAAATGATGTTAGCACTCATGTAAACCCAACCGAGTTAATGTATTTATTTCACTTAGGATAATCAGCTGACATTAGATCTTTGTCACAATTCTTGATTTCAGTTCCTCGAGATTTGCTCCCTAAAAGTATCAATTCAAAAGTGGATGTCTGTCCTATATTCTTTGCAATGAAGTCAAGATGTAAAAAAATCCCTGCTCTCGTAAGCTCCTGAATGTCTTGTAGCATTTATTTAATTCTGTTTTCATCTAATAATTTCTAGTACTTTAGAAAGGTCTCCTATTGTACACCTGCATTTCTTTCTGAAAGTTTGTGTTCTCTTTTACTTCCCTCACTTGGACAAGATTTGAATTTTCTGAAAGGATCTCCCCCACCACCATCCCCAGAGCTTCCTGAATGTTGCTTATTAACCACGCAGGTGAGTCTCTTGGACTTGGTGTCACCATTTTTGATGTATGTTATTTTCTAGAAGAACTAACACTTTCACTGAGATGCCATTTTAAAATTATGGAATTACAATTGAAACAAAACTATGAAACCAGTTAAAGGTCTGTGGGAGTGATCTATTGCTAATGCTAAATGGGAGTTGGAGAATGTGTAGCCCTCCATACTGAACAGTTTGTGATTTTGTTTATTGGTTTGTTTTGTTTTTTTCATGTCAGGAGCAACTTGAGAAACTGCAAGTCACTTCTGGTGTGAGAGAATTGACCATCTGCAAGGACGTTGCCGCCCAGAGGATGCCTGGATGTTTTACCATCCTGTGGGAGACTTCTCTCATGTCCCCGCATGAGAAGCTGGAGATGACAGCTGGGAGCTAATTCTGCTCCCCGGATTTGAACCGCTGATCTTTCAGTCAGCTGTCATGCCGGCACAAGGGTTTAACCCACTGCGCCACCGGGGGCTCCTAACAGCTTGCAATGCAAGCAGGGGTTGGCCCATGTGGAGATGCTAGGGAGCAGACCTCCCCTATCTGGCCAATTACCAATGCCTTCAAACACTGGATTGCCATTACCATAATCTTTCACCATTGGCTATCGTTTCTAGATGGGAGCTGCAGTCTAACAACACATGGAAAGTGACATGTTCCCAATTTCTAATTTTGCATAATAGCAAAATAATTCCACAAGAGTTCATTGTACTCTTCCATATAACACTGTTTATATGGAATTATCTGGATACATCACAACATTTCTGGTCTCTGTCCATGTTATTAAAATATTTATTTTATTCATTAATTTTGCAGTATAATTCTACTCACAAAAATCAAGAGATTTGGACATTTAACATCTTCAGGTGGATGAGTGACAACATCTGCCTGTCAACCAAATGATCTTGAACCGAGGAACTAGCTAGGGACCTCATCACATTGAGGTCCTGCAGCCGGGGAACAGCAGGGGCATTAGTTGGGCATCTGGGCAAATCCTGAAGACAGTGTTCGCATGCCCACACCCCTTCCCCATCCCACAGGGGGAAGCATTGCCGCCCGGCTTCTCCCTGCACTTTCCCAATTCTATCAGGGCTCTGTGGTAGGATGCTTCTAGTACAGTTCATGGACGGAAGTAGCTGTATGTCATCTGATGGGCTCTGTACAGGAACTGTAATTGAAGCATCCTATGACAGATTAGAAAGCCTATGTGATGAAGTTGTAAGGTACCACAAGGATAAGAGGAATAGAATGATGGCAGTCTGATGCCTATGATCTTTCACATGGGGTATGCTGACTGAGACAAGCTGTTTCTTTAATATATGTCTCCATGATCAAGAATTGCTTTGTATTCTGCAACACTTCTAAATATGAATACCCAGATGTTCAGTCAAGAAAGTACCAGAAGCAGCAAAGAGAGAGGCCTTGCTTGTTGATTCTTGTGCTGGAACTGTGGCAATATCAAGTGCAAATGCGGTACTATCAGAAGCAAAGCATATGAAAAGGCAAGTTTCTGTTTTAAATAATTCCTCATGTCAGCTCCAAACTCACTACATAACACAACAAAGGACTTCACCCTAATTCTCAACCATCTCAGCACTGCTAGGATAAAAACAGTGATCTTTATCAGATCTAAACTTGCTTTTTCCATCAGTAACGTGAGTCCTTGAGATCAAAACCCACCTCTGCTTCTGTGCCACCAGTATACATGGGAATAATCTTTGTTAATTTCATGCTGAAAGTTACATGAAATTATTTACAAACAAGTTATTCCTCATCTTCCTATGAAAATATGGGTTCTGAGCAGGCATGTAGCGGGGGGGGGGGGGGGGGCTTGAGGGGCTTCGCCCCCCCCCCCCCGAAATTCTCATGGTGGTTCACGAAAAGGCTTTACTGGTGCATTATTTAAACTGTTATGTTTATTCATATCATGATCTGATCACCATACTCAATATATCCCATATGCATGGGGGTATTGGGGTAATGATACAAAAGGTTTGCTAGGGTAGACCCTCTTTCACTCAGACTCAGCCCCCCCAAAAAAACTCCCCCCCCCCCCCCCCCCCCCCGAAACAAAATCCTGGCTACGGGCCTGGTTCTGAGCATCCACAAGACAACAGAATTTTGTTAAGGAGAGTGAATTGAGATGTTACGCCTTTGAGAAAAGGGGTCTATGTGTGTAAAGTGAGAAAAGGATGCAGGGCACATGTCTGAGAGGAGCCCAGCCTAGACCCCATCATAGCTCCTGACTACTATCAGCCTAGATCTGAACTATTTCTTGATTCTGACCTCAGGTTCCAGCTCTTCGTAGGATATATGCTGATCGGCTGTAGAGGATTTAATGGCTTGAATCAGAGTTTCTGGTGGTCTTTTTGGCTGGATGTGCATTGTGGGTGTACATTTTTGGAAACCTTGACTTCAATCCGGCTTAGAACTGGATTCCATTGCCTGTGTGGAAGAGCTCATAGAGTTGGAAAAGACCACAATATACTCCAGTCCAACTTCCTGTCAAACATACTACTTTTCTGAGTATGTTCCAGCTTGTCAATATCCTTCTTAAATTGTAATGCCGAGAACTGAACACAGCATTCTAGGTTTTTTGTTTTTGTTTTGTCGTGTCAGGAGCAACTTGAGAAGTTGCAAGTCGCTTCTGGTTTGAGATAATTGGCCATTTGCAAGGTTGTTGCCCAGGGGATGCCCAGATGATTTGATGAGCATTCTAGTGAAAACTGAGCAAAGCAGAATACAATGGCACTACTGCTTCCTGGAATACTGTGTCCAGTTACGAGCACCACAATTCAAGAGGAATGTTCACAAAGTGGAATGTGCCCAGAGGAGGACAACTAAATTGATCAAAGGTCAGGAGACCAGCTCTATTAGGAATGGCTTAAAGAGCTGGGCATGTTTAGCCTGCAGAAGAGAAGGCTGAGAGGAGGCCTAAGATTTGAAAGGATGTCATAAGGAAGAGGGAGCAGACTTGTTTTCTGCTGCCCTGGAAACCAGGACTCAATGGAGGAATGGCTTCAAATGTCAGAAAAGGAGATTCCAATCTCCATTGGTCAACTTCCTGACTATAAGAGCTGTTCAACGGTGGAACTCTCTGGTTTGGAGTGTGGTGAAGGCTCCTTCTTTGGAGGCTTTTAAACAGAGGCTGGATGGTAATCTATCAGGGTGCTTTGATTGTGCTTTTCCGGTATGGTAGCAAGTTGGACTGGATGACCCATGTGGTTTCTTCAATTCTATGATTATATGAGTCCCTCAATCTAGACACTAAACTATTGATGCCGCCTAGAATTGCATTGGAACCACTAACAATCTTTCTGATCCTAATCAGCTTGATCCTAATCAGCTTGTCTTACATAACTAATATAATACAGCCACCACTAAACAATTATTTAAGACATAAGTTAACATGTAATGTGTTCCCTGAAGGCAAACATTCCTAAGACCATTGTTCTACAATACTGGCTCTGGTTACATTAATACAGCATTTGCAATCATATATCATGTATAATATACACACTCTGGACTACATCCAGAAGTCAGTGCTGCATAGAATCCTTCTGCGTGAGCTACTCCCAACGGCAACACAGTTCTTTATTGTGGGATTAAATAATCATTAAAAATATCATGTTACTTCTATAACTTTAGTAACATGCTTGCAATGACAAAAAAAGTACGTACAACTGTAAACAAAAGAAAATCCCACATATAAAAGTACAAATACTTACTCTAATGGCTTTCTTCTTTAAAATGTGAACTTAATAATTTCATTAATAGATTAATGATAGATTAATAAAACTGCAATGCAATTATTTTTGAGAAAGGGAGGGAGCCAAAAGTATTGTTCTTTTTTAGCAATACTGATTACAAAAAAAGAACTAAATGTATACTGACCTTTCTCCCATCAAAAGTAATAAAACTTAAAGGCATTTAAATTTTGCTACTGTGCCAATTGTTTTCCCACAAGGACTAATTCAGGTCATTTATCCGCATTGGACAAACATTAATTTTATTGCCCTAGACAAGGGGTTACAACTGGTAAAACCTTGGGGCAAGTGGCCCTGAGGACTTTGCATGTTCATTTCTGTAAAGTCTTCACTACTAGTTGTAATTTCCTTGTTTCTTAAACATATACAGATTTACTACATTATGGTATGAAAAAAAGAGACAGTTTCTGCAATAGGGAGAAGTATAACTGCTTCCACGTTTCAGACCTTGTTACCTGAGGCTCTGCAATGAGAAGAAAAAAAAGTGCGCTCTATCTAGAGCAGGGGTCCTCAAACTTTTTAAACAGAGGGCCGGGTCAAACTGTTGGAGGGCCGGATTGTAATTTTTTTTAAAAAACATGAATTAATTCCTATGCACACTGCACTTATCTTATTGGTAGTGCAAAAAACACTTTAAAACAATGCCATATTTAAAATGAAGAACAATTGTTCTTCATTTTAATTATTTTTAATTGTCCAATTGTGTACAATTCTGGGCACCACAATTGAAGAGAGATATTGACAAGCTGGAATGTGTCCAGAAGAAGGTGACTAAAATGATCAAGGACCTGGAGAACAAGCCCTATGAGGAGCGGCTTAAAGAGCTGGGCATGTTTCGCCTGAAGAAGAGAAGGCTGAGAGGAGACATGATAGCCATGTATAAATACATGAGAAGAAGTCATAGGGAGGAGGGAGCAAACTTGTTTTCTGCTGCCCTGGAGACTAGGACGTGGAACAGTGGCTTCAAACTACAAGAAAGGGGATTCCATCTGAACATTAGGAAGAACTTCCTGACTGTGAGAGCCCTTCAGCAGTGGAACTCTCTGCCCCGGAGTGTGGTGGAGGCTCCTTCTTTGGAAGCTTTTAAACAGAGGCTGGATGGGCATCTGTCGGGGGTGCTTTGAATGCAATTTTCCTGCTTCTTGGCAGGGGGTTGGACTGGATGGCCCATGAGGTCTCTTCCAACTCTATGATTCTATGGTTCTAATTTTAACAAATATAAACTTATTAGTATTTCAATGGGAAGTGTGGGCCTGCTTTTGGCTGATGCGATAGGATAGTTGTTGTTGTTGTTGTGTGCTTTCATGAGTTAGGTTGACCCTGAGTGAGGGCCAGGTAAATGACCTTGGAGGGCCATATCCGGCCCCCGTGCCTTAGTTTGAGGACCCCTGATCTAGAGAGATGTTCTAATTAGTATGGATGCTTTACAATTATGTGGTCCTCAGCAATTGCCTGGTCAACTTACTAGATTAGGCCAAAATGCATTTTCCCCATTAAAATACATTTATCAATTTTAAATTCATGTAAAACCACAGTCTCTCCTCTTTACCATTTTTTCTTACATGGCTGAATTCTGAAACGCATAAGCAACTGTCATCAAAAGTGAAAACAGCTATCCATAATTCAAAAGTTTCACTGAGATCGAAGGAATAGTCCATGTGCTATTGTTTTTTTAAATCACAAATACAATTCAAATCCCAATAAAATTGAGAAAATAAAAAATCTATGCCCTAAATTCAGTTGTTTGCTTGAACTAAAGTAAACCCAATAAACCAAAGGAACTTCCACAAATATTGTCTTAAGCTCCTTCTGATTCAATTAGTTTACTATAATGGATTTCATAGAATCTTAGAGTTGGAAGAGACTACAAGGGCCTACAGTTCAACCCCTTGCCATGCAGGAAAAACACAATCAAAGCAATATATGTAGCATCCTAAGGATGTTAGAATTTAAGTGTAATTCAGTTATTGCAAAGTATAATTAAATTCCCTCTAATATAAGCAGATGTTTAACCTTCCCTATTGAACAAATAAGATTTTTAAATTGTACATTTAGAATTACAATTAAAAGGAATAGGTAAATGTAACATCTTAATTTAAGAGTACAGATGGCTCCACTGGAAGCGAACTTTCACTTTGAGGGCTGCAATCCTATACCCACTGACCTGAGACTAAGTTCCATTAAACTCAGCAGGATTATTTGCAGCCTCTATGGTGCATGTTATTGCATTTTTGTGGAAGTCCACTACTTTACCACTTCAGTGATTAAGAGCATCTTCTAAGTGTTCTTATAGCTGCTTGTGAGTAAATCCACTCTGACTTACTTAAAGGAAACTTCACACAACTTCGTGTGCTCAAGAATGTGTTTTTTTCTTGTGATAAATGGAAAAGTGACAAACGCGTATAATTATGCTAGTTACTGTAATTAACAAAGACAATACAGCTTGTGGCAAATTGAATGTACATGCAATAAGAAGGAAAAAAGTAGCACTTTACCTTGCTCGTCATTTTTTCTGACTTGATCTGCCTTTCCTATGGCTCTACCTTCCCTCTGAAAATGACTCCTTAAGTTATAAAAGGCCACCAAGATGCTGTGTGATTGAAATGGCTTCCGGAAGGAGGATGCAAATCTATGCTGCCCCCCCCTCCCTGCCCCCACTCTCCCCTGCCCAGTCAGCCTCCTCCCCTTAGTGATACTGAGCTGGACTTCCACAAATAGCTGGAAAGTTATATTAAGAGATTGTCTGATGTCCTGCCAAGGTCTTTCATAGTCTCTCAGAGTCCAGAGGTCAGATAATGTTTATTTTGAGGAAATATGAGTGCTTTGTTAACCTTCCAATACAGACTGTACATGAAGGCATTTGAGAACATAGCACATACATGCACAATTAAGTTGCTCCTTTCCAGTTCTATAACCAGAGCTGAGTGAAAAGATGCAACATCTGTAATGTTATCAAACATGTTTCGCAATCATTTGATTTAATATTTCACACAGTTGTATTCTGATCCTGACAATTAAAACCCAAAAAATTAAACCTTAGACCAATGTTTCTCAACCTGGGGGTCGGGATCCCTGGGGGGGGGGTCACAAGGGGGTATTAGAGGGGTCACCAAAGACCATCAAAAATACAGTATTTTCTGTTGATCATGGAGGTTCTCTGTGGGAAGTTTGGCCCAATTCTATCATTGGTGGGGTTCAGAATGCTCTTTGATTGTAGGTGAACTATAAATCCCAGCAAATACAACTCCCAACTGTCAAGGTTTGTTTTCACCAAACTCCACCAGTGTTCACATTTGGGCATATTGAGTATTCGTGCCAAGTTTGGTATTGACTCATCATTGTTTGAGACCACAGTCATCTTTGGATGTAGGTGAACTAGAATGCCAAAACCCAATGTCAACGCCCACCAAACCCTTCCAGTATTTTCTGTTGGTCATGGGCGTTCTGTGTGCCAAGTTTGGTTCAATTCCATCATTGGTGGAGTTCAGAATGCTCTTTGATTGTAGGTGAACTATAAATCTCTGTAACTACAACTCCCAAATGACAAAAGTCGTCCCCTCCCAACCCCACCAGTATTCAGATTTGGGTATATTGGGTATTTGTGCCAAATTTGGACCAGTGAATGAAAATACATCCTGCATATCAGATATTTACATTACGATTCATAACAGTAGAAAAATTACAATTCTGAAGTAGCAACAAAAATAATGTTATGTATGGGGGTCACTACAACATGAGGAACTGTATTAAAGGGTCTTGGCATTAGGCAGGTTGAGAAACGTTGCCTTAGACCTTTCCTTTCATAGAATCATAGAGACCATATGGGCCATCAGGTCCAACCCTTTGCTATGCAGGACAAGCACAATAAAAGCACCCCCAACAGATGGCCATCCAACCTCTGTTTAAAAGCCTCCATGGAAGAAGCTTTCATCAGACTACGAGACGGAGACTTCCACTGTTCAACAGCTCTTACAGTCAGGAAGTTCTTTAAGTTACTTCTCATAGGGGATGGTCTCCAGACCTTCAGTCATTTTAGTCACCCTCCTCTGGATTGTTCCAGATTGTATAAATCTTTCTTAAATTATGGTACCCAGAAATGCACGCAGAATTCCAGGTGAGGTCTGACCAAATCAGAATAGAGGGGCACCATTACTTTCCCTCCTTGTATAGACACTATACTTCTTTTAATACAGCCTAAAATCCTATTTGGCTTTCTTAGCTGCTGGATCACGTAACTATCCCTTCCAATTTGGTGTCATCTGCAAGCTTGGTAAGCATGCCCTCTAAACCTTCATACAAGTCATTAGTAAAAATGTTGAACAGCAATGGGTCCAGGACAGAACCCTGAGGCACCCGACTAGTCACTTATTTCCAAGATGAAGAGGAACCAATGGTGAGCATCCTTTGCTTAACCAATTACAAATCCACCTAACAGTAGTATTATCTAGCCCACAGTTTTACTAGTTTGTTTGCAAGAAGATCATGGGAGACCTTGTCAAAGGTCTTGCTGAATTCAACATGTGCTACATCCACCGCATTTCCTGCATCTACTACACTTGTAACACTATTTTAAAAAGCTTAGTGTGAATTGTTTTTGAGAAATCCATGCTGACTTTTAGTAATCATAGCATTCTTTTCTAAGTGATTATAGACTGCCTCCTTAACGATTGCCTCCAAAATATTTCCTGGTATTGATCTCAGGCTGACTGGATAGAAATTGTTTCGGTCATCTTTTGGAAAATAGGGAAATTTTAAAATGGGGCTGAACTAAACGCCTTTCCCATTTTGCTGATCTACACACATTCGGTGAACAAGAGGAGTTTTTCAACTACATTTTCAAGCAGGAATTAAGCAACTGCTTCAACTGTTGCTGGATAACATCTTCAATTTCCATTATGGTCCTAGAGCAGTGGTTCTCAACCTGGGGTCCCCAGATGTTTTTGGTCTTCAACTCCCAGAAATTCTAACAGCTGGTAAACTGGCTGGGATTTCTGGGAGTTGTAGGCCAAAAACATCTGGGGACCCCAGGTTGAGAACCACTGTCCTAGAGCAATACATCACAATGCAGCATCATTATGGGGGGGGGGGGGAATGCAGGATTACAGCAATAAGGGTTTGTGACACTCAGTCCTAAAAAGTACTCCCACCTCCTGAATTAAAAATGGGGGAGCATTTACAGTAGTTCAATAGTTCAGCTCAACTGTACTTTTAAAAAAGCAGAAAAACCAATTAGTGCAATCTATCCCTTCCTGAGCCCACAGATATATGCATCCGCACACCTGTTTATGTGGGAGAAAATCCACAGTGGGCACAATGAAGCCCTTTTCTACTCCATCCCACCTACCTAATTTAGATGTGAGTAATTCAAAGCACATAGCAACATATTTGGACTTCACTTGCAATGGGAGTGTGCCACATATCTCAAATGCAGGTCTAGGAGTATTTGTGGGATGGGAGGATGTAGTGTAGGACGAGATAATGCAGAGCTTGGTGATTACATTTTCAGGCCAAAATTATGGATTTTGACCCAACTTGAGGGTAATTTTCCTGTCAAGGCATTTAAAAAGACAACTAAACACAGAGAAGGAGACAGTTGCCTTTTTGATAATACCTAAAGTACTGTATCCTAAAACTCTTATAAATATAAACCCATCACCTACTTTGGGCAGAGTGGCAAAAAGCATGTGTTCAGAGGAAAAGAAACACTAACTGTCTTTTTGTTCCTTTGATGGGAAGTGCCAAAGTGCTGCTGCTGCCATTTCTCCATTCAGGTATTCAAATAGGCCACTGCAGCGAAGTAGAGAAGGTCAGTGCTTATTTTAGACTAGCCGTCCCCTGCCACGCATTGCTGTGGCCCAGTCTGTGTATATATATAATTGTGTATATGTGTATATATGTGGTTTTGCGCATATGTTATAATGTATTTTTTATTGTTTGGCTTTTTAAGTCCCTTCTGTTGTGTTTTTCAGTGTTTTTATGACTGACTAGCCATCCCCTGCCACGCGATGCTGTGGCCCACATGGGGGTTCTGTGTGGGAGGTTTGGCCCATTTCTATTATTCGTAGGGTTCAGAATGCTCTGTAGGTGAACTATAAATCCCAGCAACTACAACTCCCAAATGTCAAGAATCTATTTCCCCCAAATTCCATCAGTGTTCACATTTGAGCATATTGAGTATTTGTGTAGAGTTTGGTACAGATCTATCATTGTTTGAGTCCACAGTGATCTCTGGATGTACAACTCCAAAACCAAAAGACACTGCCCACCAAACCCTTCTAGTATTTTCTGTTGGTCATGGGAGAACTGTGTGCCAAGTTTGGTTCAATTCCATCATGGGTGGGATTGTAGGTGAACTATAAATCCCAGCAACTACAACTCCCAAATGACAAAATCATTTTTTTTGAGTGAAGGACATACATTGGGTTGTTAGGTGTCTTGTGTCCAAATTTGGTGTCAATTCTTCCAGTGGTTTTTGAGTTCTGTTAATTCCACAAACGAACATTGCATTTTTATTTATATAGATGGTCACTTGTTGGCCTGATAGGTGTCTTGTGTCCAAATTTGGTGTCAATTCATCCAGTGGTTTTTGAGTTGTGTTAATCCCACAAACAAACATTACATTTTTATTTATATAGATTATTCCAAGATGGAATGCATTCTTGCCTTTTGCCACTCCACTCAGAGAAGGTACAGTACAGTATATTCTGGCGTATAAGACTACTTTTTAACCCAAGAAAATCTTCTCAAAAGTCAGGGGTCGTCTTATACGTGGGTGTAGTTTTATGCATGGGAGTCGTCTTAACTCTATATTTTAACTGGAAAAGTTGGGGGTCGTCTTATATGCCCAGTCGTCTTATATGCCGGAATATACGGTACTTAAAATGAAAAGTCAGCTTAGTTTTGGATTGTTGATTTTTTAAACATTTCTAGATTTATACATAAATATATATAGTACATTTAAAGAAGACAGAAAATCTCATACATAGGAGCACACAGGACAATAGTCGCTCATATCTCAAAGTGTACTGTATGTATATCACTCAGCGCCTCTGAAGTTGCTTTGAAAGCTAGCAAGAAGGCTTTTCTAGTCTATCTCATAATAAGACCAGTTTCTGTTCTGTATCAAATTGAAACTGTGTCACTGTTCCTTTTAGATTCTCTCCAAAACATTAGCAGAAATGACCAATTAGAAAACATCCATAAAGAAATACAAAGAGAACTCCCTTTTTGCTTGGCACAAGTGTATACCATGATCCATTACAACAGGTAAGCCTATTCCCATGAAATTTTCCATCAACAGGTTCTATGAAATACTGAGAGAAATCCATGAACCTTATGAAATGATATGTATAGTATTGTCTGAAATTGAAGAAAAGAAAAATAGCATGAGCACACACGAGCAATTTAATAAATGTGTCACCAAATAAACTTGTAGGCAGCTAAATGTATGTGTTTTTAAGGTTTGGGGGCTGATGTTTCTAAAATGCTGTATTTTTATAATGGATTATAATTGTGCCAATTGAAGTTTCCTTTAAGTGGTCTCAGCAATCAATACTGCCATTTATAGACCAAAATAAAAGCCTTGGTTGCAGTGCAGCACAAAAGAGAGAAACAATTACTCCGAAACAGGCTTTCGGTTTTGGTAATAGGAGGCAATTTTTAACGTTTTAAGGAAACCGCCTGATTGTCTAGACAGGAGAAGAGAGACAAAATTCTCATTGGCAGTCTAAACAATATCATACTTTGTCTAAAATGCTACAAATTGTTTGCCTTTATGTAAATCGAATGCAGCCTTAAAGAGATTCATATAACTTGGATAGCATCTATAACCAAACATTAGATTTCCTTTTCTTAAAAAAAAAGAGGTTGAGAGTGCTAGTTATTTTTTTTGTACTCCAAAAAAATCAATTAAATTATTGAATGTTTGCAGACGGGAATTAAATGTACATTTAAAACATTTTACTCTTTCTTTTCTTAGAGAAAACTGTTACTGAAATTTCATTTCAAAGGGAATCCAAAGCCACCTCTGGCCAAAGAGCTTAGAGCTCAACAGTAAAAATTATAAAACTTTCAATACGAATAGTAACATTTCTAGGGATATGGTTAGATGTCAGTTTCCCAGCTGACCCATAAACATCTTTCAATCATTGCCCATACAGCGATTTGTAGCCAGGAAGTATGAGGCTATTAAACTGAAAGCCCAGGAAGCTGTGATGCGGAGCTGAACTTTGTCGACTGAGCAGTTGCTACACCTGAGTAGACTTGCACAGAACTGCTCATGTGCAGGGTTAGGCGTGAGGTTGTCTAGATTAAATATTCTCTCTCAGCCATCTAAGGCCCCTTCTACACTGCCATATAATCCAATTATCAAATCGGATAATCTACATTATCTGCTTTGAATTTGATTATATGAGTCTATATACAGGGTGAGGCAGCATAACTTCCTTTTTTCAAAACTTAATAAAACCCATTGTATGAATCAGACATTTTTATTTTTTTTTAATAATGTAGGCGCATAACTAAAGATTTGTTTTATGTTGTTTTGAGGATCAAATTAGGTAGGTGACGTCCCCCATTCTCCATACATTGAGTAAACTGATTTCTGGAGTTTGTCATGACTCTTGCCAGCATAGCAGGCGTTATGTTAGCAATTTCTTCCTGGATGTTGGTCTTCAAATCTTGTAGGGTCCTTGGACGGTTCACATAAACACGGGATTTCAAAAAACCCCATAGAAAAAAATCACAAGGGGCCAAATCTGGAGAGCGGGCCGGCCACTCCAAATCCGCTCAAAAAGTAGGCCTCAACGGCAAAAGCACGCTCCTCACTGCTCCAATGCATGATGGCGACTGAACTGTGTCAGGACAAAACTTTATACTCCCGCCAGACCCGTAGCCAGGATTTCGATTTGGGGGGGGGGGCTGAGTTTGTTTCGGGGGGGGGGGGGCTGAGTCTGAGTGAAAGAGGGTTTACCCTAGCAAACCTTTTGTATCATTACCCCAATACCCCCATGCATATGGGATATATTGAGTATGGTGATCAGATCATGATATGAATAAACATAACAGTTTAAATAATGCACCAGTAAGGCCTTTTCGTGAACCACCATGAGAATTTCGAGGGGGGGCTGAAGCCCCTCAAGCCCCCCCACCCGGCTACATGCCTGACTCCCGCTTCTCGAACAAGACCACTAGCGCTCCGCTACGTCTTCAACCGACTGAATGGCGCGCATTTTTAAAAAGGAAGTTATGCTGCCTCACCCTGTATTATCCAGTTTGAAGCAGATAATCTGGCTTTTATATGGCAGTATAGAAGGGGCCTTATCTGGCAGTGGGGACTCATAATTCAGTTTAAAGCAGATAATCTGGGATGAGATCCTGGGATATAGGGCAGTGTAGAAGGGGTCGAAGTCTCAAGCAAACTAATACAGTTTACACGGGTAGCAAAGTAACAGGTGTATACAAGTCTCAGCTCCCTGTATATATGAAGGTAAACATTTACCTACATCTAGAAGCAACATATTATCTGTGGATTTCCATTTAAACAAGCGTTGACCTGAAATGGCCCCTCTGTTCACAGGTCTTACTGAGAGCAACTGAAAAGCAGGATGGAAGTCGGCAATTTTAGAGAGAAAGGCAACATGATGATACATAGGGCAACATCCAGGTCTCACCACTGCTGTTTCTTTACTGAAAATTTTATTTCCCCATAAATCCCACAAGAATGATTGTCTCACCACAGGCACCATTCTCATGGGACTTGCAAGAAATAAAACTAACCAGAGGAATACCACATCCAACTAAGAGTGCTGCCACCTCAAAAAATAAAAATAAAAACCCTGGCAACAGTGAATATGGTAACTGGGGGAGTTTTTGAAGTTGCTTTTCTCCCAAACTTCGTGGAATCAAGCCTTAGCTCAGCATGAATATAATTCTAGAGGGTGTTCTGGATTAATGTTGTGAAGAAACAGCAGACTAAACACTGCTACCAAATACTTCTAGAGTGAGCATGGGGGTGAGCAACTTTCCCAGGGCCAGGGTGTCATGTGCCCTTTGGATTTGGGAGATTTACTTCCCACTTTTAATTAGAAATGCTCCCAGTTTTAGGGCTTTGGGGATGGGGGTTGGGATTCCCACAGTTTTCTGGACTAATTTAGTGCTGGAAACTGTGGGAATGGCATCTGGACTGCAGTCCAGACACTGGAAGTAGCGGGTTTATCCCGCACCTTCCAATTCACTATTTTATTAATTCACCACAAACCAGGGTTTTCCTGATTTGTGACAAATTAATTGTGGGTTGCCCAGAACATCATTTGGACAGCCCCCATTTTATTGTGGAAGTTCCCGTAATAAAGGGGCTGTCTGGATGCGCCCTCAGAGGTTTTCCATTACATTCAGTTTGGAAAGTTCTGTTCTAAAGAATAGCACGCTGAACATTATGTGCAGCTAAGCCAATTGTAAATAACTCCCAACCTAAGAATCAGAATAGTATTTGCACCATTAAAAGCATGTAGCTCCTCTTACAGATAAATGTCTAGAATTTAAATACATATTTCACACTTATCTATATACATTATCCTTCCATTCCACTGAACAGCCATGTTTACAAAAAGATTATATGTGGACTTCTACCTGATCTTTTCTAATCTCAGATTGATTAAACACTTTGCCCTTTGTTCCAATTGATGCTCTTCTGACTTGTGCCAAGCATGTAGAATACAATCATCCAAGTAAAATGCTATATATACAAATCCACACAAAAACACACACACACACACATTTCAAATGAAAACTAACTAGCCATTACTGAAGGATGTTGCTAGGCCATTCCTGAAAGGGCCACTAGTCAATAGGACTACCCCTCAACAAAATGTTTGTTCAGGACCACCTGTAACAGTACAAAAGAAGAAATGCCAGCTGCATAATGGATTTGCACTTCCTGTTCCTGGAGTTTTTCTGGCGTGTCCGAAACTGATCTTGCATAGCCTTATCCCCCACCTTTCCCACACACTGTGGAGACCTGCTAGTTCAATTTCAGATGCAAAGGAGTTTGCCAGCACAGGAAGAACAAGCCAATTCCACATTCTATCTCATCCTTTTCACTTCCTACATAGCTTTAAGCTTATTTGTTCGTTTGCACCTGCTAAAGATTTAAAAATAGTCTGAATCTTACTGTGTTTAATATCCATGGTTATGTAGGGAGAACAAGTAGTCATGATCCTGAAGGCCTAGTTTTACATATTTTCGTGTTCTTACCTTCACTGCAATTGTCCTGACACAATAATTTTATAAGTGATTTGCTTGTGACTTCTTCTAAAATGTAACAAGA
The DNA here is from genome assembly GCF_025583915.1 of Anolis sagrei ordinatus. Classification (NCBI taxonomy): domain Eukaryota; kingdom Metazoa; phylum Chordata; class Lepidosauria; order Squamata; family Anolidae; genus Anolis; species Anolis sagrei. The sequence continues at coordinate 102,608,922 of NW_026847549.1, forward strand.
TGTAATTTCTGTTTTACCTGTTAGTTGATGTGTGCTTTCTTCCTTAAAACCAATTTATGGATTTTAAATTGCGTATCCCCTTAATATAAAGACTTGTCTGTATATGCTGCCTTTTGTTACATTTTTTTAAAGCAGCACATTACTGTCATATAAGACATTGTCTGCAATAGCTGAGACATATTTTCAAGTATCCCCCAGCATCTGTGAAGAACTTCACTGCAACCACCTTCTTCTTTAAGAAACAAAGGAAGATCAAATATTTCCAATAAAAATCGGTGGGATTCAGTGGTTTGGGTGTTGGACTAGAACTTCAGGGTTTGAGTCCTGCTCAGACATGGAAATCCACTAGGGAGATGTGGGCAAGTCACTCTCAGTTTAAGTAAAAGCAATGACAAATTTCCTTTGAACAAATCTTGCCAAAACCAGCGGATGATCCTAAGTCAAAGTCGACTTGACGGTACATAAAAAACAAAATGACATGTTTTCTGAGTTTCCTTCATGTACAAGCACAACAGTATGAATAAAATTCCTACAGCATATTTATTTATTTATTGTTTTACTTAGTAATAGAATCAAATGTAAGCTTAATTTGAGAAAGTACAATATGCTACATCAAAAATAGTTGTCACTAAAACATTATCCAATTACTTGAAATAAAGAAAGCCAGCTCTTAGGGGAAATGCTCCAGATATGGTATGCAACAAAACTTAAAACCAGAAACTATAACACCGTGAGTTAAAATAGAAGATAAGCAATAAGCAGATAACAACAAGGAGAATACTATACGCAGCAGCTCCCTGAAATGTCAACTGGTTCTAGTCCTATCCAGAGCAACAAAGTATGAGCCTGCTTTAGCTTCTGCATGAATGCCTCCCAGAGATTTGAAGAATACAGTTTTCTGTTCTCCATGCTATACATATCTAGCTCTTTCAATTGTTCTTCATGAGACATCAGCTTCTAGTCTGATCTTTAGCAGCCTTACAGTTCTGCTCATCAATATCCTTCTTAAGATGTGACATCTAACACTAAACACAGTACAGGCAGTCCCCAAGTTACAAACAAGATACATTCTGTAAGTTCGTTCTTAAGTTAAATTTGTATATAAGTTGGAACAGGTGCATTTTCAAGTGTAACTCCAGCCAAATACACACACACAAGTTTTGGATAGCATAGAGAAGGGTCAACATCCCTGTGGTGTTTGTTTTGCTGTCCGTACCCCTGTTGAATTTCCATCTGTCAGGAGTACTTTGAATGTGATTTTCCTGCATGGCAGGGGGTTGGACTAGATGGCCCATGTGGTCTCTTCCAACTCTATGATTCCCTTCCTAGGGATAGATTTCCTGTTGTCTCATCCTGTTCTTAATTATGAGTCCTTTGTAAGTTGGATGTTTGTAACTCAGGGACTGCCTGTACTCTGGATGTGTACCCATGCAGCCCCTGAGGACTTCAGTCAGAGTATAGCTACAGCCCTCATTGGAATCAGAAACTCTTTGCAAACAGGGTTCCCAAACATGAAGAGGACTCTAACTTGAGATTCCTGTGTTTTTCAGGTGAAATGCAGTTAGACTCTCCATTCAGATCTTTCCAAGCAATGTGAGGAGAAGGTCAGAGTGTGCGGAAGGTGTGGAGAACTTGGGAAAAGGTACAACTTTTGGGCCGAGAGGCCCAGAATCTCAAGCTCTAACTTGTCGGCTTGGGTTGGCATAAAGCAACTTCCTATGCTTTGCATTAACGTATCATCAACATCATCAGTACCACCATCATCAGTCATGCAGTTCTCCATATGTATTTGACTACAGAATACAAACATTTTTACCAGGTGATCTGCTATTTCTATAGACAAGGTCTCCTTCCAGCTCTCACCAGTCACTTTCCAAAAAGCAAGGTGCATTTATGCTATCTTGTCTTCACGATACAGCATATGGAGTAAAATAATAATACAAATATTCATAATTAAGCTTCTTTACCCTGCTCAAATTTGTGGCTTTAGAAATACTGGAAAATTTTGCAGATTATCTGCAATTCTGAAATCTGATATACCTGTACACTCAAATATAATGCACCATCAAATGCAATGCGTACCTCCATTTTGACTGTGAGCATTACAAAAAAAGATTTGCTGTCAAATGTAATGCATAACATTGCTGGCCACAAAAAGGCTCATGGGAAGCTGCGTGTCCATCAGGCCTTATATCAGCCATTTCGTGACCACCGCTGCCTCTTCCTCCTCTGTCCCCGGCTCGGATCTCTTGCCCAAGAACAGCACAGATGGGTTTAGGGGTGTTATTCTAAAACATCACTGAATCTAATGAACACCTCAGTTTTAACAATGTAATTTAGTTTAAAAAGGTGAGCATCAGACTCCAGTAAATATGGCACTCCAGAACTCTCCATGTGGTTCGCTGAGAAAGCAGCATCTTTGCTTTCTGATGGTTCAAGGCATCCAACCTTTGTTTCAAGCACATTATTTAAAATAATGAATGAAAATTCATTGTGGTATATATGAAATATAAATTTATTTTGAGTTTTGAGTCCCATTTCCAGGATATCTCATGATGAACATATATGCAAATACAGGTATTCCAAAATCCAAAACAAAACACTTCTGGTCACAAGATTATCAGATAAGGGAGAATCAACCTGTACTCAGTTTGGCATTGCACCATGCACATCACCTGACAGCAAATAAATCTGAATTCAACCAGGAGAACATTACTGTCCTTAATCACAGGTGAAAATGCAGAGAACCCAGTGCACTTCTATGTATGGATATTTCAGATAAAAACCTCACTGTTGAACATTTAAAAGGAAGAAAGTATTTGTTACAAAGCAGATTTGATATAAATATTGGAACAATACAGGTAAAGGAAAGACATCCCAAATGAAATCACCACCTGGAGACAGTTTTGACTAAAACAACCATCATGCCAAAATACAAACTAACACACATCCCTCCAGAATTCAAAGACAATGTAAAAAATACATTTGCACTATTAAGTCTAACTGACCCCTAACCAGATTAACCTGATTAGAGCCAGGGAAATTGCCAAGGAAAAATGCAAAAAGACACTCACATTGAGACATAATCCGTTTTTATCACTATTCATTCCATTTTTTATGACGGATTGCATATCATTTTCAGATGGGATGCATACTGTTTAAAAGAGATATTGACAAGATGGAATGTGTCCAGAGAAAGGTAACTAAAATGATTAAAGGTGTGGAGACCATGCCCTTTGAGGAGCATCTTAAAGAGCTGGGTATGTTTAACCTGCAGAAGAGAAGGTTGAGAGGATACATGATAGCCATGTATTATTATTATTATTATTATTATTATTATTATTATTAGAAACACAACAAGATGTTGATAATAATAATAATAATAATAATAATAATAATAATAATAATAATACATGGCTATCATGTCTCCTCTCAACCTTCTCTTCTGCAGGTTGAACATACCCAGCTCTTTAAGATGCTCCTCTAAGGGCATGGTTTCCAGACCTTTAATCATTTTAGATGCCCTCCTCTGGACACATTTCAGTTTGTTAATATCTCTTTTAAATTGTGGTTTCTGTATCAGTATGCATCCCATCTGAAAATGGGATGCTTATTATTATTATTATTATTATTTTATTTATTATTCGTAATGCAATTCAGTGATGCAATTTGCTTTGTATCTTCAGTTAATTCTGAAGGACATTTATACTAGCACTTCACTTTTTTTAAGTGTGTAGAAAACTGTGCAGTCTAAGCTTTAGAAACAGGTGTTTAGTTATTCAAAATGTACTCAATTTTGGGTTCCTCAAGGAAGACACAATTTTATGGTTCTAATGGGGGGGGGTTGCCTTTCATACACATCTGGATGGCTGTATAATTATGCCTGATCAGCACTGGGAAACATACTGGATAATTAAATGTGCAAGAAATTACTTGCATGCCAAAAAATAACTGGCTCAGTATAAAATCGTAATCATAAATCTACAAATGGATTTGGTTTCTTTTCAGTATTTTAACTCAGTATTTTAACAGCTTGGGAAGAAAATTAAGTTTAATATTTTGGTTCTGATGCTTTAATGCTAGCTATAATGACATAAAAACCCAAAGTTATGGATAAAAGATGCAGTTCCAATCACAAACGAAGAGCCCAGTATGTGAGTTACACTGATTAGATTAGATTTCTCATTTGTAAACTTTTTCCTAATATTTGAAACAATTCTCAGGACAATGTACAAGCAAACATAATGAACTAGTTAGAGATTATTGTGAATTAAAACGTACTGTATATACTCAAGTATAAGCCTAGTTTTTCAACCCTTGTTTTAGGCTGAAAAAGTCTCCCTCGGCTTATATTCGAGTCAAAGTTATTTATTACTTTACTCTCTTATTATTGTTGTTGTTGTTGTTGTTGTTACATTTATTATTTTACTCTATTATTATTATAGTTATTATTTTACTTTATTATTATTACATTATTTTATTTTATAAGTGTTATGAAATTTATTATTTTACTCTATGATTGTAATTATTGCATTTATTATTTCACTCTATTATTATTATTATTATTATTATTACATTTATTATTTTACTGTCTTTATTATTATTGGAAGGATACGTAAGCACATTTACATTGAAGAATGTTAGGGCAGTCTTATCTTAAATTACAATTCTATATAAATATTCAAAAACATTTAACCTACTGATGCCTCAATTAATGTAATGTATCTATTTTCATTTTGAAATGAACCAGTAGCTTCTGAATTTCTCACCCTCGGCTTATACCTGAGTCAATCCGTTTTCCCAGTTTTTGTGGTAAAATTATGTGACTCGGCTTATATTCGGGTCGGCTTATACTCGAGTATATACGGTATTTATCCAAGTCAGAAAAGGATTTATCCAAGTCAGAATCCATCTGGATTTTTATTTCCTATTAGTTACATTCTTTGCCAACCCAGAATCACTGTTTCTCTCTCTCTCGCTGATTCCTCTTCTGTGCTTGTGACACATTATAATAGAGAACTCGCCAGAGCAATTGAATCTTTTTTCTAATTTTGAACAATTTGAAGAATTTTGAGGGAAACCAAAAGGTGTTTTAATAAAGCTAGTGGTTTTTCCCCCCAGAATCCATACTTTAGGTTATCAAGAGATTCAACCTAAAATAAACTAAGACGTTATATTTGGAAATATCTAACTAAGGAATTGGGAATGAGTTCAAAGAAGTGGTGTTGGCAAGAGCAGTGAAATTTCTCCAGAAGTTGTTAACATGTTTATCAAATCTGTTACATGTGGAATTGATGTGGAGGTTTTTCTGTAGAGGGGGATCTGAACAGGTAAATGTCAAATTTATTCAAGCCTTCTCCCCAATCCAATTTAATGTTTCCCTTGCCTCTCATTCTTACTGTGCATACCTAATCATTCATCCACTTCAATGTGCTGGTAGGCTCCAAGCTCCACCCCACTCTTGGCTAAGGCCATTGTTCCCCATGCATTCATGAGCATTTCTGTCCTGCAGATTCATGGAGCAGAACAAGCTGCCACTTCACACACACATACAGCAATTCAGGACTCCCTGGGCTGGGGGAGAAATTAACATATTCAGCAGTATTATGGCATGCTAATATGCTCAGTATGCAATGATATAGCCTGTACTATCCCCATATTGAGGAAGGTGGGAGTGAAGTGAGGGTGTTGGTTCTGAGAGACCGCAGCATGCCTAGAAACTCAGGTTTATCTACACTGACCATTTAGGTTGGTATGAGTGAGGATTATTCTGCGAATGGCTACAAAATGCACACAAACTGATCTGTTTCAACCTGGGAAAAGCCTGTCAATGTGATTCCACCCCAGGTTAAAAAAACACAAGGGGCAGCACTTATCCTACATCAGAATTCTTGCTGTCCCCTGTGCTCTGGATATGGAAACAGAGTAAGGAGACTGGAAGTGTGAGTGTAAGAGAGAGAGAGGCAGGGAAGGAAAGGAAAGAGAGGAGAGAAAGAGCCTGGCTGTAATTTGTGGGGGGTCTCATTGGGCTGTGGAAGTCAGAGCTGAATCGGGTGAAGGTACTTCAAATCCCTTCATCTATTGTCCATACTCCCCCAAACATATAGTTTTTATCATTAATCACTATGCTTTAATTATGTTATATTTGTAACAATGGAAATACATCCTGCATCTCAGATATTTACATTACAATTCATAGCAGTACAATTATGAAGTAGCAACAAAAATATGGTTGGGGGTCACCACAACATGAGGAACTGTATTTAAGGGTCAAGGCATTAGAAAGGTTGAGAGCCACTGCTGTAATGCATAACTAAGCTTTAGCCTTGCCTTCCCCATGACAGCCAGTTTGGTATAATGATTTGAGAAATTGGACTATGATTCTGGAAACCAGTGTCTAATTCCCTGCTGGGCCATGGAATCCCTCTGGGTGGTCAGCCTTAAGAGGAAGGCAAACACAACCCCCTTCTGAACAAATCATGCTAAGAAAATTCAGTGAAAGGATCTGCTTATAGTTAACATAAGTTAGAAACAACTTGTAGGTACATGAGAATAACTCGTTTTTCCAAACTACCTTCCGGATGTGTTTTCACTGAAGCTTATGGCTGTTGAAGTTCAACAAATCTGGCAGGACAGCAGATTGGAAAAGGGGACTGGAAACTAATGAAAGCCCACAATTCTTCCAGAAAAACCGAAGGTTCTATAACTATAAACTCTAACCATATTCAGATCAATTCAGTTGTCATAGCAATTAGACTATGTGACCTAGAAGTTTCAGTTACAAAGATGGAACAGATTGTCCCAAACGAAACATTTTCAATTAAATAAAGTACTGTCTTTTGAGAAAATGTGGAAGCTAAAACAATTTGAAAAATGGTTTTAGAGAATTTTACAACTGTGTAAGTTGTAAAATCTTACACAGAACCTGCACATCAGAATTTGGAAAAGTTACCTTTTGAGTTACATCCCAGAATCCCTCAGTCGACATGTTGTTACAATTTGTGAGAGTGAATTCTCCAAATTCTAGACTTTTCTTAACCAATTTGGAAGTTGTGAAGGACTTGGCATCCCCATTGGCAATCTAAATGATATGGAAAAGAGGTAAAAAAAAAACTTTTAAAAGATTTGTACACCCAAATAAGAAGAAAACAATTGGAAACAATCTCACTTATTTATGTCTAATTTAAATCGTCACAACTATAATGGCTACATGGGTATATTTATCCTTATTTTATACTTAGCATAACTAGAAATAGTGATGTCGAGTGACTTGCCAAAGGTCATACAGGAAAGTGGGAATAATGCTGGGAATAGAAGTCTCATTTCCTGCCTTCTGGAACCGAGGCCACAAGGCCCACCTTCCTGTTGAGGGCACTGAGGAGGAGAGACACGTGTTTTTTGTGACACTACTTAAACGTGAAACTTCTTTTTTTAGTTAATTCATTTCAAAATGCAGTTTGGCTTGAGATTGGAAATAGGTAAGGTTTCACAAAAATAAGATATTCTGAACATTTAGAAATATTGGACCAAAATTTCAGTGCGGGTGGAATTATGCATTGGAATACAAGTTTGCTAATATTGATCATTCCTGTTAAGGCTACACCTTTTAGTTTCATTATAATGTAACAGTATACATGCAGATATAAATAAACACAGTGTTGCCGAGTTTCACAGGGAAGAATAAATAGATCACAGTTTATGAAAGTGGGTAAAGATCTACCCTAGACACTCATGCTAAGTGCACTGTCAATATACCATCTGTTACTTTTCTGGCATAATGACAAGCAACTACAGTGACCAAGAGAGGCCAGGACAATCTGTGACCCACTGAGGCAAGCAGGCATGACAGCAAGAGGAAACCTGCTGAGCCACCAGAAACATTACAGGTAAGTTTTGTATAGCTTAATAGGTGGTATTGTATGCAGGCCTAGGGTAAAATGAACATTGTCCGTATGGGAAATCTTGCTTCAAAACACTCACCAGTGGCACCTACTTGAGAGTAAGATACAAAAACTCTTAAGTAGAAGAAGACAGAACAGGAAAAATAATTCACCCAAGCCTTTCTTTTATGAATTCTAAAATGTGATAGTCAATGAGGAGTTGTGAAAATTTTCTGTTTTTGAACAATAGGAAAAATGTTTCAAGGGACACTTCAAAATATCCTTTCGCCTTATCCTTTTCCCCAAAAAGCTTTGTAATAACTGTGCAGTAATCTTGCAAGACAATTACCATATATACTCGAGTATAAGCCGACCCAAATATAAGCCGAGGCACCTAATTTTATCACAAAAAACTGGGAAAACATATTGACTCGAGTATAAGCCAAGGGTGGGAAATGCATCCACTATGGGTCAATTTCAAAATAAAAATAAAAACCAATAAAATTACATTAATTGAGGCATCAATAGGCTAAATATTTCTGAATATTTACATAAAACTGTAATTTAAGATAAGACTGTCCAACTCTTATTAAACCATTATTCTAACCTCCTTCAATGTAAATGTACTTATTATTAAAATAATAAATATAATAAAAATAATAGAGTAAAATAATGAAAATGCAATAAAAACAGTAATGATAGAATAAAATAATAAATGTAGTAGTAATAGGGTGTTGTTGTTGTTCATTCGTTCAGTCGTTTCCAACTCTTCGTGACTTTATGGACCAGTCCACACCAGAGCTCCCGTTGGTCATCACCACCCCCAGCTCCTTCAAGGTCAATCCAGTCACTTCAAGGATACCATCCATCCATCTTGCCCTTGGTCGGCCCCTCTTCCTTTTCCCTTCCATTTTCCCCAGCATAATTGTCTTCTCTAAGCATTCCTTTCTTCTCATGATGTGGCCAAAGTACTTCAACTTTGTCTCTAGTATCCTTCCCTCCAGTGAGCAGTCGGGCTTTATTTCCTGGAGGATGGACTGGTTGGATCTTCTCGCAGTCCAAGGCACTCTCAGCACTTTCCTCCAACATCACAGCTCAAAAGCATCGATCTTCCTTCGCTCAGCCTTCCCTAAGGTCCAGCTCTCACATCCGTAGGTGACTACAGGGAATACCATGGCTTTGACTAGGCGGATCTTTGTTGCCAGTCTGATGTCTCTACTCTTTACTATTTTCTCGAGATTGGACATTCTGGAAGGAACATTAACAACCTCAGATATGCAGATGACACCACTCTGATGGCCGAAAGTGAGGAGGAGCTGAGGAGCCTTCTAATCAAGGTGAAAGAAGAAAGCGCAAAAGCCGGGTTGCAGCTAAACATAAAAAAAACCAAGATTATGGCAACAAGAATGATTGACAACTGGAAAATAGAGGGAGAAAATGTGGAGGCCGTGACAGACTTTGTATTTCTAGGCGCAAAGATTACTGCAGATGCAGACTGTGGCCAGGAAATCAGAAGACGCTTACTTCTTGGGAGGAGAGCAATGTCCAGTAGTAATAGGGTAAAATACTGTAAATGTAATAATAATAAATAGATTAAAATAATAAATGTAATAATAATAAGAGGGTAAAATATTGTAAATGTAATAATAATAGAGCAAAATAATGTAAATATAATAATAATAGAGTAAAATAATAAATAAATGTAATAAAATAATACTAATAACAGAGTAAAAGAATAAATAACCTTGACTCAAGTATAAGCCATGGGGAACTTTTTCAGCCTAAAAAAGGGACTGAAAAACTAGGCTTATACTCGAGTATATACAGTATATTAGGCAATTACAAAGCCTGTGGACACATACAACACTAGTATCTTAAAATAGCCCTATCTTTTGCTGCATGTGAAAAAAAAGGCTTTAGGTGAAAACACATTCATCAAGAAAACAAACTTAATCTGTACAAATTTTGAGTTCCCTGAAATCCATGGGAGATTCAGTTAATCAAATTGCTTCATTTCCCTTTGTCATCTGCACTCAGACAACTGTTAACTGAATCCTTTTAAAGACAAAATATAACAAGCTACCGGAATGCCTTAACGAAATAGAAAAATAAATATACAAGACAACCCAAAATGAGATAAAGGCCACATCTCTTCTTTTATTTGTGTACTTTCTGCTCTTTGTAGAAAAAATGTATACATGATTAATGCTAATCAATTAAAATTCTTTGCCAAACAATCCAAATCTGTGCAAGAATTGTAATGAAATTAAATATAGGACTGAAGTATACAGTGGGGTCTTGGTATCCCCTGGAGTTTGGTTCATGGACTCCCTGTGGACACAAAAAAACCCTGGATGTTCAAGTCCCATAGTAAAATGTCCAAATCAAGGAATGTTTTTTGGATTTTGAAAAAAAAAATGAATCTATGGATGGTTGAATACATGGATGCAAAATCTATGGATATAGAGAGCTGACTGTACTCCTTAATACTAAATCTGGGATCCCAAGCTGCATTATATGTATCTACACTGCATATAATGCAGTTTGAATTACGTTATATGGTCAGTGAAGACTCCTATAATGCAGATTGAACTACACACTGAACTGGATTATATGGTTATACATATAATCCAGTTCAATTCAGTGAATATGCATTCTGAAACTGCATTAGTGGCTGTGTCTTCTCTATCCACCAGAAATTTCAATTAGCATCAATTTTTCAGTATACCGTTGCAACTATAAGGACTAGAAATTTGCTTATGAAAAATGAAATCTTTTTAAAATAATGAACATTGCAGTTATCACGAAACTATGTTCTGCATCTTGCAATGCGTGGAACTGTGATACAGAGATAGCTTGTGTACCTTTAGTCTATTTGGACATATAGATGCAAACAATGTGTACTTTTAACTTATCTACCATATTAAAATAACTTTCATATTCTATTCACTTGTTTTCACATTCTCAAAATATTAATTTTGTAAAAGAAACTTATTATTTATTTATTTTTGCAGAACCTGGGAGCATACATGGAAGGAAAAACAGAGTTTAGAACAGCTAGAAAAAGAAAATCACTCTTAATATTACTAATCTACAGCATCTGCCACTGCCAATTCAGTAAAGAGCTGCTGTTATTAGCACCAGCCCACACCAATGCCAGAGGACAAGCAATAGGGAGCATAATAATTGGATTATTATGAAGCTTTAGTTACAGAGAGAGCCCAGCTTTCTCTTCTTAAAGAAAACACAAACTAGAGTCTCAAAGAGGCATTTTAAGATGCTACTTCATTCATACATACATTCATACATATATGTAGACACACACAAACATACAGTAGACTTTCAGTTAACTGGCACCCATGGGGATTTATAGATGGTGGATAAATTTAATGTCTAGTTGCTTGAAAATTACTATTAAAAATAGGCCTTATACCCCATACTACTCCATACCATAAACTTTGTATTAATTTGATATTGATATTGAATTAATTAAAAACAAATAAGACAAATAAAAAGTTAACATAACACAGGTTTACTGTATTATAAAAACTGTTTTTTTCATTTAAAGTGAATGAATTTTGGTCAGTTGCTTGAGAGTTCCAGCTGTTTGGGTTCCATTTAACAGATAGTTTACTGTATTTATGGTATGCCTCAGAGTAGATGGATGGATATTATGCAACATATATAAAAATATTTTATTTCATGATTCACATATGCAGTGAGAAGAGCTACGTCCTAGAATGGACACTACATTAAAGTCTCCTATGCTGTCTCATAGAAGCAAAGACCACCAGCACTGAAGCGAAGGTCTTCCGCCATCAACTCCACTGGACCAGCCACGTTGTCCGGATGCCTAGCCACCATCTCCCAAAGCAGTTGCTCTACTCTGAAGCCAGGAATGGAAAATGGATTGTTAGTGGGCAGGAAAAGAAATTTAAAGATGGACTCAAAGCCAACCTTTAAAACTCTGGCATAGACACCGAGAATTGGGAACCCCTGGCCCTTGAGCGCTCCAGCTGGAGGTCAGCTGTGACCAGCAGTGCTGTAGAATTTGAAGAGGCACAAATGGAGGGTGAAAGAGAGAAACATGCCAAGAGGAAGGCGTGTCAAGCCAACCCTGACCAGGACCGCCTTCCACCTGGAAACCAATGCCCTCACTGTTGGGAGAAGATGCAGATCAAGAATAGGGCTCCACAGTCACCTACGGACCCACCGCACACTGCACACTAACCCTGGAGGATCATCCTACTCAGACAACGAGGGATTGCCTAAGTAAGCAAGTAAGCTGTCTCATAGAGTTAATTTACACTTAGGTCGGTGTGTATTTGTATCAGCCTCATGGCTGTATGGGGATGATTCAGCTTAACCTGGGGCACGGCCATCTTAAGATTTTCCCTGAATTAGGGAAGTGAAGATCCTGGGCCATGTCATTGTTCCCTGTTACAACAAAACTTTATTACGGTCACTGACCAGCACAAAGTGGGGCACAAGCGCCCTGGGAAGGGGAATCACAGTTCCCTGGTGACGCAGTTATTAAAAAAGATTAGAAAACAAGTTAATGTAAAAGGTATGGAACTGACGGGGGGGGGGGGGAGGACTGATAGAAGGGGTCAAAGCATTAAAGGGGATGGGAGGGGCACATTACAAGTCTAGTAGCCTTGTCCCTTGTTGCCCCACACCCATGTTGCAGCTGCAACACACCACGTACAAGTCTTGGGCTTTCTGGCTGATGTCAGCCAAAGAATCCAAACAGCAACAGAGGAGTTTGGGAGCAGCGTAGACCAAGGTAGGTCGGTTGTCATGGCTGGGAACCCCCAGGCGGCTGCTCAGCGGTCCCAAACTGTGTTTTATGTGGCTGGGTAGTTGGGACTTCCCTGTCACCTCATAGACAGTTCAGGGAGTCTCTGTCTGGCCATCATTAAGGGCCAATCTGGTATCCCAGACACAAGATCAGGCCCACATTATTGGTCAGTGTAGAAGGGCCCCTAGCCACAAACTCCATGCTTTTCAGTAAAGTACGTTCGCTTATTCAGTTGTCGGTATGATGGGCAGAAAATTCAGTGACTACATATGCCAATAAGAACCATCCTGAGTAATTCTCAAGCCAACATATCGAAGTTTCTATGGAAACTCATTACACTTAAGTCCATGCTGGGTAATATAACACTTCCATCTATGATTATTAATCCATGCTGCGGTACTTGTTACTTCATTCCATAATGAACAATGCAATTCAATATGCTAAAACACAAGTAAAGTGACCAAGTGCAAAAGTCCTTCAACAGTATGGATGGAAGTCAAGGTGCAGCGTGAATGTGTGTGTGGGATAAGGGTTAACTTTGTGTAGGATGTGGGCAAGAGAGATGTCTTACGTGTTGTGTTATGTGTATAGTGTGTGTTTATCATGCTTGTACATTTTAAATTAAAAAAATAATTTAAAAAAACCAAACACAGTAGTATAGAAAAGGAAAATGTATGAGGAAAATGTATAAGGCAGAGGAACAAGAGGCCAAATTGCCAATATCCACTGGATAATGGAAAAGGGCAGGAAGTTTCAGAAAAAAATCTATTTCTGTTTTATTGACTATTCTAAAGCCTTGACTGTGTGGATCATAATAAATTGTGGTAAGTTCTTGGTGGTATGGGGATCCCAAATCACCTTGTCCCTCTCCTGAGGAATCTGTATAAAGACCAAGTAGCAACAGTAAGAACTGATCATGGAACATCAGACTGGTTCAAGATTGGGAAAGGCATACAGCAGGGTTGTATACTCTCACCCAACCTATTCAACTTGTATGCAGAACACATCATGCGATGTGCGGGGCTTGACGAATGCAAGGCTGGGGTAAAAATTGCTGGAAGAAACATTAACAGCCTTAGATATCCAGATGATATCACTTTGATGGCTGAAAGCGAGGAGGAGGAGCTGAGGAGCCTTCTAATGAAGGTGAAAGAAGAAAGCGAAAAAGAAGAGTTGCAGCTAAACATAAAAAAAACCCAAGATTATGGCAACAAGAATGACTGACAACTGGGAAATATAGGGAGAAAACATGGAGGCAGTGACAGACTTTGTATTTCTAGGTGCAAGGATTACTGCAGATGCAGACTGCAGCCAGGAAATCAGGAGACGCTTACTTCTTGGGAGGAGAGCAATGTCCAATCTCGATAAAATAGTGAAGAGTAGAGACATCACACTGGCAACGAAGCTCCGCATAGTTAAAGCAATGGTATTCCCCATAGTCACCTACGGATGTGAGAGCTGGACCTTAGGGAAGGCTGAGCGAAGGAAGATAGATGATTTTGAACTGTGGTGCTGGAGGAAAGTGCTGAGAGTGCATTGGACTGCGAGAAGATCCAACCAGTCCATACTTCAGGAACGAAAGCCTGACTACTCATTGGAGGGAAGATAGTAGAGGCCAAGATGAAGTACTTTGGCCACATCATGAGAAGACAGGAAAGCTTGGAGAAGGCAAGATGGATGGTTGGCATCCTTGAAGTGACTGGATTGATCTTGAAGGAGCTGGGGGTGGTGATAGCCGACAGGGAGCTGTGGCGTGGGCTGGTCCATGAGGTCACGAAGAGTCGGAAACAACTGAACAAATGAACAACAACAATGAGGTATAACTATTTGAAAAAAGGATTAAAGGTGCAGGATGTTTTATCTTTTTTTGTATCTGGCCAAACTACCATAGATACAAGGATTATTTCATGATTTGGGAGATTCATGGTCACTGCTGTGTACATTCTTCTTTCTGACAATAAAGTATGACTTATAAGACTACCAGCAGCTACTACGGACTACTATTACTACTAACTAAATCAGAATCATCTATCGTTAAACATGTCTATATGTTTTTTCAATGGTATTTTAAATTGTGTATTATCTTTTCTGGTTTTGACACTTGGTGCCGTGTGTAAGCCGTCCCAAATCCCTTCAGGGAGATGGTGGCAGGATACAAGAATAAAGATGTTGTTGTTGTTATTATTATTATCTATTTCATAGTATTCTCGCATGGTTATGAAAACCAATCAGTGAAAAAAGCTGACAGGAAATGAATTAACCTGTTTGACAAATGAGCACTGTTATTAGAAGCAAAGAAACTAAAATGATGACATATCATGAAATAACGTGACTTGTTGGAAAAAATAATGATACATGGTAAATTATATAAAAAAAGTGAGTGAACAAAACTACATTACACGAGGATTTGTTCATTCAAGGAAGCCACCCTGAATTTGGTGACTTGGCCTCTTAGAGGTGTCTTATTCATAGGGGTGCTATACATTGATAGAAAAGAACAACAAAATCCTGTTTTAGCTGATTCATGCTGAAGAAAAATGAAACAAAGTGAAACTAGGTTTGAAATTAGAATAGTGCAACAGCACAAGAACAGATCCAATACCCAACTTTATGTAACAGAATCAGAGCCAGAAATATTTTGATCTTGTGACTTGAATATAAACATATATGACTTCACACTAAAATTATGATAATCACAAAGACTTATTTCCTGCAGTAGATTAATGCTTGCCACATTGGTAAAGATGAAGGAAAATGCATATTTGATAAGAAGTGCAAGTTCTTTATTTCCTGTACAGAAATGAATGGAAACCATTCATGAGAGAACAACAAAACAGGTAAGCCAAGAGATATGGTGCTGCTCCTTGGCTTCTTCCATGAGGAGAAATAATAGGAGCAGCAGCAGCAGCAGTAGTAGTAGTGATATCATCCTTGTCATCATAATAGGGTGAGGTAGGGTCTGAGTGAGGATTTGTGGTTAATAGTTTTCTGTCCTTAGTGATCACAGTTACTGAGAACCACATTTGTATAATTTACCTGGTTTCACTAAAGCAAATGGTCCTGCAACAAAATTACCATATATAAAGTACATTTCAAGTTTCAGTTTATCAGGACTCTTTTTCAAAATGAATGCAAAGAGGGAGAAACTGAAAGATGACACACTGACCACAACACTGACTCACTGTGGCTCACTCTTATTTATATGAGTACAGTTATCCCTCCACATTTGCAGAATAAGTATGTGTGGACGTTTTTCTTTACAGATTGCTGTATTTGCCGTCACCACTGTTGCCCTACACATGATAAAAAAGTTATCTCTAGATATCTGTAGATCCTCTAGTGCGATTCTATGGTCTACTTCTTACAGACGCTGACGACTGAATTATGCTGGAGGACCTACAAATGTCTATAGCAGGGGTCCTCAAACTAAGGCCCGAGGGCCAGATACGGCCCTCCAAGGTCATTTACCCGGCCTTCGCTCAGGGCCAACCTAAGCTTGAAACTACTTGAAAGCACATAACAACAATCCTATCTCATCAGCCAAAAGCAGGCCTACACTTCCCAATAAAATACTAAGTTTATATTTCTTAAAACTGTTCTTCATTTTAATTATTGTATTGTTTTTAAGTGTTTTTTGCACTACAAATAAGATAGAGAAAATGAGAAAGTGTAGTCCAAAACAACTTGGCCAGGCCCTAGAAAGCCAAAAATGCAGTTCAAATGAAGGAATAAAGGGAATTTTAAAGACTGTGGTTACAACGCAGTCTGCTATTGCTCCATTTTAAGTGCAATGAGACAAGCTGCCCACAACACAAATCAAATCCAGCAAATCCAAGAAGGAAGAATTTGGTCTTCCTTCTTAAACTTTATGAGGCAGCTACAATGCTTGGCTTTGCCTGGAGCTAACAGATTTAGGGAAGCAACTTGGATTTAAAGTTTCAAAGCTTGTGAGCTACTTTCTCCAGCTACTTTCTCTGTACTCGTCATATTACTCATCCTTATCAGCTTATTTTCTTTTCTCGCTTGACCACTATTGCCAGGCTGACTTGGAGATCAGTGTGGGGAACCAAAAAGAAATGAACATTTGCCTTTAATATTTCTGTGTTGCTCTTCTGAAGAATTTGTGTGCCCATCCATATGTAGGGATGGGTAACAGTGATTGGCCCCAAGGGTTTTTCTGGTTTTGAAGGAATGGGGTTTTGTGTTGTGTAGGACATCTGCAACATATTAACCTGGATGATTTCTTGTCAGTCTGAAGGAGTCTTGGGGAAGGAAGCATGTAGCTCCAAAGCCACACAAGCTCTACACAACATTACTGGAATATCAAACAGAAAAGATGTATACGCGACCACCCAACACTAATCCAATTCAGGATCTTCATGTTGGAATAAATCTGTGCCTGTGCATTATCCCAGATAAGTTCCAGACAGTGTTTGGCTGTCACAGAGATGATCTGGGACACTCTTACATTAAGTGGACAATGTAGATTGTGCCCTCAGTTCTTTTATACTACACTACACTTGATCTTAGCCAAAAGGCCGAGAAGTTCTTTTATAATCAAGTGAAGGTTGGGGAATTGTACAGGTAGTCCTCTAAATTTGTCTACAGATTCCTGTAGACATATTATCTACAGATTCCTAGAGATATTATGTTATCTCTAGGAAACTGTAGGTCCTCCAGTGTGATTCTACAGTGGAGGTTGTCTATAGACTCACCCTAAAGGACTTTGAGAAGTGTTTTCTCAGATATAATAGTCTTTTTATTCATGGTTTTCTCTCTTTTGTAAGGGTCCTGTACTCTTAACCCCTGTGAAAGTGAAGGGCCTACTCTAGTCTAATTTTAAGGGAATTCATTGAATCTGAATCCTGGGGAATTTTGGAGCAATAGAAGAAATGATTTCTTCAAACAATGCATAGTTAAGCTGCAGATATGCTCTACTATAAGATGCAGTTATACAGCTGCCATCTTGGATGGCTTTAGTAGGGATTAGATAAATTCAATCAGAGTAATCAGTTAATTTGCTATGAATTAGGGAAACCATATATTACTCCCAGAGGCAATCCAACTCAGTATTTATCAATTGCTGACAAATCGAAGATGAAAAGGACAGTTGTACTCAGGCTCGTCTAATAGGGTTCCTACAAGCATTTGTCTGGCTACTTATTGAACAGAATGTGGGACTAGATAGCTTTTTAGTCTGATTCATCTTATGTTCTGGAAAAGTGCACATATAAACATTTCTAATCTATTCCTCTTGCCATTACCGTCCCTGCAGCCATTGTTTCCAACCACTTCCCCCCTCTTACCTGGGCTCACATGTGGCATCTCATTCTAGCTATGTCTTACATCACATGTAATGTTTTCAGAATTGGACATATCACTTAGCACTGCCTTATATTGAAACCTTATGTCTAGTAATTTAGGATCACCCCCATCAGACTGATATAAGTGAATGGATCATTGTAAGAATTGTATGGGCTGCATTATGCTCCAACATGATCTTAGTAACTAATTAATAATGTTCTCTTAGCATCCAGACCAGTCTTCAGATGGGATCTCTCTGTGAGTGTCCTTGAAATTCTCTTGTCAGGACAAACAGGCATACCCCAAGTACATATATGGAGCTAGCTTTTGATGTCAGTGAGAGAGAAGCATAATAACTGACTGACTGGCTGACTCTCTCTGTCTCGCTCTCGATCTCTCACCCCCTGGGATGTTTCATGTTTTTTAACAAATAAAAGTTAAAGAAATTATATTTAATTTAGCATTTTAAATTGTTAAAATTTTGATTGTCTTAGAGTTGCTATTTTAAATTATTTTATTTTAAAATAATCCAAGGTTATGGCGCAGCTGGTTGAGAGTCAGCTGCATTAAAATCACTACTGACCGAGAGGTCATGAGTTGAAAGCCAGCCCAGGTCAAAGTGAGCTTCCGGCCATTTGTCTAGTTTGCTGTCGACCTTTGCAGCCTGACAGTTGCATCTGTCAAGTAGGAAATTTAGGTACCGCTTATGCAGGGAGACTAATTTAACTAATTTATGACACCATAAAAAAAAAAACTCTTCAGCAGTGTGCAAAAAAATGAGGAAGTATTTCATCGGTGTCACAAGTGGATGGTGAAACGACAGCTCCCCCGGTGGCCGGAATTCAAAAACCATACCCTCATGAAGCTGGAAAGTTAAATAGCCTCTGTGTCTCTGTCTATATATGTTGTGTGTCTATGGCACTGATTGTTTGCCATGTATGTGTGCATTGTGATCCACCCTGGGTCCCCTGTGGGATGGGAAGGGCGGAATATAAATACTGTAAATAAAACAAACAAACCAATAAATAAAACCAAAATAATTACTTAAAATTACACTTGAAACCACTGGACTAGGGCAGAGCTTTCCAAACATTTCATGTTGATGGCACACCATTTTTATATGTGCATCATTTTACAACATAGTAATTCAGTTTTACTAGCAAACTGGAAGTTAAACCAACCTCTTATAAGAGATACAGCCATATTAACAGAATGTATGGAGACACAACATAGCTCATTAAAATATTTTATGTATATCTTATTTCACATAGGTTCAGGGGTTACTCATTATGTTCACGTGACACACTTACACACTGAAGCAGGCACACTAATGTGTTACGATACACCATTTGGAAAGCTCTGGTCTTGGGTTTAAAGAAAGTGCCAAACAATTTTAAGATGCAACACTATGCACACACGGGAGGCAATATGGGATTAAAATCTTGGTCTTACTTCTGATTACTCACATATAGAAGTATACCAGCAATGCCATAGTAATCTTTCTGGGCTGTTTTGTTCAATTGTAGGATACATCGTTTATATATTTTCTGACAGGTACAAAGATACATCTTACTCATCTCAAATATTTATCGTCCCCCATAAAACATAAAAAGCTTTGTTATTCTATTTATATCTCTAGAATATGAACTTTACCTAAGAGGAATGTGGAACAGTTTCACGAACATCCTGGGAAGGATGGGTTTGAAAATATGAAATTACTGCATTTCATTTCCAAGTGAATATTTTATTGAATTAAGGGATACATTACAGGCGATGTGATCACATATGTTGTCTTAAGTAATGCAGTGTCATTTATCTTTTATTTCTGTGGGAGGTAGCTGTGAACAACACCTTTTATATTGGGGGCTGCAGTATTATCTTCTACTGAAGTCTGGTACTGATTAATAGGGATTTAGAGACTCTATATAAAAAGAACAGTGTCTTATTTGTTTTCTGAATTGGTTTTGTGATTTAGGCTGTCAGAATATGTCACAAATGCAGAGGTGAGCTGATTTTTAAAATGTTGCTTTAATGAATTATGCAGGAAAACTGAGAGCACGGGATTTTAAAATGGTAATCATCCACAATATTCTGGCTGATGTTAATTTGTTTATCATGTTGAGCTAAACTAGCCATTTGAACATAACAACAATAGAGTAGTCTTTTAAAATGCTCAGAAACAGAAGAGAAAGCCACTTCCTTTCAACACTCACAGCGTACTCTTCTATGCCACATGTGTCAAACGCAAAGACCATGGGTTAAATCCGGACAGACACGTCATTTTATGTCACTCACAAAGCTGTCAATGTACGGGCAACATAGTTATGTTTATACAGCTTTACAATTACAACTGACCCTTTGAAGGCAACCATAAGGCTGATGTGGCTTTCGGTAAAAATGAGTTTAATACCCCTGCTCTAAGCAATCCAAAACATAACTTTGACCTCTGTAAAACTGCATGGTAAGCAGCAGTTATTTTTCTTGTTACTGTACTAATATCAATCTGAAATTTAGAAAAATGTTCCAGATCCACTTCTGAAGACAGACAAATTCTATTCAAGTTTTCAGCCTAGTGGTTATTCCTAAACACACAACAAAATAATGGAAACTGGATTGAGTGCTAATGAGATGAAACAATAGTACATTAAAATGTTAAGTTCTTTCATATTTTTTTAATTTCATAGAATAGAATCATAGAGTTGGAAGAGACCTCGTGGGCCATCCAGTCCAACCCCCTGCCAAGAAGCAGGAAAATTGCATTCAAAGCACGTCCAACAGACGGCCATCCAGTTTAAAAGCTTCCAAAGAAGGAGCCTCCAACACCACACCCCGTGGCAGAGAGTTCCACTGCTGAACAGCTCTCACAGTCAGAAAGTTCTTCCCAATGTTCAGATGGGATCTCCTTTCTTGTAGTTTGAAGCCATTGTTCTGTGTCCTAGTCTCCAGGACAGTAGAAAACAAGCTTGCTCCCTCCTCCCTGTGACTTCCCCTCACATATTTATACATGGCTATCATATCTCCTCTCAGCCTTCTCTTCTTCAGGCTAAACATGCCCAGCTCTTTAAGCCGCTCCTCATAGGGCTTGTTCTCCAGATCCTTGATCATTTTAGTCGCTCTGCTCTGGACACATTCCAGCTTGTCAATATCTCTCTTCAATTGTGGTGCCCAGAATTGGACATAATATTCCAGGTGTGGTCTAACTAAGGCAGAGTAGAAGGGTAGCATTACTTCCCTAGACCATTGGATGATTGCTTTTCAATCTGATCTATGTGGAGTTCACTGTCATAGAATCCTAGAGTTGGAAGAGACCTCGTGGGTCATCCAGTCCAACCCCCTGCCAAGAAGCAGGAAAATTGCATTCAAGCACCCCCGACAGATGGCCATCCAGCCTCCTAAATAGCATTATACCCTTGGCAGTGGTAATTATTTTATGGGTATTTATTTATTGTGTCAGGAGTGAACCAAAACAGTTGTATTGCATTAAAATCATAGAATCATAGAATCATAGAATCAAAGAGTTGGAAGAGACCTCATGGGCCATCCAGTCCAACCCCCTGCCATGAAGCAGGAATATTGCATTCAAATCACCCCTGACAGATGGCCATCCAGACTCTGTTTAAAAGCTTCTAAAGAAGGAGCCTCCACCACACGCTGGGGCAGAGAGTTCCACTGCTGAACAGCTCTCACAGTCAGGAAAGTCTTCCTAATGTTCAGATGGAATCTCCTTTCTTGGAGTTTGAAGTCATTGTACTGCGACCTAGTCTCCAGGGCATTAGAAAACAATCTTGTTCCCTCCTCCCTATGACTCCCTCTCACGTATTTATACATGGCTATCATGTCTCCTCACAGCTTTCTCTTCTTCAGGCTAAACATGTCCAGCTCTTTAAGCAGCTCCTCATAGGGCTTGTTCTCCAGAGCCTTGATCATTTTAGTCGCCTGCCTCTGGATACATTCCAGCTTGTCAGTATCTCTCTTCAATTGTGGTGCCCAGAATTGGACACAGTATTCCAAGTGTGGTTTGACCAAGGCAGAATAGAGGGGATGCATGACTTCCCTGGATCTAGACACTATGCTCCTATTGATTCAGGCCAAAATCCCATTGGCCTTTTTTGCCACAGCATCACATTGTTGGCTTATGTTTAACTTGCTGTCCACGAGGACCCCAAGATCTTTTCCACACATACTGCTCTCTAGCCACGCGTCCCCCATTCTGCATCTTTGCATTTTATTTTTTTTCCTGCCTAAGTGGAGTATCTTGCATTTGTCACTGTTGAACTTTATTTCATTTTATTATTAGCTAAGACAACAACAAAAACCGCACGTAAATTCCAAATCAAAAAGTCCCACCATGACCCATTCTGAATCCTCACCCTCTTACCCACATGGAACAGAAATACAAACAAACAAAAAACCCCACAATGGACTTTCCCCTCAAGCAAAGACAACTATCGAATTATTCATTTTAGTTCTTTCCAATCCAGTCTCAATATTATTCTTACAAACCAAACTATTCTTCAGGTAACAATATGTCCAATTAATTATTCATGTGCTTCTCCCATTGAAAAATACTCTCAAAGCATCCACTCAGTCTTCCTCTCTGCACATTCTTTCTTTTTTCATCTCAAATTTGTAAACTTGAGCATTTTTCTCCCAGTAATTTTATATAAGATTCTTCTTTCTGAAAGTGAATTTGTATCCACTTGTCTGTGTGCATAATTTGTTTTTGGGAGCCTGGTTGTGCTAACATTGACTCTTCTTTATGAACTTTCAGTTCATCTGGTAATTCTTGATCAATCTGGTACTCATCTTATAATCCCTAATCAATCTGATATGATTCATCTGCTAATCCTGGCATGCTGCTACTTGTTTTTCTGGAATTTGTTTTGTGGCTGCTAACATTTGTTTAGCTTCAGATATTATATCTTTGATATCCTGCTTAAGACTTGTCTCTGTTTGAAAAAAATAGCTTTTTAAAGTCCAATAATTTCTCCGAAACCTCAAACTGTATCATATTGGGTCAACAGAAACAAAATTCAAGAGTTATAATGGATTAATAACGGCTTTCTCTAGCAAACAGCAAACATAGATTAGTTGTTGTTGAAATGATTTGGTCCTGTGAAGATAGGAATGTTACTTGCTGGCAGGAATGTTGTAAATTATCCACAATCAAAGTCTCTGTAATTTAAAACATCTTAGTTTTGAGGGTTTATCCAAAAATATCATCCAATTAGAAATAATAAATTGTTTTCAACTCGAGACAAGCTTTGCACCCTCCAACAACTCAAACCAAAAGAATCCTGCTTCCGACATTAAAAGAAGGAGAGGGGAGCATGTCTTCTTCAGCTACTGTAAGAAGCTGGCCCTTTGATCTTCCAAACTGAGTTCAGTCAGAGATAGGTGTCTTATTTTTATGAGCTTCGCATCACAATATTTGCACTTTTTATTAAGTTGATGGAAGGGTGTTTTATCCAGAGTTTTCAATTTATATCTGAGGCAATTTCACAGAGGGGTGAAAAGATGGCTACCAAGCCTCTGTCTGCTCTGAGTGGCCCCTTCAGGGCTAGTGGATGAAATACATATTAATGGCTTATGTGGATAATCCTCTGGTATCTTCTATACCTAAAAACATTTTCTGATAGTTTTGGCACTCCAAAACTACTGAATATGCTCGAGTATATGCCAAGTTTTTCAGCCCTTTTTAGGCAGACCCCCCCCCCAGCTTATACTTGAGTCAAAGTTATTTATTGTTTTATTGGGTTATGAATATTATTTGTATTACATTTATTATTTTACTCTATGTATTATTATTATTATTATTATTGCATTTACATTATTTTATTCTATTTTTATTTTATTACATTTATTATTTTACTCTATTATCATTACTTTTATTATTTTTCTCTATTTATTATTGCTATTATTGCATCTATTATTTTATTCTATTTTATTATTACATTTGTTATTTTACTCTATCATATTTTTTATTATTTCATTTACATTATTTATTCTTATCATTCTTATTACATTTATTATTTTATTCTCTTTATTATTATTGGGAGGATAGGTAAGCACATTTGCATTGAAGAAGGTTAGAATAATGGTTTAATCAAAGTTGGACAGTCTTTTTAAAATAAATTTTGTTTACATATATTAACAGCTTACAGTGTAAACAGAACACAAAACAGTGAGCATGTTACAAATACATAACCCCACCACCAAGGCCTGAACAAGTATCATTTCCTTTGCCATATGTTTATAAGTAAACCATTAATCAAATGTCACATCTAAAATTCCTGACCAACAAGGTTATATTGTTTTCCATTTTTACTCTCTAAAGCATATTTAATAAAAACCGACCAGTATGGATCAACATCTGATCTGTTGGACAGTCTTTAATTACAGTTTAATGTAAATATTCAAAACATTTAACCTACTTATGCCTCAATTAATGTAATTTTATTGGTATCTATTTTCATTTTGATATTTACCGGAAGCTGCAGTATTTCTCACCCTTGGCTTATATTAGATGCCTCGGCTTATATTTGGGCCGGCATATACTCGAGTATATATGGTAGTTTTCTCTCTGCAAATTGCTTTCTCTCTCATCTCAAGACATGGTAAGAGAGAAATTCTCAGTCTGGCATACCAAGTCTATGAAGTGCTTAGTTTTAAATAGCATGAGGACAAATCAGGAACATAGCAATTGAAATAACAATAGGAACTCAAAATTTGCCAGGGAAACTACTATGACTTCCCCACCCTATCCTACCCCTTAAAAAGAGAAAATTTCTAAAGAGTGACTAAGTGGCCTTCCAGACAGGCCAAAAACCTGATAGAAATCAGCTAGGCAGAGGCCCCAAACCTTATGACTTTTAGGGTGGGGGATATTGCCACCAGCCTCACATTTTAAGAAAAAAAACTACCAAAGACCATTCTGAACCCCACGAATGATGGAATCGTGGCAAACTTCCCACACAGCACCCCCATGACCAACAGAAAATATTTAAGGCCATCCAATCCAACTCTCTTCATCAGGGCAAGAAAATGTAATCAAAGTCCTCCTGACAAAGAGCCATCCAACCATAGATAGATAGATAGATAGACAGAGATAGATAGATATGATTCACACAGAGATATAGTATCATAGATTTGAAAGGGACCCCACAAGCATAAAGTAATTACATATATTAGAAACCAACACTTTCTCATTAATTTATTTTCCAGATCAACTGACTGGGCCACAGCAACGTGTGGCAGGGGACAGCTAGTATAAGTATCTAAAGGTAGCTCTGAAGCTTTCTCAACTGCACATCTATCTTTGGCACAAACTGAATATAGAATCATAGAGCTGGAAAAACCCACAAAGGCTATCTAGTTCAACCAACAGTCTGCCATGCAAGAATACACAATCAAAATATTCCTGACAGATGCCCATCCAGTCTCTGTTTTAAAAAACCCTCCAGAGATGAAGACACTGCCACACTCCAAAGCAGCACATTCCATTCCTACCGTCATGATTTTTTTCCTCATGGTAGAATCTCTTTTGCTGTAGTTTTCATATAGCAATATAAAAGCCCCTTTATAGTCGCTATTTTGTTCCACAATCTCAATCAACTGGCTAAGACTAGAAGCAGGGATGGATGGATGTCAACACAAAAACGCTTGATGAGAAACACATTGTTTTTGAAATTATGTGAAGAAGGGATACTATCTTTACCAAAAAAAGTAACTATTTTTGTCTGTGAAATGGCACTTGGATAGTGTCTGGGTGGGGTGAACAGTCACAAAAATAGCGTTTGGATGCAAATATTTAAAGGTTTTACCCTTACACACTCAACTTATTCTGCTGAGTACTGTGATTGAGTCAGTAACTCAAAACATTGTGGCTTGGCTATGGGAACTAGTCACAAAGGCCACATCTCACTAAGCTTAAGTAGATCTACCATCTCAGAAAGTGGTTTGGAGCAGAATTCCAAGTCCTGGTACTTATCTTCAGAGTCCTGCACATCAGCCAGCCTTACACTAAAATCAGAAACTCGACTGCACAGCCCCTTCTCCTTAGAGGTGAAACATATATCAATCAGGTTATAAGGGCTTGTGGCATTATGACATCCCAGATGTGGAATTTTTTCAGGTAGCCTCCTCTGGTAACCACACCAATGAGGTTTAAGTGCTACAAAACTGTGTTATTAATATTGACAGATATTTAATTTAGTATCTGATAAGGTTTTAATTGGCCCCCCTGGTGGCGCAGTAGGTAAAACCGCTGAGGTGCTGAACTTGCTGAACTTGCTGACCGAAAGATTGGCAGTTCAAATCCAGGGAGAAGGGTGAGCTCCCACTGTTAGTCCCAGTTTCGGTCAACATAGCAGTTCGAAAACATTCAAATGTGAGTAGATCAATCGGTACCGCTCCAGTGGGAAGGTAACAGCGCTCCATGCAGTCATGCTGGCCACATGACTTTGGAGGCCTCTACAGACAATGCCGGCTCTTCAGCTTAGGAATGGAGATGAGCACCACACTCCAGAGTCGGACAAGACTCAAGGGGAAACCTTTACCTTTACTTAAGGTTTTAATTATTTTCATATAGCTTTTTATATTGCTGCAGTGCTCTTGTTTAATAGTTGCTTTACTTTTAATTTTTGTGTGACGGCGAGAGTGGCGCCACCTATGTGTAGAACTGTTAGTTGCAAGATTTAAACTGTTGTATCATGCTTAATCCTGCCTTTTTACCCTGCTTATGTATAGGTGGATTGATCGGTTATTTATAGCTGTCAATCAGTGTTGTCTGCTCCAGTTGAATTGCTTTCTCAAGCTCAATTGTTTGGCTCCACCTCTTCCTGGAGGAGGGGAGTGCTTCCCTTCCTTTTTCATTCTGCCATCAGTTTCTATCGGATGGACGTAAGTAAGAGACTTGGCTCTAAAAGCCCCTGCTTAAATTACCTCTCAGCACCAATTCTGAGGTTTTTTACCCTTGAGACTTATGCTTCATGTTCAGACCAACCTGAACGACGTTGGGAAGTCTCAAACACCTTCAGACCAGTTCTTTTGGCACCAGAGGAAGATCCTGAGTCTTCAAACATAGGCCATTTGAACTGGGGTTGTGGATTGCTCCAGCATTCACAGCCATTGAGGAAAGAGGAAACTTGGAAAGACTTCTCAGCTTCAAAGTCCTTGGACCCAAGACTAACTGAGACTGTAAAGTATATTTTCCTTCACCCCTCTGGAGCTTCCAGCTCATTGCTTTAAAGAACTAACTCATTGTGAACAATAAATACCATTTCGAGTTATCTGTTGTGTTTTGGTCTTTGGGAGTTCCAGTTTCCTATAGGAGGGCAAGAAGCAATCCCCTGAGGAAAGATGCCATGACCATGCCTCTTTCACTAAGAGCTATAGCACCCAGGTGCGACGGCACATTTTGACTGTATTTAAAAAAAACCTTCAACATGGAAAAATCTAAAGCACTACAGTTAGGTAGAAAAAAATAAAATGCACAGCTATAGGATGCGTACATGTGAAGGAGATCTAGAAGTCTAAAGATGCTTCTACACCAGGCCTGCACAACCTGCTGAAGGAAGTTGTAGCCAAATTATTGTCCAAAGGTCAATCATTTTTGGAAATGACATCCAAAACACCTGGAGGGCCACAGGTTGTGCTAGGCTGCGCTGACAATATAATCCATCTTGGAAACGGTTTGGGAAGAACTGGTTTCACTGTATGGGTGATCATATTGCCATGCCTGGTACCAGTTTGAGGCCAGGAAGGAGATTACATTGAACATGGAACCTGGCCTCAAATTGCTTTGTAGCCTTGCCCTTAGTGCACATGAGAGGCATACAGAGTGCAAAAAAGGGAAAGTGACCGTTAGTAGCAGAGGTAATCCATTCACGCTCTCAGGGGATATCTTTCTCTGTAGAATGTATTTTCTTCCAACTTCTGAACATCTTGCACCCTATGGTTCACTAACAAGATAAGTCAGCATGAAAAATATAAAGGCAGCATTTTAAACCACTATTTGCTTACATTAATACACATAGTCAAAGTGATCAGATATTCAAAACAGAGTCCAAAGCATACATTACTTCAGAAACTGAACAGAACCCTCATGTTTATATAACAACTTCAGATGTCTCTGCTACTGATCTTGACTCAAAGTAATTCACAGGTCCAATCAAAGTCCAATTGATTCCATTGGAATCAATAGGTTCAACAGGCTTTGGATTAGCATACATAATATGCCTACTACAAGAGCAAGTGAGATGTGACAGTAAAATTTGCTGACTAAACACATACACACTTGTGCACGGTATGAACAGAAGACCTGAATTATTCCACAATTCCAGGACACAATATAATACTAGTAATAATAATATAATATTATAATTATAATTATATATTTACATTACATGGAATATTAGTAATAATATTACAATATAATGGTATAGTGTAATATAGTAATATATAATACTGATATTGTACTATGCTAATATAATATATTGTATGAAAATATATCTTGTAAGCTGCTCTGAGTCCCCTTTGGGGTGAGAAGGGCAGCATATAAATGCCATAAATAAATAATAAATAAATGTGTCCAAGATCTCTTTGCATATTACTTTGGATTTTTTTCTTTTAAATGTTTTTATAATCTGTGTATAACATAATATTTACTAAACAAAATTAATAACAAAATCCATTTTATTTGCCGAAATATATTTATATTTATAGAAAAAAACTTAATTTACATGTATTCAGGATCCCATCTCATTATAAATGCTTTCTGTTTCATATTTTTGTATTTTGAAAAAAAATCATATTTTTTTAATAATGCATTACAGATAGTTCTTTCAAACTAGTCACTTAATTTCAGAATATATTGGGAAAGAACCAATAGCATTGTTTCTAAAAAATGTGCTGCTTAGTTTGCCATATGAATGCAAACAAATTTGTTTTGTGTAACATAAATGCTCCAGGTGCAAAATATTCCTTACAAAAAATGATGAGCATTGATTCTTTTCAGAATAATGTAATTTTACCTTGCTATACGCGGTTAACTAAAAGGACTAAAACATAAGAGCTGTTGTGTAGACATAATTCTGTCAAGTTGCACAATTATCATCATTAATGAAACTTCTACTCACACAAAAGTAAGAAAGCCAAAATATATGGTAGATAGTGGGTTGCTGTTTGTTTTTCTGGCTGTATGGCCATGTTCCGGTAGCATTCTCTCCTGACATTTCACCTGTATCTGTGGTTGGCATCTTCAGAGGTCTGTTGAAAAACTCACAGCAACCCAGTGATTCCTGCCATGAAAGCCTTCGACAGCATGTGGTAGCATCTTAATGTAACTTGCAAGTAAATTAGAATAAATATTCAATCTTTTAATATCTTTGCATATATGATGGCTTCACTGTGCATGTTTTTGAAATGATATCATCTGTCCTAGGTGACCAACTCTACGAAAAACTATGCATGTAAAAAAGCAGGACTAAAAGGGGAGAGTGCAATTGCAGTTGACAGGAAAGATAATAAGGAAGGATGCAAGAAACTCCATAGCCCCCTTTAATGCCAAACACACTTCCTTGAAAAAAAAAACATGTATACATCCAGGTTGTTTTTGTTGTGTGCTTACAAGTTGTTTCCAATTTATGGCAACTCGAAGGTGAACCTATCACATCGTTTTCTTGGCAAGATTTGTTCAGAAGCATTTTTATCTTCCTTGGTTGGAGGCTGAGAGTGTGTGACTTATTTATGGCTCAGCTGAATTCGAATGCAGGTCTCTAGAGACATTCACCATAGTGATTTGTGATGAGCTAGGATGCAAATCCTACAAAAAAGTGTTTGGCCTTAATAAAACAATAATAGCACAATCAAAATCCGTTCTCAAGAGAGATATTGACAAGCTGGAATGTGTCTAGAGGAAGGCGACTAAAATGATCAAGGGTCTGGAGAACAAGCCCTATGAGGAGCGGCTTAAGGAGCTGGGCATGTTTAGCCTGAAGAAGAGAAGGCTGAGAGGAGATATGATAGCCATGTATAAATATGTGAGAGGAAACCACAGGGACGAGGGAGCAAACTTGTTTTCTGCTTCCCTGGAGACTAGGATGCAGAACAACGGCTTCAAACTACAAGAAAGGAGATTCCATCTGAACATGTGGAAGAACTTCTTGGCTGTGAGAGCCATTCAGCAGTGGAACTCTCTGCCCCAGAATGTGGTAGAGGCTCCTTCTTTGGACGTTTTTAAACAGAGGCTGGATGGCCATCTGTCAGGGGTGCTTGAATGCAATTTTCCTGCTTCTTGGCAGGGGGTTGGACTGGATGGCCCACGAGGTCTCTATGGAGTTCACTGTCACAGAATCCAACTCTATGATTCTGTGACAGTGAACTCCACATAGATCAGATTGAAAAGCAATCATCCAATGGTCTAGGGAAGTATTGCTACCCCTCTACTCTGCCTTGGTTAGACCACACCTGGAATATTGTGTCTGGGCACCACAATTGAAGAGAGATATTGACAAGCTGGAATGTGTCCAGAGGAGGGCGACTAAAATGATCAAGGGTCTGGGGTGATTTGAATGCAATATTCCTGCTTCTTGGCAGGGGGTTGGACTGGATGGCCCATGAGGTCTCTTCCAAGTCTTTGATTCTATGATTCTTAAAATAAACCTAACTGTGCACATTTCAACCCTTGCAAACTAATCATCGTTGTTTGCTGCAGCAGTCAAACCACTTCATCAAAAAATCTCTCAACTCTCCTCTGAGATGGGACGGCACAACTAAACACCTTTTAATCAGGAAAAAGGCAACAGAAAGAGAACACGAAAAACCACAAATAACTGTAACGTCAAAAAGAAACCTGGCTATTCTATAAGGACCTGCAAAATAGCCTCAAAAGCTCTTTCAACAAAACAGGAGACAAAGCTGTGTGGATGACTATACACATGTATAAACCCCAAAGATCATTCTTCTATACAGACACAATGTTTTGTTTTATAAGTAAACTCTAACACAAGCAGAAGATTGTAAAGAACATAAGCAAGCTGTATCTTGAATGCTCACCTCAAAATATTTTCAGTGCAAAATGCTTGCTTTCATTTTATAAGGTTGGAGGAAATGCCCCTGAAACGCTCCATTTCTTACTTTCAGTTTGATGCCTGTTTGCAGTTTGCTCCAGCACCGTCACACCCCTTTTGTGTTAAGGCCTCCTTCTTCATCAGGACACTTAGGGATCATGTCGTTATTGTGATGACATCACAAGTCTATGCAGTGAATCTGATTTCATATTGCTGTGACAACAGAACTAATGCCTTTGTCCATTGCTCTGTGGTTATTTTATCCCCTGCGCTCTCTACATAGGGAGATGAAATGTATTCCTACATTACGAGGGTAACCCGGCCAAAGCTTTTAGTTCTGTCGTGTTTTAAAGACAAGGATTGAAACTGCTGCAGCATACCAAAACAGGGAGCATCGGCCGGGTTGCCTTGACAATGGGGGCGTCCCCGGAGAACCCTTTCATATCCTGTCAAGCCCACCAACAAAAAGTAGCCCTGCTTTTAGGTGCATAAAAATCTTTGCTGTCCATCATGTACCTTTGATTAAACTAACAGGGAATCCTTAAAGCCAAAATAGAATCATTGCTGTCAGCCGAAAGCACCCCCAACATTACCTGTAGTTTGGGCTTAAATATAAAAATTTAACTATGGTTTATTTCCCTTGATGATTAGAAATCATGGCTTAAAGGAGGGCTTTCAGGATGGTTTTCATTAATCATGGCTAATTATTCTATTTGCATCAAGAAAGCCACAGTTTAGCAATACCCTCTTTTCCAACCTATTTGCAAATAAGAGGGGAAGAGTTCCGTCGGCATCAGGCCAATTTCTGTGTTTCCAGTGGGAAACAAATCCACAAAAACGGCAGAGTAAAACAGTCTATGGACCAGGAAATAATGATAGTGCGAGGCTTCAAAGTATTCCTTTATATAACACTCTTTTAAAAATTAAGCCATTAGAGGAGCCCACTCTGCAGCTCTCTCTCATGCATATAATCCTTTATGACTACAAAGGAAAGGCCTGCATGATCAGTCTCAAGTTCCTTTGGAACAGCATGGATTAAAAATGAATGGTACCATGATTTGTCTCAAATCACAAGGAGAGTTTGCGAATGGAAAGAAATTGCTCAGGGTTGATATTCTCTCTTTTTTAAAACAGAGTAATACAGTACATAGATTTTTCATTACATCTTGTTATTGCTTATGTTAAGCTATACTGTGTCATTTTTAATTTATGTTATATCTTGTTTATTAGCTGATTGTATTATATGGCACTGAATATTGTCGTTATATGTTGTTAACAGCCCTGAATCCCCATCAGGGAGACAGTGCGGGATACAAATAAAATTTATTATTATTATTATATTATATTATTATTATTATTATTATTATTATTATTATTATTATTATTATTTGAAACAGAACAAGATGAGTCCACAGCAGACACGATCACTCTGCTGGTTGTTGCATTGGATCACACGTCGGACACTTCCCAAGTGTCTAGGACTATGTGACGTATCGGCGAATAATGTGTGCAGATCCCAGTAGGGTGTCCTTTTGCAGCTGGCAGATGGTAATTTTGTCAGCACCACTTGTGTTTAAGTGCAGGCCAAGGCCTTAAGGAACTGCACCCAGAGTGCCGATCACCACTGGGACCACCTTTACTGGCTTGTGCCAGAGTCTTTGCAGTTCAGTCTTTAAATCCTCGTATTGTGTCAGCTTTTCCAGTTGTTTCTCTTCAATCCTGCTATCGCCTGGGGTTGCAACATTGATGATCCATACTTGGTTTTTTAACACGACCGTGAGGTCAGGAGTATTGTTCTCCAAACCTCTGTCAGTCTGAATAATAATACTAATAATAATAATAATAATAATAATAATAATTATTATTATTATTGTTGAAGGCTTTCATGGCCGGAATCACTGGGCTGTTGTACGTTTTTTTGGGCTATATGACCATTCACTCCTGACGTTTCACCTGCATCTATGGCAAGCATTCTCAGAGGTAGTGAGGTCTGTTGGAACTAGGAAAATGGCCATCAAATGCTAATCAAGGTGGTCAGTTGAAATATTCACACCTAGCTCCAGCAGACAAGAGTTCTTTGTCCCACCCTGGTCATTCCACAGATATATAAACCCATTTTCCTAGTTCCAACAGACCTCACTACCTCTGAGGATGCTTGCCATAGATGCAGGCAAAACGTCAGGAGGGAATGCCTCTAGAACATGGCCATATAGCCCGAAAAAACCTACAACAGCCCATTATTATTATTATTATTATTATTATTATTATTATTATTATTATTATCTTCAAAATGATCGCTGTTAAAAGTTTTTATCTCCTCAATTCCAAAACTGAAGCTAAACCCAACTGCTAGTCTCAAATAGGGTAGGCTCACTAAATATGTAGAGTAGCAATATACCAAGTTCCCACTGATCTAGTGGGTCGATCATCAAGAACTGTATTCAGGCTTTTGGATTTTTGTCCCATTGCCGATTACAAAGCATCAAAATCTAACAAAAACCACAGAAATTTCTTCAGTGGCATACAGTAGTAATAGCGTATCATGCCATCCTGAATAGCTTTTGAAAAAGCTATTACATTTTGATAGACAATCAAGGCCATGCAAGTTTTTTGAGAAAAGGAGTTTCACAATTGGCATTTGGCCAATTTAACTTCAGAAAGCCACAATGAACGGAACAAGCTTTCCCAAAGAGATCTAAATGTACAATCGGTTTAACAAAGGCTCAGATGCTCTAAGGTAAGTAGTATCCAAGCAACTGACAGGCATATTTTCTCGGACACACATCAAACTGGGTTTATGTGGGGCTTCTGTTGAGGTAGGTGTGCTAATAATACTGCAAAATTAATGTACTAGTCTTGCTTCTTTATGCTCAAAAAACTTTCCAGTCATATCAATTAGTTTTCAACTCACCCAAAAAATGGGAATGGTCTACCAGCTTGACTTTTGAAAGAAAGCATCGAGCTGAGGTACTGATAGCATCATAAAAGGATTAACACAGGAATTTCTCAAATGCCAACCTTGCATTTCTAGCTTTATCTTTTTAAACAATTCTTTGAGCAACTATATTTGTTTTAGAACTTATAGTAGCAGGTCTTGTTCACAGCATAATATGCTCTTTAATAAGGACTCTTGTTATTTGAGTCTCTAATTTGTCTACCTGCATTTATGAATATTAAATAGACGTCGTATAACAATCAATTTGGTTGCAAGCAAATAATACTTTCTGTACTCAGGAGTTTATAACCTGCAGGCCACAAACTGAACTAAAATTTATGAAAATTGTATTTTTGAGTTGTTGTTGTTGTTGTTGTTGTTGTTATTATTATTATTATTATTATTATTAAGCTTATTTATACTCCACTTTTTCTCTCTGCAAGAAGACTCAAAGCAGCTTACATTAAAAGCATTTCAGTACAACTGAAAATCTACAAATATGTAAACATTAAAACAAAATGAAATATCATGGGTATTTTGCTATGGAGGAGGGTCCATAATATTTATTGTATTTTTATAGAAATAAGCAACACTCCCCACTACAAAAGATTAAGAATTGGCTTGAATCAACAATATATATGGTATTATCATAATACTTGTCAAAATTGTGTTAGTCTATGTGCTAAACATTGCACCCTGGCTGACACAGAATATGACCAAAGAAGATTTTGGCCTAATGATCCATGATTACATTTTTTACTCAGATCACATAATTTAAAAGAAGGCATAGTTACCTGTAACCATGCCAGATTGTGATAAAGGAATATAACATGTTTCTTAGCAGCAGGGCTCGCTACTTCACACTCTATTCAAAGGGGAATATTTCTTCATGATAACACAACCTCTTCATAATCGTCTTCCTCGCACTGTCTTTCCAGACAGAAAGCAACAAACAACCTATCACAATATTCCTTGAAACTACTACCTACAAACCTCTGGTATCACACACAGATTGCACGTCTATATGTATTACAAAATCCTTCATGCATGTTAAAACAAAACACTAGCTGTGTATCAATGTTCTGCCAAAATAGAAAAGACCCTGCAACATAAATAAAAAGCCTATCAAAATTATTCTGTTTCAGAGGCTAATTTTAAAATAATATCCTATTTTTTCAACAGAAATGCTGTGTAATATGATATGGATAATACAAATTTTATCATTGTTGCTTTTTTTGAAAGTATGGAAGATGTGAAATAACATACCATTAATTGATTTAAAATTAATTGTAAGGATTTTTATCAATATATTACTATTGATAATCACTGGGACGGTGATTATGGGGTAGGGTTTTTGTGCGTGTGTATTTATGGGGTGGGGTTTTTGTGCGTGTGTGTGTATTCCTTAGCAAAAATAAATATACTCCTTGCTAACAGGAAAAATCTAAACATACGGTAATATTGCTTTGTTTTTGCAAGACAACATTGTTGCAGGTTGAAATGATAGTCATTTTATATTTCTATTTAATATGAATTAAAAATTCTTAGCAAATACTTTTGAGTTTATCATCTCCATATGCAATTCATTAACTTTATATTCTCTCCATTTCTCGTGAGGGTTCGATAAAGCCTTACTTTCCTTTTATAGGTAGTCTCGAATGTTGTATTTAAAATGCCTTAGATAATATATTTTTGCCTCGTTCGAATTAGAAATATAGTTAGGTGCACAAAAGAACAGCTAACTGTGCAGATCAGATAGAAAGATATTTACCCAATTAGGTTCTGTACATGGATTTACTATCACAAATTCACCAGTTGTGCCCCTTTAAAAAATCCAAATCTTGCTGATAAGCAATTTGGGAGACCAAAATGGGGATCTGGATTCAGTCCCAACTAGCTGATTAGATCGAGTTTAGCTTATAAACATGGCCTGCTCTGTTTGTGCTTCTCTGTATCGAGGCCAAGTATAATTTTACATGCAGATATGTAATTCAATGTATTTATATTTGGACTATTAATGATATCATGTTGTGTAGGACCACCACCCATATTCAATTTACAGGTCTAGTATTAAAGGTAAAATATTATTTTACTTGACACACAAAATCTGCAATACTGGAGAATTTTGTGAAAGGAGCCATGTTTGTATAAGACTTATTTTCTTGCCAAAGCATTACAAACTGAAAAAGAATAAGGTAAATTTAATCAGCAATAGTAATTTTAAAAAATCCTGGAATCTGAATTGTAATTTATATGCATAATTCCGAAATGCTGATATTACAGATCCTAAAAAGTGGTAGGAATTTAAAAGTACTGAAACTTCTGTTACTGTTGCTTTGTTGATGTTATATCTAGGGTGTCCCAAATTAACTCCCAACTAAATTAGTGGTAGGCTATCTTCAATCATGTTCTCTATTTTTATTTTCCAGATTGCTGCACCATGCCCGATACAACAAAATGGTGATTTGTATTTTCGGCTACAATGCACACTTGTATGAAAGCAGTACTGCAAAATTATGATCTCAGGAATATCTTCATTTGAAAGTCTCCGTACAAACAAAATCTGACTGTTTGTACATGTATGCAAGTGTGTGTAATTCTGGTTACGCTTCTTAACATTTAAATTAAGTTGGTACAAAATGCACCTAAAGCAACAGCATTGTCATCATTGGATAAACCGAAACGATAGTGTCCTCAAGTAGAGGAAAAAAGTAATACAGTAATTAAATTGTCTACCAGAAACAAAAACACAATATTTTTTTTAAATCTCCATATGTGTATTTAAATTGGCAACAAGACCAAAACCAGCCATATCATAGGTTCAACTTATGCAAAATAT
Source organism: Anolis sagrei ordinatus (assembly GCF_025583915.1). NCBI lineage: Eukaryota > Metazoa > Chordata > Lepidosauria > Squamata > Anolidae > Anolis > Anolis sagrei. Next base: position 102,645,751 of record NW_026847549.1, read on the forward strand.
TAATATTCCAAAGTGTTTGCCAAACTGGCCAATTATTAGGTTCACCAAAAGAGCACCAACATCCACATGTTGTTTTCACATATATAAGTTGTCCCTCATCTTTAAAAAAGCATCACATTTTTGCATAAATGGCCTTTGTTATGAAGCATTACACCATGTGTATTGGAAGTGCCTCTCAGTCTCTACACATAATAGTATGGCAGACCATTCAGAGAGAATTTCAAACTTACAATGGGGATGTCAATCATAAATAAACACACCCTCTCTTCCTTCTTCAAACAGTCCTACAGATGTTCCTAAATGCATATTACTGCAGTCCTCGAGAAAAGCTTATTGCCACAGCATTACATTACTAAAAATGATAGTTCTATGGGAGTGTTGGTTCCAAAGAGGAACAGTTCCTGTCGTAGGCATACAATAAAACAGACTACAGAAAAATCGTAGTTCTATGGGACTGTCGGCTCCAAAATGGGAACAGTTCCTGTTGTAGACATACAATAAAACTGACTACAGAAAAATCATAGTTTTATGGGCCTGTCGGCTTCAAAATAGAAACAGTTCCTGTTGTAGACATACAATAAAACTGATTACAGAAAAATCATAGTTCTATGGAACTGTCGGCTCCAAAATAGGAGCAGTTCCTCTTGTCGACATACAATAAAACAGACTACAGAAAAATCATGTTCTATGGGACTGTCGGCTCCAAAATAGGAAAAATTCCAATAAAACTGACCACAGAAGAAATGGGCTTGAAGTTCCAAAACCCAGCGATAAAAGAACATTATCTAACAAATGTCCGAACACAAGCCACGCTGTTTGCTTTAGTACTGACAAAATAAGATGCTGTTTGGTTTCAAAACATATAATCTATGCATCAGCTATATAAATACACCCACACAACCAAAGGAGAGGGTGGATTATAAAGGAAAGCATCATTAACACAAGCCTCAGATTCATAAACATGTGTATATTTAAGAAATAATAATTATTATTATTCTGAATTGTCGAAGGCTTTCATGGCCGGAATCACTGGGTTGTTGTAGGTTTTTTCGGGCTATAGGGCCATGTTCTAGAGGCATTCCCTCCTGACGTTTCGCCTGAGGATGCTTGCCATAGATACAGGCGAAACGTCAAGAGAGAACGCCTCTAGAACATGGCCATATAGCCCGAAAAAACCTACAACAGCCCAATAATAATAATAATAATAATAATAATAATAATTTATTTATTGTGTCAGGAGCAAAGCAAACCGTTGTACTGCAATACAATAATAATATTATTAATAATAATAATAATAAAACTTTATTTATGCCCCGCCACCATCTCCCAAAGGGGACTCGGGGCGGCTTACGTGAGGCCATGCCCAACAATACAATACATCAGTATAAACCAACACAGCAATAAAATAAAACAAAAAATAAAATACAATACAAAATACAAATCATCATCATGCTATCAACTTTCAAAACCCAAAAGCTTGCTAGCTTTAAAGCAGCAGGGTAGCAAGAAAAAAATTAAATGTTAAGCCTAAGGAAGGTACATAATAATAATAATAATAATAATAATAATAATAATACTTTATTTATACCCCGCCACCATCTCCCCAAGGGGACTCGGGGTGGCTTACGTGAGGCCATGCCCAACAATACAATATATCAGTATAAACCAACACAGCAATAAAATAAAACAAAAATAAAATACAATACAAAATACAAACCATCATCATGCTATCAACTTTCAAAGCCCAAAAGCTTGCTAGCTTTAAAGCAGCAGGGTAGCAAGAAAAAATTAAATGTTAAGCCTAAGGAAGGTACATAATAATAATAATAATAATAATAATAATAATAATATATAAATAATTATAATATTAGGTTCTTGTGGGTTTTTTTCGGGCTATATGGCCATGTTCTAGAGGCATTTCTCCTGACGTTGCCTCTAGAACATGGCCATATAGCCCGAAAAAACCCACAAGAACCTAGTGATTCCAGCCATGAAAGCCTTCGACAATACAATAATATTATAATAATAATAAACCGACAACAACCCAATAATAACCCGACAACAACCCGACAACAACCCAATAATAACAAATCTACAACAACCCAATAATAATAATAATAATAATAATAATAATAATAATAATAAACTTTATTTATATACCACTCTATCTCCTTGAGGGGACTCAGAGCAGTTCCCAGGTAAAAAACACAGAACATACAAAGTAAAAACAACATAACCATAAGATTAACAAAACAAGATATGCATAAAAAATGTCGCCATAACACACACATTCATATTAAAAGTAATCCTGCCTGTTCAAGGCAATTAAAAAATTTTAAAAGGCCGGGCCAAGATTTGTGCAAGCCCAAAAATTCTAGGGTGGCCGGGAATTAAATGAAATTAAATGCAAAAAAGTCCTTTGTCTCACCCTGGTCATTCCACAGATATATAAACCAATTTTTGCTACTTCCAACAGACCTCACTACCGCTGAGGATGCTTGCCATAGATGCAGGCGAAACGTCAGGAGAAAAATTGCCTCCAGAACATGGCCATATAGCCCGGAAAAACCTACAACAACCCAATTAAATGCAATGCTATGGCAGGCACCAATAATATTAGGGAGGACGGGTCTGTGGCTGTTCATTCCAGGCATCCAAGCAGGAGAGAGAGACCCAGGCGGGAGGGGAAAAGATGCTGGCCTAATGCAACCATCCTAATGCAGGCTGAGTTGGGAGAAAGTTTGATTTCCCTGCTTCCCATGCCCTTGAATGAGGGGTCCGCACAAAGATGCGCTGCCGACACAGCATAACCCGAAACAACGAGTGGAAAGTCCTTACCAAAGGGAGAGAAAGAGAGAGCAGGGATCCAGCCGCAGGAAGGGTCCACCTTGGAAACAGATGGGTGATCTCTCTCTGTGGCATGGCTGGGTTTTGCACCAGCGAAGAGCCCGCAGGCCTGGAGGCGGTCCTTGCTTCCTTCTCCCTCCCTCTTTCTCTTTCTCCCCCCCCCCCCCTCTCCACTGGTAAAAAACAATGGGGGAGAGGAGAGCAGGCAGGGAGGGATGTTAAGCTTGTCTGGCAGTTAACAAGTCCTGAATGAAGAATGTTAGCAAACAGACAAACAGCGTGCCTGGTGCATGCTAATGGCCCTCCCTGGGTCCACCCCTGGCTGGTGCAGAAGGGAGGCAAAGGAAGGAGGGAGGGAGAGGGTGACTTCTTCTGAACCCAAATGGTTCAGGCTGAGAGATGCTTCTGCAAGGGCTGGCATCCCTTCCCCAAAGGCGCTCTCTCTCTCTCTCACACACACACACGATCTGGCTGCCTTTTTTTTTTACCTTGGAGCTGGCACCTGTCCCAGGCAGAGCGTTTCCCGGCGTCGCCCTCAGTTTTCCTTTCACACTGAAGAAAGGGAAGGGGGGAGGGCAGGGGAAAATGTCACTCTGGGGAAGGAAGGGGAGCAGGTGGGGAACTCTGCCTCTGCTGCTTCTCTCTCTCGCGCAGTTCCCACAGGCGCCCGCTGTGGCTGCACAAGCCCTTCCCGCCAAGGACAACAAGGCACCCTCGCCTTCAACAGCCCTTCTCTCCCCCTCTTCCATCCCCATTCCCAGCTTGGTCGACATGAATCCAGACCACCATCAATACAAAGCCAAAGAAAAAGTCACTTACTTAGGCGATCCCTAGCCTCTTCAAATTCTGCAGCAGTGCTGGTCACAGCTGACCCCCAGTTCTCAGTGTCTATGCCAGAGTCTTCCATGATCAGTATTCTTGTGGGTTCATAGGTGGCTGTGGAGCCCTATTCTTGATCTGCATCTTCTCCCACAGTGAGGGCATTGGTTTCCAGGTGGAAGGCGGTCTTGGTCAGGGTTGGCTTGACGCACCTTCCTCTTGGCACGTTTCTCTCTTTCACCCTCTTCAAATTCTGCAGCACTGCTGGTCACAGCTGACCCCCAGTTCTCAGTGTCTATGCCAGAGTCTTCCATGATCTTGTGGGTCCATAGGTGGCTGTGGAGCCCTATTCTTGACCTGCATCTTCTCCTGCAGTGAGGGCATTGGTTTCCAGGTGGAAGGCGGTCTTGGTCAGGGTTAGCTTGACGCACCTTCCTCCTGGCACTCTCTTTCGCCCTCCATTCGTGCCTCTTCAAATTCTGCAGCACTGCTGGTCACAGCTGACCCCCAGTTCTCAGTGTCTATGCCAGAGTCTTCCATGATCTTGTGGGTCCATAGGTGGCTGTGGAGCCCTATTCTTGACCTGCATCTTCTCCTGCAGTGAGGGCATTGGTTTCCAGGTGGAAGGCGGTCTTGGTCAGGGTTGGCTTGACGCACCTTCCTCCTGGCACTCTCTTTCGCCCTCCATTCGTACCTCTTCAAATTCTGCAGCACTGCTGGTCACAGCTGACCCCCAGTTCTCAGTGCCTATGCCAGAGTCTTCCATGATCTTGTGGGTCCATAGGTGGCTGTGGAGCCCTATTCTTGACCTGCATCTTCTCCCACAGTGAGGGCATTGGTTTCCAGGTGGAAGGCGGTCTTGGTTAGGGTTGGCTTGACGCACCTTCCTCTTGGCACGTTTCTCTCTTTCACCCTCTTCAAATTCTGCAGCAGTGCTGGTCACAGCTGACCCCCAGTTCTCAGTATCTATGCCAGCATCTTCCATGATCAGTATTCTTGTGGGTTCATAGGTGGCTGTGGAGCCCTATTCTTGCCTGCATCTTCTCCCACAGTGAGGGCATTGGTTTCCAGGTGGAAGGCAGCCTTGGTCAGGGTTGGCTTGATGCACCTTCCTCTTGGCTCGTTTCTCTCTTTCACCCTCTTCAAATTCTGCAGCACTGCTGGTCACAGCTGACCTCCAAGGGCCAGGGCTTCCCAGTTCTCAGTGTCTATGCCAGAGTTTTTAAGGTTGGCTTTGAACCCATCTTTAAATCTCTTTTCCTGTCCACCAACATTCCGTTTTCCGTTCTTGAGTTTGGAGTAGAGCAATTGCTTTGGGAGACGGTGGTCGGTCCAGCGGAGTTGATGGCGGAGGACCATTGCTTCAATGCTGGTGGTTTTTGCTTCTTCCAGCATGCTGACATTTGTCTACCAGTATTAAAAAAACTCTTTAAAAACCCTCTAAAAGAGTTCTTTGTCCCACCCTGGTCTTTCCACAGATATATAAACCCATTTTCTGAGTTCCAACAGACCTCACTACCTGAGGATGCTTGCTATAGATGCAGGCGAAACGTCAGGAGAGAATGTTTCTAGAACATGGCTATATAGCCCGAAAAAGCCTACAACAACCCAGTGATTCCAGCCATGAAAGCCTTTCACAATACATTCCGTTTTCTGTTCTTGAGTTCGGAATAGAGCAACTGCTTTAGGAGACGGTGGTCGGGCATTCGGACAATGTTGATGGCAGAGGACCATCGCTTCAGTGCTTCTTCCAGCACACTGACGTTTGTCCGCTTGTCTTCCCACGAGATTTGCAGGATTTTCCAGATGGAATCGTTCTAGGAGTTGCATGTGACGTCTGTAGACAGTCCACGTCTCGTAGGCGTATAGCAGAGTTGGGAGGACAATAGCTTTATAAACAAGCACCTTTGTATCCCTGCGGATGTCCCTGTCCTCAAACACTCTGCTTCATTCGGAAAAATGCTCCACTCGCAGAGCTCAGGCAGTGTTGTATTTCAATGTCGACTTTGGTGGAGAGGCGGCTCCCAAGGTAGCGGAAATGGTCAACGTTTTCTAATGTTACACCATTGAGCTGTATCTCTGGCATTGGAGAGGGATTGGCTGGTGGCTGCTGGAAAAGCACTTTGGTTTTCTCGATGTTCAATGACAGGCCGAGTTTCTCGTATGCTTCTGCGAAGGTATTTAGAGTGGCTTGTAGATCTTCTTCTGAATGCGCACAGACGACGTTGTCATCAGCATACTGGAGTTCTATAGCAGATGTGGTTGTAACCTTGGTTTTGGCTTTCAGTCGGCTGTGGTTAAACAGCTTGCCATCTGTCCGATAGATGATTTCCACTCCGGTGGGAAGCTTCCCATCAACAAGGTAGCGATGAAGATGGAGAATAAAGTTGGGGCGATAACACATCCCTGTTTGACGCCTGATAATCCATCGAGGGGGTCACAAGGGATGGAAACCTCGCGTGTACAGAGTTGCGAATCAAAGTAAAGCAAAGGAGGAGGGGCAGCAAGGCACATTATACTGGAAGAGAGGGTCCTGTTTGGAGAATGTGGGGGTGCTCTGAGACGCCCCCCTGAGGAGAAGGAGGCTTTTGGAGCAGGCAGGCAAACAAGGGGGAGGGCTCATTGCTCTCCCCGCCCGTCCGTCCCGATGCCGGGAATTGAGTGTCTCTTTTTGAGGGAGAGAGGAGGCCTTTGCTTCTGTTGCTGCTGCTGATGATGAAAGGGAGACTCGGCCCTGCGTCAGCGCGAGAGGGCTCCTTGTCATCGCACGCACACAGGCGCGCGCGCCCTCTCTCCCTCCCCTCGCGCGAAGGCGGGCACGGAGGGTGTGTGTGTATATGTGTGCGCGCGCGCAGAAACCCCACATAGCTATTCTCCCGGCACAATGCGGGCCTCTGTGGCGGGCGGAGGGAGGGAGGGAGGGGGCGGTGTTCTCTGAAGGCCCGCGGGGTTACTTCAGTTTTGTGGAGCCTTCTTCTCCCCCCCCCCCCCCCGCTTTTCTCTTCTGGTGCCCGCCCTTCCGCCTCTCCCTTCCCGACAGCTGCGCAGCCCAAGCCGAGGCCTCCGCCGGGCCCTCGCCACTCTCTCTTGGCACCGAGTCAAGGGCTGAGGAGGAGCGCTTGGGCGAGACGGCCCGACTGCCGCGCGGGAGGGAAACAGCTGCCGCGAGCGCAGGGAGGGGAGGGGGGGTTGAGGGAAGGAGGGGGGAAGCGCTCCCTCTCTCGCGCGCTGGGCACTGCCCCCACCTTCCCGGAGCGCGCGCCCGCGGAGTAGGCTCGAGGAGGGACGACGGGCACCGGCATCGCCTTCTCCTCGGAGAACTAGGCCGAGGAGCTTCTCTTGCCTCCGCCCACAAACCCGAGGAGACGGGACTGAAAGCCCACTGCCTGTTTCTCCGGGAATTGTTTGCGGGAAAAAGTCCCTTCGGTGCCCTCTGCGAAGGGGTCTGTTAGGCCTTTCCTGACAGCCTTCCTAACTTTGGCCTTGAAGGCGACGTTTGGGCAGGCCTGCCTCCCTCCCTCCCTTCCTCGGACTCTCCCAGCCACTTCGGGGTCCCTCCTGAGGCGGACTTCTTCTGCTGCCGGGGGAAAAGGTGGGGCATTCTGGTTCGTATCTGCGCCTGGCTTCCTATCCTCAACGTGACCCCCACGGAGGGATAATGCGGCCTATTACGCTGCTTGTCATACATTTGTGAACCTGTCGCTGGAGCCACTCAGCCGCCTTTCCGCCAACACTTTTCTGTATTGTCGAAGGCTTTCATGGCCCGAATCACTGGGTTGTTGTAGGTTTTTTCGGGCTGTATGGCTATAGTCTAGAGGCATTCTCTCCTGACGTTTCGCCTGCATCTATGGTAAGCATCCTCAGAGGGAGTGAGGATGTTTCCCCTCACAACCTCTGAGGATGCTTGCCATAGATGCAGGCGAAACGTCAGGAGAGAATGCCTCTGACCTCACAACCTCTGAGGATGCTTGCCATAGATGCAGGCGAAACGTCAGGAGAGAATGCCTCTGATCTCACTACCTCTGAGGATGCTTGCCATAGATGCAGGCAAAACGTCAGGACAGAATACCTCTGACCTCACTACCTCTGAGGATGCTTGCCATAGATGCAGGCGAAACGTCAGGAGAGAATGCCTCTGACCTCACTACCTCTGAGGATGCTTGCCATAGATGCAGGCAAAACGTCAGGAGAGAATGCCTCTGACCTCACTACCTCTGAGGATGCTTGCCGTAGATGCAGGCGAAACGTCAGGAGAGAATGCCTCTGACCTCACTACCTCTGAGGATGCTTGCCATAGATGCAGGCAAAACGTCAGGAGAGAATGCCTCTGACCTCACTACCTCTGAGGATGCTTGCCATAGATGCAGGCAAAACGTCAGGAGAGAATGCCTCTGACCTCACTACCTCTGAGGATGCTTGCCATAGATGCAGGCGAAACGTCAGGAGAGAATGCCTCTGACCTCACTACCTCTGAGGATGCTTGCCATAGATGCAGGCGAAACGTCAGGAGAGAATGCCTCTGACCTCACTACCTCTGAGGATGCTTGCCATAGATGCAGGCAAAACGTCAGGAGAGAATGCCTCTGACCTCACTACCTCTGAGGATGCTTGCCATAGATGCAGGCAAAACGTCAGGAGAGAATGCCTCTAGACCAGGGGTCCTCAAACTAAGGCCCAGGGGCCAGATGTGGCCCTCCAAGGGCATTTACCCAGCCCTCACTCAAGTCAACCTATATCTGAAACGACTTGAAAGCTCACAACAACAATCCTATCTCATGAGCCAAAAGCAGGCCCACACTTCCCATTGAAAGACTAATAAATTTATATTTGTTAAAATTGTTCTTCATTTTAATTATTGTATTCTATTAAAGTGTTTTTTGCACTACAAATAAGATATGTGCACTGTGCATAGAGATTCATTCATGTTTTTTTCAAATTAAAATCCAGCTCTTCAACAGTTTGAGGGACTGACCTGGCCCTCTGTTTAAAAAGTTTGTGGACCCCTGCTCTAGACCATGGCCATACAGCCCGAAAAAACCTACAACAACCCAACACTTTTCTGTTTGCATTCAGTCACCTAACCTACATCTCTGTCTGTCTGTGAGTCAGTGGAAGAGCAAGAGAGAGTCTATGGGAGTGGCTGCAGGCCCGTAGCCAGGATTTTGATTCGGGGGGGGGGGGGGGGGTGCTGAGTTTGATTCAAGGGGGTGAGGATCTACCCTAGCAAACATTTGTAATGGGGTGAGGATCTACCCTAGCAAACCTTTTGTATCATTATCCCAATAGCCCCATGCATATGGGATATATTGAGCATGGTGATCAGATCATGATATGAATAAACATAACAGTTTAAATAATGTACCAGTAAGGCCTTCTCGCTACATGCCTGTTTGCTAGCTTCCTCCTTGCTAGAGAAATATATTTAATCCACTTTAGAATGCTAGGGAATTTTTTTAAAAGAAAAAAAAAGCATTTAAAAAGGTAAATCAGTAACAACAGCCGTAGCACCAGTTCAACAAATTGGAAGCTACTGGTGCCAGCAATAGAGCGACTGAGCTGAAGCAATTCAGGAGCAGAGTCAAGCTTAACCTTATATAGATCAGAAAGTGAATAGGTCCTAGTTATCCATCTAACCCACAGAAGACATCTCTCCATGCTCATTGAAGAAGAGCTGCTTTGAATCTCCTTTGTGGGGAGGAAAGTGGAGCCCCAACATATACTTCATATTCCTGGCCATAAATCCTGTCCAGCCTGAAACATCTTTTTCTTTTCTGCCTTATTTTCAGTAAGAGACACTATGGGAGTGGGGCAAAAGTGATTGAAACATATTTTCTTCTTCCCACAAGCCTTCCCAGGCATTGGTTTCCATGTGCTAAACAGCCACATCCTTTAACACCTGTCTCCACCCTGTCTTTCATAGGTACAGATACCACACAGCTCTTGAGGTTTCAGATGAAAAATATCCTTCTGGTGGGGTGAGCCAAAAAGGAGGGATACAAGGCCTGCACCACTCTCCCTCCCGCCCTCCCTCCCCCATTCATTCTCATAGCAACAACAGGGTTTCTTAGTGTGCCTGTTTTGGCAGACATCAGCGTTTCTACCCGTCCAAGTGTCCTTTTGCGTCACATCGCACCATTTCAATCAACCAATTGCAACCCCACTATCGTATTAATAGATATTAATTTCCCCCTCTCCCATTAGTGTATTTGGAAATTAGCGCATTCTGTGAGCTCACGGAGACACATATACCACTCTCACCATGCCACAAGCATGATTTAACCGGAGCTTTACCAGCCTCCATCATACTCTAGTCTCCTGGTTTTATTAGGCCTTGCCATGCAAGGGAGGGGGCAAAAAGAGACTGACAGCACAATTTAATACTAAGAGGCTACTAAGAGGTCCGTCTAAATTCAGTGGGTCCTTGTCCCCGTTGTTATGCAAGTTATTATGGATTTTGGTGCTGTCCTCTGCTTCCATGTCCACAATTCCTTTTCAAAATAGCACCTTTTGTTCCTGGCAATATTGGCCGAGAGATTTCCTGGCTGTGTGTTGTAATGGAAGTTGTATTTTCACTCCCATGATGAGGCCCACTGAATCGTTTGCTCCACAAGTCCCTGACACAAAAATCTCCAGCAGTTTCTTTTTTCCTAAATGGAAGGTCAACTTCATCTTTTCCTATTACAGTATCCCTATAAATGTACAGTACTGAAACTATTTGGCCTCCCTTTCTATACCAAGTGACTGAGGCTACGGCAAACATTATTTTAAACTAGCAAAGCAGATATAAAGCAATCCATTGTTTGTAATTAAAGGTACAATCTGAAAACATGATTCAACCAACTAATATTGCTATCCATGGCAAATTCCACCTTTTCAAATCAAACCTTTCCTTACTTTTATCCTTTTCAAACGCCACTTAACCAGCTTTAGAAAAATTGTATCTCTGCAAGTCTGGTTTCCCATTGACTTGGGCCCTGACTGGCAAAGGTTTTTATGTGTGACTGTCCCCACCCTCCAAGACCGAGAGGATCCACAAGTGCCTTTAATGTATTTTTTTTTTAAGAAAACAGGATAAGAAAATTGTACGAAGCCATTTAACCAAATAGCAATTAACTGTTTTATTTGCCATTTTTCCTAAATATGGAAATAATTGTGAACCAAGTGTGTATAGTAAAAAATAGTATATGCCTCTCACACCAATATTTTCACATAAATTATGAAAGTCTACCACTGACAAAATGTATTTTGCTGGCTTTGTTTTATAAATGATTGCCACAGTATTAAAGCATTTATTTTTCAAAATGATGAAAAAGTATTTCCTATGTTACTACATTAGTCGTGACACTATGCGTTCTTAAAAATGACACACCTTCTCTGTCTCAAAATCATCTTTAAAGTCCCATATATATGTGTGTTTCTTTCCTTTTGTGATGTTTGGTCAGTTCTCTCAGACAGTAAACTCCTTCTCCTTTCATCTGGGAAGTAAGATGAAAATGTGAAATCCAGTCTAATGAGTTAGTACTTTCACTTATTTCAGAACAACAGTAATTTTTGAATACTGTAATGTTGTATTTGTAGTTTAAATTGATCGAGATTGCAGTAGTAATTTTAACCGACATTTGAATTTATTAAATAAAAAACAAAGTGTCAAAAATGCTATCTTACCCTTATTTTGTACCTCTTAGAGCTTTTACTTCCCAATGTTAGATCACCGTAGAAAGCAAAATAAAAAACTCTTTTAAATCACTCTTGTACTGTATAATAATTTAATAAAATCAACAGATTATTTAGTAGCTATTGTTTGTCTGTGTGCCAAAGCAAACTGGGATTTTTTAACTGTTGAAATTCTTCACATTCTGAGTCTTGCATTTTAAAAGGTCCATGACTGATTCTTCGTGTTCCTGTTTGTGTTCACTCTCATTTTTTTCTTTTTGTAACAGCTTTATTTAGTAAGGGGAAAGACTCAGGCTTAAATGTTATAAAAAAAGGCATGCTTGCTATCTCATAAGGGGGGTGGGGGTGGATTTCAAGAAGAGAGTTAAAACTGCAAATGTTAAATGTAATAGCCTTTCAATGCTTAAATTTTCAGTGGCATACAGAGCCAAATTCCATACCTAAAATTCTACTGTTTGCAAAATGGTTAACCTTGTACTTGAACAAAATGCTATATTCCCTTCTATAACACATAGCCATAGAATATCAATTATAGTTTTTTTTTAAAAAAAAGGCAATGTAAGTCTCCTACTCTTTCTCTAGGTATGTAGTCTGTCACATTATTGTCTGTTTCATATTTTAACAGTCCCATTCCTTAGCAAATTAGTGCTAGTGTTAATCATGTAAATGGGACTTCGAAAGCTGAACAAGATTGCTCCCCCCATACACACCCTCACTTTTTTTCACCAGCAAGAAAACATTGTATTGCATGTACTTTAAAAAAAAAGACAAAGGCATTATTAACAGAATCTTTTCTTCAAAATGGAATAAGAACAAGCAGAGGAATTTGCTCTAAAACAGGCTGAAAGAATGCCGATATTTTCACATAAGCAAAACAGAATTAGGCATTCACCCAGTGCTAGTTTACTTTCAGTATTAACAGTCATTTTTAAAGCTAATTTAAATTGCATATCATTGAAATGAAAATAAAAATCTTTAAAAGTTTGTTTTACTATAATGCCCTTTTACCTTATCTTCTGCTAAAAGTGATAAGACTGAATATGGGTGTAAAAAAATCAGCTCTTGACTAAATATGGGTGTAAAAAAAATCAGCTCAAAATCAAACTAACATTAAAAATGAAATCAAGAAAGTAAGAGATATTAAATATGCATTTCCTTATACCCAATGCCTTGAAAAGTATAATTCCATATTCATCACTTTTTGGGGGCAATTAATAATTCAAAAACACAGGCAATCCCAAAATTGTTGGATATCCAAGAACAAGTTTCTTCCCACAATGCCTACAAATGTCCATGTGTTAAATCTATATATAAATGCTGAATGCATATGGCATGTATATATGCTAATATTGTAATATTTTAGGCTAGTGAGCTATTTGAATTTTATTCCTGTTTTTCTGAATAATTTATAAAATATATATTAATCTATTTCCTTAAAAAATCTTCTGCTTTGTTGTGATAGTAACAGCACTGTACCACCACAACCTTTTCTTTTCTCATAATATTCCTTTTTTTCTTTTCTTCTTGAGAATTAAAGACTACTTTAATGATGACAGATTCCCTTTCATTTTCCTACTAATTTTAAATTAGCCTTTAATTTGAGTTTAAATAAATGACATAATAGGTTATCTGTGATCATATTTTAAATGTATTTTACAATGATTAAAGCTTCTCATGCTCACAGTAACAGATATATCATGTATTAAAAATAGCTTTAAAATTGTATTAAATTGCAGATTGTAATATATATTTTCTTTTCCTTAAATTTTGAGCAGAAGCACCCTTTATTTGATTACTGTTTTCTAGATTTTAAATGCTAAGCCAAGTGCAAGATGTACAAAAAGAAACAGCATAATATGCACCGGTACTACAACCTATTGCAAGCTATTACCTCTTCGACTCTCTTTTACAAAGTAAAATATTAAGGTTTAGTGGGGTATATTTTCAGCTGTGTTAAACTAAACATCCTATATGTTATTTCTAAAATTTGGAATAGCAAATCTGAATACTTTTAGTTGTGGATGCAGCATTATTTTTAGTGCTATTACTTATGATGAAGCAATTATAAAAATGCTGTTCTCTGATCTAAGAATTTATTTAAATAATTAATGAAGGAAAATATTAGAACAAAAATGTGATAATTCTGAAAACACACCCTCCCATAATAATAATACAGTATTTCATTGATACTAAGATGCATTTTCCCACCATATAAACATCTTGGAAAATGGGGTACCTCTTAGAACCACAGATGTTTTCCTATCTATATAAATAAAGCTTTTTTTCTGTTGATGATACTGAAATTAGTGATACTGAAATATAGGTGATAATAATAATTTTTATTTGTTACCTGCCTCCTCGTGGCTCAAAGTGGGGTACAATATAGTTAACATACATAGACAAAACAAAGGTCTATAAAATACATACATTAAAATATAGAACAAAAATTAAACACCAATCTTAATAAAATGTAATTTCAAAATTCATATTTTAAAATCTACTGAATAGGTCTGCTAGAAGATACAGGTTTTATACTGATATACTGATCCAAAGGAGAGAGATTCCAGCACTGGGTTTTAGAAATATGTATCTACAGATAGATTGTAAACACTTGTTTTCCTAATAAAAAATGAAAAATTCAATAAATTGATTAAACACTCACTTTTAAGAACCCAAAGCATCTAATTTATAGGGCTGTGCAGTTTTTCTATCCAAGTAAACATCTACCCAAAGCCACTTCATAATCAAGGAAGCAAACATGAATCTGTATTCAATAATGCATCACATTATCTGAAGATGACAACTTGCTTTTTCTTTGTGATATGTTATATAAAAATATATTTTTATAGCACATACCCCTATTCCACCTCACTAAACACCTGAGGTTGTTGGAAGGTAGAATTCAGAACAGTACAACCTTTGTATCCACAGGATTGGTACCTGTAGTTTCACTTATCCACACCCAACAAAATATGAGTTCTCTGGGCATTGTTTAGGCACTTCACTGTGACTCCATGGTATTCTAGAGGCAGACATTCTACATTTCAATGTGGTTTGTTGTGTGGTTTGCATATCCACTACAAGTCTGGGAGTATCCCCATGGATATGGGGATACTTATACAGTACTGAATAGTAAATTCACTCTATTAGACCCTATGCAGTGTTATGCATAATGGGCTTAAACCCAACCAGTGGATTCACTGAATCAATGGAATTTAATAAATGCTACTTAACTGCTTATAGTTAATTCATGCCTACTCAGCTTGGTTTTAGTCCAGCTTTTATATATACTTACAATTATACAGCCACATTTGGCAGAGAAGTAGAAAGGCGCATATACATTTATCTAGCTATAAATTAAATATAAGAGAAAGAGTGCAACTTACACACACTAAAAAACCATCACAAACATGGAGGCAATGAAAAGTGTTCCAACACAGACGGATATACAATTACTATGATTTATATAATATTTCAATAAATTTGAGAACAAAACATCTAAGTTACCTTAGTTTGTAATGAATGTAACTACATTTTTTTAAAAAAGTAAGAGAAAGCGGGAAAAGGAGAAAAGAAGGGGAGTGCATTATTATGACTATTTTTCTTGGTATCAGAGTCAGCAATAACAATTTCTATCCACTGATTCTTAAAATAAGATTTTTCTTTGTATAACTCCCTGCCCTTTACTGAAACAATTCAAGCATACTATACATTTTAACAATATAAAACCCTAAAATTATAGACATAAGAGAAAATATCTAATTTTAAAGATGTACTACAGTTTAAATACCGTTTACTTAATGACTGTTTGATTTGGCAACACAAGTCTATAAATTCCTTTTCAGAAGAAGTTCCATTGATTTAAATGGATATAGGACTGCACCTTAATGATCTATCAGTTCAGCCAAGTAATTTAAAGAATAGGTACTTAATATGAATCAACTCTCTACTTAATCAAGAAAAAGCAAAAAGGTTATTTTTAGTCTTTTCTAGAATACAAAATAATCTCTAATATAAAAATAAAACGGCTTGAAAACAATAAATTTATTTTTGTCAGCACTGGGACAATAGTAGTGCTACTAGCTTCATTCAAGAATGATCAGCATCTGATTTTTGCATATAAAGGAGAGATAAATTGTTTTACCCTCAAATTCAGATTTTATACATTTGCCCTTCATACAAGCTGGAACAAAATTGGTATTTAATAAATACGTCTACTTCAATGTCAAACTATTGGATTGGGTGAATTTAATTTCCATTTTTTGTATTGGATTACATACAAGATGCTTTTCCTTCATATTTGTCACAAGGAGATGGGAGTCAACAGTATCTATGTAGCCTATATAGCACTACATTTTGGTTGTGGTCCCATCTGTATCTCCCAACTAAGCCAAGCAAAGTGTTTGGCCTAGATTTTATAATAAATATTTTTTCTTTGTTGAAAATGGAGACTGACCCATTGTTTAATCACTGCGGTCTTTATGTACTCCAAAACAGAAATGGTTTTCCAATATAAAGTCAGGTCACAATACCAATATCTAATACTGTGTTTAAGAAAATAAAAATATGAAGCGCATTACAATGTTAAATATTGCTATTTGTACAGTATTGTCAATAAATTGATAGGTATTTGCTTTAAAGAGCAAAGAGAAGACTTTTTAGCAAAATCCTAAATCTATGTTCATGTGATGGCTTAATTAGGCCATCTGAAAGTTGGCAACTTCTACTTTTCTTTAGTCAATTATTGCGAGACAGTGGAAGCATACATAAATCTGAGTGGGTAATCACCATTTCAAATGTGCTAGCATCACAAGATGTAACAATTTTATTTTCTCTGTAATATGTTACATTGTTGCTCATTCATAAACTCTGCTAGTTAGCTCTGTGATTTGCATAGAACAACATTCATCAGAATTGGAAGAGAAAACCAAAATGAAATGTTCCCAAAGCCAGGTTGACTATGTCTGCAGATATCCGAGGGTATGTATCAAATTAATGGAGGGCATTTTGATTTTATCAGTTTGCAAGAGAGAGATTGAGATTGTCTGAAGCATATTTTTAATCTTAATACTTAAACCAATGGAATTTCAATTTGTGCTGCTCTCTAGAGTCAAATCTTTTGGTAAATTGAACAGTACCATGTTACTAGCATATGCATGCAAAGATTGTGGTCATTTCCTCACTTAGGAATTCTCTTCTTTCAGAGTACTGGGGAAAAATAAATCTAAAGCTAAGTAGTTTCCTGGAGCACAGCTTATCCTTCTTTTGTATGAAATGAAGTTGATTCTTTCCTGACATGCCCTGTATTTAATTTAAAGATTTGGACTACAGTCCTAATATGCATACACCAAGAAGCAAGTAAGTGAAATTTACTTCTAAGTAAGGTACATTTTAAGTGTAACTCCAACCAAATTATCTATCTATCTATCTATCTATCTATCTATCTATCTATCTATCTATCTATCATCTATCTATCTATCTTTGGATAGCATGGGGGGGGGGCGTGGGTTAACACCCCTGTGGTGGTTGTTTTGCTGTCTGTGCCCATTCAGAAGATTTCACCTCACTTTCTTTCCCTGTAATAATTGGATTTTGAAAATATTGGGTTATCATGGGAAATTTGTGACAAAGCTTCAGTGGAGACATCTTTTCCCAATGATAAATCTTACAGGAGTGAATTTCCTTTCCTAAGGCAAGATTTCCTCTCATTTCTCTCTCCCCCCCCCCCCCCGTCACTAGGGAGTCATATGTAAGTTGTTTGTAACTTGGGGACTGCCTGTATTATAAAAACAGCTTTGTGAATGCAGTATTATTTCTATAGGTTTTTTACCGACTGCTTGAGTTCTGATTGAGAGTGTACTGTATATAGGATTGTGATCTTCCATCTTTCTCCACTGATTATTTCAGAGTAAGCACGTACAAGTCACACTGTTATTTAATTTGTTCCTAAAGACTTACTGTATCATGGATCCAAAGATCCAACTGTAAGGGGTCTATGGCAAGCCCCTTTCTACTGGGAGGTAAAGGTCATGGATGTTTACCTAATCTGTAGTTTTGCCGCAAACTCCAATAAACACGATTTATTTATTTTATTTACATTCCACCTTTCTCCCAAAATTGGGACATGTCATTTATGAATGAACTATCTCACATTACACAAACTAAAGGGACTTTCTTGTTAAGCAGAATCACACTTCATACAAGAGAAAGGAGTAGCTTAATTAGAACCAATTCCATTATCGTTTTGTTTTGTCTGAATGGAATATGGTGCCCTGGAACATACATGTAGTATTTCCGCAAACCTATTCATCTAGTTTTTAATTTTTTTTAATTGCTGGAAGAAACATTAACAACCTCAGATATGCAGATGACACCACTCTGATGGCCGAAAGCGAGGAGGAGCTGAGGAGCCTTCTAATCAAGGTGAAAGAAGAAAGCGCAAAAGCCGGGTTGCAGCTAAACATCAAAAAAACCAAGATTATGGCAACAAGAATGATTGACAACTGGAAAATAGAGGGAGAAAACGTGGAGGCTGTGACAGACTTTGTATTTCTAGGTGCAAAGATTACTGCAGATGCAGACTGTGGCCAGGAAATCAGAAGACGCTTACTTCTTGGGAGGAGAGCAATGTCCAGTCTCGATAAAATAGTGAAGAGTAGAGACATCAGACTGGCAACAAAGATCCGCCTAGTCAAAGCCATGGTATTCCCTGTAGTAACCTACGGATGTGAGAGCTGGACCTTAGGAAGGTTGAGCGAAGGAAGATAGATGCTTTTGAACTGTGGTGTTGGAGGAAAGTTCTGAGAGTGCTTGGACTGCGAGAAGATCCAACCAGTCCATCCTCCAGGAAATAAAGCCCGACTGCTCATTGGAGGGAAGGATACTAGAGACAAAGTTGAAGTACTTTGGCCACATCATGAGGAGACAGCAAAGCCTAGAGAAGACAATTATGCTGGGGAAAGTGGAAAGTAAAAGGAAGAGGGGCCGACCAAGGGCAAGATGGAGTGACTGGACTGACCTTGAGGGAGCTGGGGGTGGTGACGGCCGACAGGGAGCTCTGGCGTGGGCTGGTCCATGAGGTCACGAAGAGTCGGAGACGACTGAACGAATGAACAACAACAACATTCATCTAGTGCAGTGGTTCCCAACCTTTGTTTGACCAGCATTAGTACCAAAAGGGTTACGAATCAGTTTTTGGTCAACTTTAGATTTGGTTTGGGGTGCTGATTCAGAAAATTGCATTGGACAGACTACATCAGCTCTAGTTTCTGATACAGAACATATGCCAGGGTCAGCAACAGGGAAGGAGTGGCAGGCGGCACGAAAGGAGCAGAAATAAAATAAATAAAATGAAATAAATAAAGAGGAAGGAGGTTTGCGGACCACATTTTTGTCCAAAGCCCACACAGGTTAAGAACCACTGATCTAGTGACTGGATTTTTTTTTTACAAATATCTACAACACGGATAAAATGGACTTAAATACAACATCAACTAAGTGTACCCACCTCTTAAATTAGCCCCAAATCTGGGTGAGGTTTCATGATCCTTCAACTGTACAGGAGGTGACAAATTTTATTGGCCCTACCATATATTACACAGACAGATGGACATATTACTAAATTCAGCACTTTATATAGGTTTGCTGTACAGTGATAACTGTAAAGATCCTAGCTCTAAGTGTGTATGATTGATGAGAGAGATATACATACCCCTCTGGCCCTCCATTTGTGTATTTCTGGGGCTGCAGAAATTGAGGGTTTGCCACATTATTTAAACTTCTGCACATTATATTCAGAACCAAGATCCAAATTTTTCGGATCCATTCTATTTCACCTATGTTACAACAATATGTCAGAAAAAAATCTACCTTCTGTATGACAACAATTTTATGGCAACTCTCAAGGTTTTTCTTTTTTCCCTGGTAGCAACGAAAATTTGGACGAAATTTATTGTTGACATCGCAGTTAACTGTTACGGGGACGCTTTAAGCCAAAAAAATTGTATTTGTTGTTATACTGTATTTTAATAGTATTTAATTTTAACAGGCAAGATGGTTATGCCAATTGTTTTATGTAGTACTTTTATAATGTTTTATACCATTGTCCTTTTATACTGTTTTAAATTGTTGGTTTTTATATTGTTTTATACTTTTGACTTTTAGATATCGTGTGAATGCATATGACCTTTGATCTGAGCATTGATAAAACCTCTCTTTCAATAATGTATATAATCTTCTCCAGTATTCAGTAAAATGGGCCTGAGTAACTGCAATAAACTGACATATTTTAGCAGACAGCTCATTACTGTGTGAAGGTACTGAGTGGTTTAACAAGGATGAAATTACATTATAATTATTGCAACTGAAAAAATTATGAAAGAATTGTGAAAAGTAAATGGAACCGGTTTTAGAATGCATTGTAGTATGCTTGAAAATCTCAAGATGATATTATAATTCCAGATATACATTAAATGCTAACATTTACTGTATATTAGTGCATGCTAAATAGATGTGCATATATCCCTAGAGCAAACACTAAGTGAATTTTGTTATCGTATAAAGAAAAGTTTTCTCTTTGCATTACAGTATATATACCAATTTACATAGCCATTTCAAGCATATGAAGAATATTTATTTTTGGGGTGCCACATTGTTCTTCCTGCCACAGAACAACATTTTTAGATGTGTGAAATGTATTTATTATTACAGATTCAGCCACTATGCAAATCTATACTTGTTGATTTCCTGTGATTCTCTTTTTAATACTGAAAAGGCATTACTGTGTAGCCAGTTATGCAAGTTCAAAATTTCAAAACTTTATGAGAAAATTATCATATAGTTTATAGAATAACAACATTAAGTATCATAAGCACTCAACGCCACAGAAAAATGCAACCAAATTTTACTTTCTGATATATCAAATATATGAAGAATAAGTAAGCATCACATCCTCCATATCCAAGACAGAACCGCATTCAGGCTTTCAAGTTACACAGTGTACTTCTAAATAATGTGACAATGCTGAAAAAGAAGTCTTTTGCTAGATAAAAAATGCATTCATTTTATAACAGTGCTATGTAAGCACTATAATCACAATAATTAAATAAACTCAAACTTTTAACCTCTGAACATTTTGCCAATTCCAAAGAGAAATACTAATCTTGACCATTGGTCTCATTATGTATTTGAAGATATTCCATAAAGCCAGCCAAGTGAAATGTAAGAAACTCTGTTTACTTCTTTGCAAATTTGTCTTTTGTAGAGATGAAGAATAAAAGCCTTCAATTTTCCTACACAACCTAAGCTATTTTTAAAAAATGGAAATAGATAAAAGGGTCCATTGTTTTTGGAATGCAACTGCCAATAACATTCAAAAACTGCTTGTCAGGTATATTTTATTGGTCAGTTGGAAAATGTAATCCCTACAAAATGTAATATATTACAATATAAAAATACTTGATGCTATCTCAGTATTTTCTTGATTTGAATATAATGTGAGAGCATAGAAGTTCTCCTGTCACATTTTTTCTTTAATATACTGCCTGGAATACTGTATACTGCAAAATTTCAGACATCCCTTTTATTCAGAAGCTAAAATCATTTGAAATGAAAAAAGGCTAAAAAAGTGATTCATTTCCCTGAACATAATTTTTAAAGTATAAACATAGCCTAGTGACAGAGGCCGAAAGTCTATTAGTATAAAAATTCCCAATACATACTGTTTAAAAGCTTACTCCTGTACTTTAGCAAAATGAATAAAATTAAACTAACAGTTCAGTAAATGTACTTTCCAAAGTGCTTTCATATTACACTACCCACAATTTGTTTTGTCATTATAGAATTTAAGAATGTGAGGGCTCTTAAATACAAATCAAATTTCAGACTTCTAATACATGCATGTGCGCACACACACATGCACAAAAGCTTTTTAATAGTAGGATATTTCTCTTTTTCAGCTAAGTAGGTCATAAACGAGTATAGGGTGACTTGGATCACAAAATTTGAGTTCTCTACAATGTAATATGGAAAGAAGAATCTATGTCGTTTATTGCAACAGCCTGAATCCTGATAAGGATCTGTCACTATCTGAAACAAGCATAAGGAACAGGATATTAAAACAACAAAACAAAATATGAGGTTTTGTGCAGATTTCCACCAGTTACACATTCCCCATATAATCTGAACTGGAGTCTACTTATGACAAGTATTTCCTCAAGACTCCTTAATGATAGGCCCTATTGTCTTTAACATTGTTTTGTGTGTTATTTCTTTTTTGTATTTAAATTGATGAATTTGCATTTATTTATTTACTGGTGGTCTGATTCATGCTATTCTATTTTATCTCATAATAAAGCCAAAAATTGATTATTATATTAAAATTGTAATGTAACATTAGAAGGACTTCCCTCTCACATACAGATTAATCCCTAAAGATGTCATGTACATTGTAATATTGAAGATTTTCATTCAAACCATATTTTGCTATTTAGAAGTAAATATGTATTTTTGTGAATGCATGCACAAAATGTGAAAAAATAATTAAGAATTAAGACGTATAACAGCAATGCTGATAGGACTGGGTTTTAGTTTTTCCACAAATAATTTGTCCATATTGTTATTGTTCATATATTTAGATACATTATTAAGATACTTCTTAGGGCACTAAATTTCACTTAATTTTTTCATAATTTTCCAAAATCTATTTAAATAATAAGTTTATTTTGAAATAAAGTAAGGGCCTATGATGAATGTGTTTTCATGATACATTTTGAACCATATAATAGAAAAATCTGCTAATTTTCAAAAATACTATTTAAAAAATCTATTTTAACTCAAAGCCAGAATATACTTTATATATTTTAAAATAATATAGTTTGTTTTACCTTCAGATTCGATACATCACTCACTTCACTCAAGGTTTAATGCTGCTTTTATCTTTTCAAGATGTTTAACACTTCAGAGCTGAAGAAAATTAATGTTATAACTGTTCATATTGACCATTTCAGCAGTAATTGCAAAAAGGAGTTATACAAGATGTTTGAGGGAAATAGCAACTTAGACTTCAGTTTTGTGCAAATATTGCTACTGAAGAGTTTTGATGAAGTAGTCCTGATACTCTTCCTTTCAGTGCTAGCGCGTGCCTAAATTAGTTCTCCATTTTGTGGTGGCCCTCTGAGAGTAATTCCCATTGAGAAGTGAACAAAGGCCATGACCTCTGGGTCAGAGTGTAATGCAGGAAGCATGACCTCCTCTTTGTTCAGATCAGCACTGTTTACTTTGTCTAAGTAAAGATCACCAATACATTAACTAAAGAGGATTAAAAGGGTCATATCCCCAGGGATATAGCTCAAACAAGTGGCAACTCTCCTTAGGCACCAAAATCATCTCGGATTTTTTAAATCACCCATTTTTTTCCTTGCATATTTTTAAGAGAAAGATAAAAGAAGAAGAGGCATGTTTAAATTTTGATGTTTTCCATTTCTGGTTTTGTCAAAAATTTTAAAAAGCTAAGAAATTATAAGTATAGAAGTAGGTAATGGAAAATATCAATATTTTTATTTTATTGAATTTGTGGTAAATTAGAATATCCAGTTTCTATAACTGTTTCATAAGTTAATATGGGCCTGAAAGGCACCAGCTGCCCAAGCAAGCATTTATTGCCAATGACCTGACAAGGGGGTTGTTTGTAAAACCAAGAAGAGATTTCTGGTCTCACTGTACTAAAATGTTTCCTTGCACAAGCACCATTTGAAATTAATGATACGAAGGCCCCTTTGTCATTAACAGATATCTCTAGTATGCATCTATCTCATGCTTCCTTAAATATGGAAATAGCACTATGTCCTAAATCTACCCAAATTACAGGATTTGCTTACCCTCCACATAGGTTGCTATTGCTCTATTTCAGCATTGTGGGGGGTTTTCCATTCAAAGCCAACAATATTATATAACTAAATACTTCTAAAATTTGTAATTGGTTTAGTTTCCCCTTACCCAAAAGTCAGGTCCAGACTGGATCTACACTGCCCTAAATCCCAGGATCTGATCCCAGATTATCTGCTTTGAACTGGATTTTATGAGTCTACACTACCAGAAAATCTGGGATAAGCAGATAATCTGGAATCAGATGCTGTGATATAGACCTTTTCTACACTGTCATATAATCCAGAATAGCAAGGCAGATAATCCATATTACCTGAGTTGAACTGGATTATCTGAGTCTACATTGCCATATATCTAGTTGAAAGTAGATAATCTGGATCCACAGAAGGGTCCACAGAGTAGTGTAGATCCAGCCTGAATCTTATCTAAGTCTGATCTGAGAGGGAAGCAGTTGGACATGGTGGCCTAGGAACTATGTTTCAGTAGGAATCTATGAGGTTGTGATGTGAGATAGAAGAAGCACAGTTTTTACTCTAAATTAGCTTTGTTTGTCTGCAGTGATGTCATCTTGCTAACAACTCTGAGCAGTTATAGCATGGACCACATTGCAAATGAATAGGCTCAATCAGGGAAGTGACATCTCTGAGTCTGAAAAACCTAAGTGGAGGTGTTGATAACTGGGTGACCTTGAGGTCCTACTGACAGAGTTGTACGTTGAATTCGTCTTGAAAGAAGCTAACAACACCAAAAGTAGCTGCTAGAGGATTCCAGCTATGGCTTGCAAGTATCAGTAGTACAAATGGTGCTTTTCAAGAAAAAGCAACAGATTGTTGACATGTCCAGTTCTGCATAACCTTAGATCTCTCCTGTCCACTTCCTTCCCTTGAGACCAATAAAAAAGGACAAGGCAACATTTCTTATGTATTATATCACAGAAACAGTAAAAGCTACAAGCAAGCAAAATTATTTTACGCCTTATCAGGGGAAGGGGAAATATATTGACAACTAATTGATTTTAGCTATAATGGTGATGCCTGTTGATCAATACATTAATCCATTAAGTCTTGTTGAGAAAATTAACACATAAGTACTTAGATTTACCTAGTTGTTCCCAAACTCAGCATATGCCTTTGCTTCTTCCAGATTGCACTTTCTTCATACAAAGATATCATCTGCAATAAACACCATCCAAAATAAGAAGTTGTTTCCATATCTAGTTCAAGTTATTTTAACCATTTCTTTACTTATAGTTTTCTATTTTAGCATGAAATCACAAAAGGCAAGGTTACAACAACTATGATTATGGCACAACCTGCAGCAAATACAGCTCCAAGTTTAACATTTTTAGCTGAGGGTGAGCTGAACAGAAATACAATCTGACATCTGTATTTATGAGACTGGTACCTGCAATTTGACTTAACCAAACCTGAAAAAAAAGTTCTCTCAAAGCATTGTCTTGGTCTTCCTGCACAAATCTATGGTATGCTTCCACCAGAAGTTGGCCATATAGTTCTGCTGGAACACCTAAGGATGGCATGTAGTCACCCCCCCCCCTTCCCGGAAAGCCTGGGGTTTGGGTGGGTGTAGACTAGAACCCGCACTGAAGCAGATTATTTTAACATATTTCAGTGCAGGTTTTAGGGCTGTGTGGAAGTGCCCTAAGGCTTCTCTTACAGGGAAAAGATATAATAGAAATATGATAGTCATCCAAGAAAAAGAACCAAATGGGTTTTGGGGATTATTAAATACTTCAGGGGTTAATGTGTGATCCTAATGTATCTAAGGGCCCTTCCAAACAGGCCTATATTCCAGAATCTGATCCCAAGTTTTCGGTTTATCCCAGATTGTCTGGCAGTGTGGACTCATATCATTCAGTTCGAAGCAGAAAACCTGGAGTCAGATCCTGGGATATAGGGCCTGTCTGGGAGGGGCCTTAGTAAACTTCTGCTCCTTGTATCGAACTGTATTGAGATGTTCCTGTTACGTTTTGATAGCCTAGTCACGCTTAGCATATTGAACTAACAGGAACAACACACTGACTGGTCATTATACAGGAGGGAAAAAATGTCTTATTTGTAAGGTATAAAAACATGTTCTCCAGACTGTTCTAACAGCATGATAGCATCTAGTTTCACTGCAAGTTGTTTCTTGTAATTCACTGCAAGGAAGGAATCCCACCGGAGCATTGCAGCACACCAAAATATCTGGGAGTTACCCTGGACTGTGTTCTGCCTTACTAGAAGCACTGCTTGAATATCAAGCTAAAAGGGGATGGTAGAAATAATATCGTATGAAAAACCGACTGGCACAACCTGGGGATCACAACCAGACACAGTGAAGACATCTGCCCTTGCACTTTGCAACTCTGTTGCAGAATACATATGAGGGCAAGATATACAACAAAAGTAATACAGTTATATAAGAAGTCTGCTGTAGGAATCAGCTGGTTATTTCATATCAAGAAGTTGGTGATTAAGAGACTTGCAAAAAAGAACTTACAAACTTTGTCATTGAATAACTTTTGGTTTTCAAAAAGGACTCACAAACTTGTGTATTTTTCTGTAGGAATTAATTGTTCATCCCATATAAGGGAGTTTTTTGGTTTAGAAATTTGCATTGTGAATTGCTGTTAAGTATACTGTGTACAAGCTGCTAGTACATTGCATGTTGCAGTACTATAGCATAGATACTACATTCATTCTTATGATTATACCAGCTGTTCCCTGTCACGCGTTGCTATGGCTCAGTCTGTGTATATGTGTTTGGTGTGTGTATATATGTGTATATGTGTATGTTTGTGTGTTGTTGTTCATTCGTTCAGTCGTCTCCGACTCTTCGTGACCTCATGGACCAGCCCACGCCAGAGCTCCCTGTCGGCATCACCCCCAGCTCCTTCAAGGTCAGTCCAGTCACTTCAAGGATGTCATCCATCCATCTTGCCCTTGGTCAGCACCTCTTCCTTTTGCCTTCCACTTTCCCCAGCATAATTGTCTTCTCTAGGCTTTCCTGTCTCCTCATGATGTGGCCAAAGTACTTCAACTTTGTCTCTAGTATCTTTCCCTCCAGTGAGCAGTCGCTAGGCAGTATAATTTTTCGATCTTCTCGCAGTCCAAGGCACTCTCAGAACTTTCCTCCAACACCACAGCTCAAAAGCATCGATCTTACTTCGCTCAGCCTTCCCTAAGGTCCAGCTCTCACATCCATAGGTGACTACAGGGAAGACCATGGCTTTGACTAGGCGGATCTTTGTTGCCAGTCTGATGTCTCTACTCTTCACTATTTTATCGAGACTGGACATTGCTCTCCTCCCAAGAAGTAAGGAAGCGTCTTCTGATTTCCTGGCTACAGTCTGCATCTGCAGTAATCTTTGCACCTAGAAATACAAAGTCTGTCACGGCCTCCACGGTTTCTCCCTCTATTTTCCAGTTGTCAATCATTCTTGTTGCCATAATCTTGGTTTTTTTTGGCGTTTAGCTGCAACCCGGCTTTTGCGCTTTCTTCTTTCACCTTGATTAGAAGGCTCCTCAGCTCCTCCTCGCTTTCGGCCATCAGAGTGGTGTCATCTGCATATCTGAGGTTTTTAATGTTTCTTCCAGCAATTTTCACCCCAGCTTTGCATTCATCCAAGCCCCGCACATCGCATGATGTGTTCTGCATACAAGTTAAAAAGGTTGGGTGAGAGGATGCAGCCTTGCCGTACGCCTTTCCCAATCTTGAACCAGTCTGTTGTTCGGTGGTCAGTTCTGACTGTTGCTACTTGGTCCTTGTACAGATTCCTCAGGAGAGAGACAAGGTGGCTTGTCCCACAAGAACTTGCCACAATTTATTATGATCCACACAGTCAAAGGCTTTAGAATAGTCAATGAAGCAGAAGTAGATGTTTTTCTGAAACTCCCTGCCTTTCTCCATTATCCAGCGGATATTGGCAATCTGGTCTGTCGTTCCTCTGCCTTTTCTAAACCCAGCTTGAACATCTGGCAACTCTCGCTCCATGTATTGCTGGAGTCTTCCTTGCAGGATCTTGAGCATTACCTTACTGGCATGAGAAATAAGGGCCACTGTACGGCAGTTGGAGCAGTCTTTCGCATTTCCCTTTTTTGGTATGGGGATATAAGTTGATTTTTTCCAGTCTGATGGCCATTCTTGTGTTTTCCATATTTGCTGGCAAATGGCATGCATCACCTTGACAGCATCATCTTTTAAGATTTTAACAGTTCAGCTGGGATCCCGTCGTCTCCTGCTGCCTTGTTGTTAGCAATGCTTCTTAAGGCCCATTCAACCTCACTCCTCAGGATGTCTGGTTCTAATTCATTCACCACACCGTCATAACTATCCTCAATATTATTATCCTTCCTATACAGATCTTCTGTATAGTCTCGCCACCTTCTCTTGATCTCTTCAGCTTCTGTTAGTTCCCTGCCATCTTTGTTTCTTATCATACCAATTTTTGCCTGAAATTTACCTCCAATGTTTCTAATTTTCTGGAAGAGGTCTCTTGTCCTTCCTATTCTGTTGTCTTCTTCCACTTCCATGCATTGCTTATTTAAAAATAGTTCCTTATCTCTTCTGGCTAACCTCTGGAATTGCGCATTTAACTGGGCATATCTCCCCTTATCACTGTTTCCTTTCGCTTTCCTCCTTTCTTGGGCTACTTCCAGTGTCTCAGCAGACAACCATTTTGCCTTCTTGGTTTTCTTTTTCTTTGGAACGTACTTTGTTGCCGCTCCTGAACAATGTCACGGACTTCTGTCCATAGTTCTTCTGGGACTCTGTTTACTAAATCTAGTCCTTCAAATCTGTTCTTCACTTCCACTGTATAATCGCTAGGAATGTTAGTGAGATCATGTTTGTGTACATATGTCTATATTTGTGTATATATGTGGTTTTGTGCATGCGTTGTAATGCTTTTTTGTTTTTAGGCTTTTTACATCCCTTCTGCTGTGTTTTTCAGTGTTTTTTTGAGTGATGGTCACTTGTTGGCCTGAAAGGTGTATTGTGTCCAAATTTGGTGTCAATTTGCCCAGTGATTTTTATGTTAATCCCACAAAAAAATTACATGTTTATATAGATAACTGTATTACTTATTGTTGTATAGTGGCCTCTTGCCCTTGTACTTCGGGGAATCACTTTTCTCTATTGTTGAACCAGTGGGTGTGGCTCTTAATGAGACATGATACATTATTACAGGAAGTTGACACCCTACACTGCCTGAGAAAATACACTGTTTAGCCAGTATTGCACACCTGATATCTGCTGGGAAGTAGCAGCCAGTGTAGAAAGGACCAAGGCATTGACATCCCAGGCCCTTCCTCTGTTCAGACATCAGCCGGCAAGCCAATGTCTCAAATCAAGAAATTGTTTTCTAAGATCTACAGAGATACTTGCAGGAATAGCTCAGCAAGTGAGTCCAAAAGTGGCAGGCCAAAATCATCTCATTATCAGTGGCTGATAATGGGATGAGAAACTCCTCCTGGGCACACACAAGACTGGGGACTTGGAAAGTGCTGAACAGACTGCGCTCTGGCACTATGAGGTGTAGAGCCAAACTTAAAAAATGGGGCTTCAAAGTGGAGTCCACAAAATGAGAGTGTGGAGTAGAGCAAACCATAGACCATTTACTGCAATGCAGTCTGTGCCCTGCCACACGCACAATGGAGGACCTTCTTACAGTGACACCAGAAACCAGCTTCTGGTCAAAAGAAATTTAGTGGTTGTGATATTGTGGCATCGAATTGTTGCCAGTGTTAGCCACGCTGAGTCCCACCTCGGCGGTTGAGAAGGGTGGGGTAGAAATGTTGTAAATAATAATAATAATAAAATAATAGTATAGTAAGTTTTAAAATTTTGTTTATGGTTTGAATGCATCATAACTGTATTCTCTCATGAGAAGAAAGGAAAGCTTAGAGAAGACAATTATGCTGGGGAAAAAGGAAGGAAAAAGGAAGAGGGGCCGACCAAGGGCAAGAATGGATGGATGGTATCCTTGAAGTGACTGGATTGAACTTGAAGGAGCTGGGGGTGGTGACAGTCGACACATCTCTGGTGTGGGCTGGTCCATGAGGTCATGAAGAGTCAGAAACGACTGAATGAATGAACAACAACAAAACTGTATTCTCAATTCTTCTCTAAGGAAAGCTTAGAGAAGACAATTATGCTGGGGAAAATGGAAGGAAAAAGAGAGGGGCCGACCAAGGGCAAGATGGATGGATGGATGGATGGATGGATGGATGGATGGATGGATGGGATCCTCGGAGTGACTGGATTGACCTTGAAGGAGCTGGGGGTGGTGACCACCGACACAGAGCTGTGGCGTGGGCTGGTCCATGAGGTCACAAAGAGTCGGAAACAACTGAATGAATGAACAACAACAAAACTGTATTCTCAATTCTTCTCTAAGGAAAGCTTAGAGAAGACAATGATGCTGGGGAAAATGGAAGGAAAAAGGAAGAGGGGCCTGACCAAGGGCAAGATGGATGGATGGCATCCTTGAAGTGACTGGATTGACCTTGAAGGAGCTGGGAGTGGCGATGGCATGGGCTGGTCCATGAGGGCACAAAGAGTTGGAAACGACTGAACGAATGAACAACGACAAAACTGTATTCTCAATTCGCTTCTGATATAAAAAAACAAACAAACCCCAAAACCTTCCACACAGCCCTATATCCCAGAATATCAAGGCAGGAAGTCCCAGTGTGGACTCAGATAACTCAGATCAAAGTAGATATTGTGGGATGTTCTGTTTTGACATTCTGGGATATAGGGCTGTGTGGAAGGGCCTTTAGTTTCACTTAAAAAAAGCTCCCAAGTTCAAACTATTCTGTATAAGATGCAGAGAGGATTGAGTTTAATGCAGGCATAAGCAAACTTCGGCCTTCCCTACCGGCTGTTAGGAATTGTGGGAGTTGAAGTCCAAAACACCTGGAGGGAAGGCCGAAGTTTGCTTATGCCTGTGGTTCTCTACCTGTGGGCCCCCAGATGTTTTGGCCTTCAACTCCCAGAAATCCTAACAGTTGGTAAACTGGCTGGGATTTCTGGGAGTTGTAGGCCAAAACACCTGGGGACCCACAGGTAGAGAACCACTGGCATAAGCAAACTTGGAGAATCACTGGCTTAGGCGTGATGCAGTCTGTTAGAACACTGCAGCATGTCTCCAGGCGGCGGCCCCTTTAACTCTGCCTCTTCCATTGTGCCCCTGGAGCAGATGCTGGCCGGCCAGGCCCTTCGCCTTCCCTTCCCTTCCTCAGACAAGGGCCGCCTTGTCCCCTCCGCGGGCTCCCCCTCCCCCTCTCTGGCTGCTTGGCGGGTGAGAACCGGGCGCGCGGCCAAGTCTGCTCGCGCAAAGGCCGGTGTCAGTCAAGGGCACCGCCGCTCCCCGGGCGGCCCCTCCCCCTGCAGACGGGCCCGCGCATGCTCTTTGGGACCCTGCGCGCGGCCCCCTCCCGCGTGCCAGGGAAGGCCTCCCAAGCGCCACAGGGCAGCCCCGGGGCTCATTAATAATTGCGGGCGGCTTGCCATTTCCATATTTAAATCGCGGGAGCAGCGTATGATTAATTAAGGAGCAGGAAACCCCCTCCTTCCTCCCTTTATCCCTATTGCAACCAGGAAAGAAAAAGGGGGGAAAAAGCAGAGGAGGAAGCTTCTCTGACTCATCCAAATTTTCCAGAAAGCCAGTTAACTCTTTAGGCAGGGAATGCACACAAAGATAGGGCAGAAAAAACATAGAATCATAGAGTTAGAAGAGACCTCATGGGCCATCCAGTCCAACCCCCTTCCAAGAAGCAGGAAAAGTGCATTCAAAGCACCCCCAACAGATGGCCATCCAGCCTCTGTATAAAAGCCTCCAAACTATGGGGAAGAGGGGGGGAAAACGATATAATAATAATGATAAAGAAATACAAAATCTACAAATGGATAAATAATAATAATAATAATAATAATCTATTTCTACCCCACCACCATCTCCCCGATTTTTTTTTTTTTGTCGTGTCAGGAGCGACCTGAGAAACTGCAAGTTGCTTCTGGTGTGAGAGAATTGGCCGTCTGCAAGGACATTGCCCAGGGGACACCTGGATGATTTTGGATTTGGATGATTTAAACCCCTATGTCAGCAGGACTGAAGACCGACAGGTCGCAAGTTCGAATCCGGGGAGAGGCGGATGAGCTCCCTCTATCAGCTCTAGCTCCTCATGCGAGGACATGAGAGAAGCCTCCCACAAGGATGATAAACATCTCCCCGATGGGGACTCGGAGCAGCTTACATGGGGCCAAGCCCAGACAACATAATACAGCAATAAAATCAAAGCATATACAACAAACAACAACAACAACAACATTATCAAAATGACATTTAAAGGGGAAAAAATCATAAAATAAACATTCCAATAAACACAAACATGGTAGGGATAACAATGGGCGAGCCACATATTCAGGATAAAAACAGTTAAACTATGATGAGATAAGATAGGAGCAGGACGTTTATATGAAACTCATAAAACACACAGTTGTGAGGCTAAACATCCTATTTGGAGGGCACGAACTCCATTAGCAGAAAACGTTGAGGGGTGCCAAATATCATGCTGTGCGCCTACTCACCAAAGGCGCAGCGGATAGAAGTGTCTGATAGAGTTACATGTAGTATAAGTTGTAATGGAAATTTAAAAATAATGATAAATATGATTGAAGATGTTTTTGATGATTTTTTACTGTTAGGTTGTATATAATGTGATATATTCTTTTGTCTAAGATACTGTAAAAAGAGTTTAATAATAATAATAATAATAATAATGCCTCCAAAGAATGAGCCTCCACCACACTCCACGGCAGAGAGTTCCACTGCTGAACAGCTCTCACAGTCAGGAAGTTCTTTCTAATGTTCAAATGGAATCTTCTTTTTTGTAGTTTGAAGTCATTGTTCCATGTCCTAGTCTCCAGGGCAGCAGAAAACAAGCTTGCTCCCTCCTCCCTGTAACTTCCTCTCACATATTTATACATGGTCCTCATTATGTCTCCTCTCAGCCTTCTCTTCTTCAGGCTAAACATGCCCAGCTCTTTAAGCCGCTCCTCATAGGGCTTGTTCTCCAGACTCTTGATCATTTTAGCTGCCCTCCTCTGGACACATTCCAGCTTGTCAATATCTCTCTTCAATTGTGGTGCCCAGAATTGGACACAATATTCCAGGTGTGGTCAAACCAAGGCGGAATAGAGGGGTAGCATTACTTCCCTAGATCTAGACACTATGCTCCTATTGATGAATGGCCAAAATCCCATTGGCATTTTTTTTTTTTGCCGCCATATCACATAGAAAATATAGAGGAACGAGAAACCAAATCGCCAATATCTGCTGGATAATGGAGAAAGGCAGGGAGTTTCAGAAAACATCTATTTCTGTTTCATTGACTATTCTAAAGCCTTTGACTGTGTGGATCATAAAAAATTGTGGCAAGTTCTTGGTGGTATGGGCATACCAAATCACCTTGTCTCTCTCTTGAGGAATCTGTTTAAGGACCAAGTAGCAACAGTAAGAACTGACCATGGAACAACAGACTGGTTCAAGATTGGGAAAGGCATACGGCAGGGTTGTATACTCTCACCCAACCTATTCAACTTGTATGCAGAACACACCATGCGAAGTGCGGGGCTTGAGGAAAAAGCCTTGGAAATAGTTCATATTATACCCAAGCCAAATGAAATTTAGTTCTTCTGTCAGTCTCAAGAGGGTCTTTTTCTACCCAACATGACTTATTTGTATAGGTCCCATCACCGAGAAAATAGCAGCATGGGATTTTCAGAATGAAAATAGCATAGGGGAAGAGTGGTCATGACCTTTTGTCTAGTACTATATCACTTTCCCTGGCCATTGCTATGCATATATTCATTTACCACACATATCACATCTAGTAGTCCCCAAATGTAACTGCAAGCAGCAAACAGTTACTATTTATCTTGCCTATTTCTGTCTCAGGGCAGATCCAGACAAGCCTTTATCCCAGGAGAATCCGCATTTTAAAAACACGGATTTTCCTGGGGGCCTGTACACACACACCCCAGAAGGCACACACTTTCTGGGGTGGGTGTCCAGATGCTTTCACGGGACTGGGCCACAAGAACATCTAGAGGCTCTACCCCTCTCCCCCAAAGCTCCAAGATCCTTTAGAAAAGTAAAATGAACTTACCTGCCCTCCAGTACACTCTCAAAGCAGCTCCCATGGCACATATAAATCACGTGCCAGGAGAGCGGGGGGGGGGGGGGGGGGGGGGGGGGGGAGTGATCCCCCCCCCCACTGCTCCTGGCACGACATTTCTACAGACTGGGAGAGCTACTCCGAGAGTGCACTGGATGCTGGGTAAGTTTATTTTACTTTTCTAAGGGGTCTGAGGGTTTTGGGGAGAGGATGGGTATTCCCACAGTTTTCCGGACTAATTTAGTCCGGAAAACTGTGGGAATGGTGTCTAGGCAGCATTACTTTTCATTACTTTTCTAAGAGGTTTGGGGGCTTAAGGGGAGGGGTGGGTATTCCCACAGTTTTCCGGGCATATTTAGCCCAGTAAACTGTGGGAATGGTGTCTGGACTGTAATCCAGACACCGAAAATAGTGTGTGCATCCCATGCCTTTCAAGAAGGCGTGGAATAAATCCACTATCTAATTAATTTGCTACAAACCAGGGTTTTCCTGGTTTGTAGCGAATTAATTCGGGACTGTCCAGAACATTGTCTGGACAACCCCTCCTTTATTGCATGAGTTACCGCAATAAAGGTACTGTCTGGACGGGCCCTCATTGATTTGTGGCACCAATTTTGTCATCACTGCCAGGTTTGCATAGATATTTCTATGAGGAAACCTTCAATCAGGCTTGTTCTCTCAACAGGACCAAGTCATTTAAAAGAGAAGTAGACCTTCATAGACATTGAAGAACATGGTTGGGTGATTGTGTGTCAGATACTCCTATGGCAGATGTTTCTGGTTCTTTGAAGGAAAGCAAACTGGTTCAGATTTCAACTGGTTTTGGTTGAGAACTCGACATATTTTTCTGAATTACTACTTTTTACAGATAATAATAGAGAATAGTTTTGTTTTGTTTTGTTTTTTTTAAAAAACTCCTCTACTCTTTGGGCATATTTGAATGCAAAACAGTAGGTTTAAGCAAACCTAAGTCTTAAATTACTGAAAAATTATACTCCTCCGCTTTCCCCATCTAAAGTAGATTCAAGTGATTTGTATCATCCTGTATTACTCATATGCGTTTACACATCTCTCTGGTGTTTTTCAGCCATTCTTTTCTAATGCTAGTTGTGCAGCCTGATCCTACTCATGTTTATCCGGAACCAAGACTCAGTGTTCACTGTGGTTTAGTGCCCAGTTGAGTATGACTAAAATTGTAGCTTCAGGTTCCTGGACAGCTCATCAAATGCAGCAGAGTTTGGATATCATTCATCTGTCCAAATGGGAAGGTTTTAATCTTTTCCTTATTTTACTGCAGGGAGAAAAGTAACAGCCATAGAACAGTCTTGGAGAAGAAATCTGGATTGTTAAGTAATTTCTCTGACTGATCAGTTCTAAGGTAGCGTTATTGTGAAACAGTTTGTCTATGGTAGAAAGGGATGATCATGGATGGAAGACAGATCTGATGTGCCCCGGGAGCCTCTTGTGCAACCTGTCTAAAAATCAATGCATGCACATACATAGTAACCCATCACAGTTCTTGCATCAGTAACATTCAATGTATTACTCAATAATTATGTTCCCCTTATATTCTTTGAACCATGCACATCCTTCTGTATCACTAAAGACCCAGAGTGGTTTATATACTGTATATACTTCAGTATAAGCCTAGTTTTTCAGCCCTTTTTTAGGCTGAAAAAATCCCCCTTGGCTTATACTCGAGTCATTGTTATTCATTATTTTACTCTGTTAAATCTATCTATGTATATAATAAAAGTCAGTGTTTGTATGCGGAGGGAGGACGGGAGGTTATGTGGCAGCGTTCTGATTGGCTGCAACTGTGGTACTATTTGCATATGGTCTCTGATTGGCCACCAGGACATTCCGAGCTAGCAGAGGGAAAAGGAAAGGGGCCTGAGGCTGTCAGGAATGGTTGGAGTTGAAGTCCAAAACACCTTATGGCCCCCAACAATGAGAGAACAAGACCAAACCTGGCACACAGAACCCCCACCCCCACCCCCCAAGACCCACTCAACATCCTGGTGCAGTTTGAGGGAGGATGGACCATGGATGATGGGACTTGCAGTATTTTAACTCACTTCCTTAGAGCACTGTGGCCCACACCAAGGACGGATCAGGACCAATCTTGGCACACAGAAGCCCAATGGCCCACTTTACAACCTGGTGTGGTTTAGGGCAGGATGGGCCACGAATGATGGGATTTGCAGTACCTTCACCCAATTCACTTCCCACAGAACATTGTAGCTCCTATAAATCACAGACCAGCTCCAAACTTGGCACACAGAGTACTCATGACCCACTCTACGTCCTGATGCAGTTCTAAGGGAATGGACCATGGATTATGGGACTTGCAGTACCTTTACTCACTTACTGAAACCACTGCGACCCTCATCCAATGACTGATCAAGACCAAATTGGCACAAAGAGCCCCCATGACCCACTCTACATCCTGCTGCAGTTTGGAGAAGGGTGGACCATGGATGATGGGACTTGCAGTACCTTCACTCAATTACTGAAACCACTGCCACCCTCATCCAATGACTGATCAAGACCAAACTTGGCACACAGAGCTCCCATGACCAACTCTATATCCTGCTGCTGTTTGGAGGAGGGTGGGCCATGGATGATGGGACTTCAAGTACCTTCACTCACTTCCTGAAAACAATGCAATCATCATCCAGTGACCAATAAAGACCAAACTTGGCATACAGAACCTCCATTACCCACTTTCTGTAATAACCCGGGCAGCACCGGGTCCCCAAGCTAGTACATAATAAATGTATTATTATTATTATTACATTTATTGTTTCACTTTATTATTGTTGCTATTATTACATTTATTATTTTACTCTATTATTACTGTTATTATTACATTTCCATTGTTTTACTCTATTATTATTATTACATTTATTATTTTATTCTATTTATTATTATTGGATGGATGTGTAAGCACATTTACATTGAAGGAGGTCAGAATAAGGCTTGAATCAGAGTTGGGCACTCTTATCTTAAATTACAGTTTTATGTAAATATTCAAAAACATTTAACCTACTGATGCCTCAATTAATGTAATTATATTGGTATCTATTTTTATTAAGAAATTGACCAGTAGCTGCTGCATTTCCCACCCTCGGCTTATACTGGAATCAATATATTTTCCCAGTTTTTTTGTGGAAAAATTAGGTGCCTTGGCTTATATTTGGGTCGGCTTATACTTGAGTATATACGGTAAGTATTTTTACTTAGTTCATCCTAACCCTTTCCGTTCTTTCCTAGGTCTGTATTTCCTTAACAATACAAGAATCCCGTTTCTTGCTCCCCTTTATCTCACCCAGACAAGAATTTATTGGTTTCCCATCTGTTTGCAAGATTAGCAACAGAACTGCCAATCCATTCCATGTATATGGGCCCTTCCACACAGCCCTATATCCCGAAATAAGCAGATATTGTGGTATTTTCTGCCTTAATATTCTGGGATATAGGGTTGTGTGGAAGGGCCCTATGCTTTTCCACCTAGAAGACACCAGCAACCAAGAGCTGTAGGCATCTTGGCACAGGAATTTTACTTATACCATGCAAGTATAAGTAGAGATCAAACATAGTGTAATACCAAGGCAGGGAGTGCAGAACTCTGTTTCAGAAATTTCAGTAGTGGCAGGATCAAAGGCAAAAAGGGTGGGACAAAAATGCCATTATATTTTATTTTACAGCTATTATTACCAGTAACTAAGCCACGGGGGAACCACTTTAAGTTTTTTAGACCAGGAAACAAACTGCATGAAAACTGATAAACTACCAAATAGTTTTATCATGGAGAATGAAGTGTGGATATCATGAAGGCTGCAGTGTCCTTTGAGTGGTGGTTAATGCCAGAAACTCAATTTCAGATTCCCATCGTGTCCTCAAGTTCCTTGAGTGACCTTGGACCATTCAAGGTCCAACCTCAAATCCTGCACTACGTTAAAAGTAATAATAATAATAATAATAATAATAATAATAATAATATAATAATAATAATAATAATAATAATAATAATAATAATAGCATTATTTATACCCCGCCACCATCTCCCCAAAGGGGACTCGGGGTGGCTTACATAAGGCCACACCGATCAATACAGTAAACAGAATATAACACAAAACACAACAAAATCAAGAAATAAAATAACACAAAATACAGAACCAATGAAATAAGCAATACAACAGTAAAAAAAATCAAAACATTAAACACTAACATTAAACACTAAAAGTAGGATGTAAGTCAAAGAAATAACTCTTATCCTAACTTACCTCGCAAGGTTGTTGGTAGGATAAAATGGTAGAAAATCTCCATATTCTATAGCTGCTGGGGATAATGAAAAGAAATAGTTGTCAACTCTGAAAGAATAACAGACATCAACAAATGGGCAGAGCTCAGCATTTTCAGGATAGGAATTTTCAGAGGAGAAGCCCAGCACCATTTTTCCTCTCAGTGCCCACGTGTGAGCCAGATTGAATGCTTGGTCCCACAGCCACGTCTTAAGCTCCTTTCTGAAAGACTGGAGGGAGGGAGTTGACCTGATTTTATTGGGGAGGGAGTTCCATAGACGAGGAGCCACCACTGAGAAGTCTCTGTCTCTTGTCCCCACCAATCGCTCATGTGAAGATCAGGGCCTCCTCAGATTATCTTAACTTCTGAGGTAGGTCATAGAGGGAGATACATTCAGACAGGTAAGCTGGGCCGGAACCATTTGGGTCAGTACGTCTCCTCTAACTGGAATTACCAATTGAATTTAGGCTTAAGTGTATAGGGTGAGAAAGTTCATTTTAATTTTCTTTATTTTTTCACTACAGCTTTATTTTGTGTGTGTGTGTGTATATATATATAATTAGTAAATAATATCCTTTTATGTGTTTGTGAGTGATTTGGGGGCTCGAGTGCAGAACATGTAGGGTAATTGCTTAAATAATGTGTATATCCTAAGAAGTAGTTCTCATTATTATATGATATATTAATGATATATTATTCTTTTCTCCACATTACTGGCATAGCCAAAGACAGGGCATGAATAAAAAGGGAGTAGGCCAAAAGGCAAATTGTACCTGCACTCAGTTTTTTTCCAATTTACACCATTTATTTTTTCACACATCCATTAGTTTTGTGGCTCAAAAAATGTATGATTTTATTTGCTGAAAAAAATGACTGCATCATCTCCATAAAATGGAAACCATTTGTTTCCATGGGAACAGGTGCCCGCAGCAACAAGTTTGCCAGTCTGTATCAT
This sequence comes from Anolis sagrei ordinatus, assembly GCF_025583915.1. Taxonomy (NCBI): domain Eukaryota; kingdom Metazoa; phylum Chordata; class Lepidosauria; order Squamata; family Anolidae; genus Anolis; species Anolis sagrei. The sequence continues at coordinate 102,684,418 of NW_026847549.1, forward strand.
CACTGAATTTGCATACCTGAGATTTTATGAATCTTAATCTAATTATATATTTTTGTGTCATCTACTGTTCTGTGCCTGATCTTCTGTATGGACTTACATTGAATACATAGATAACATGTATTAAACTGTTCAGGACACATGTTGACACACACACATATCAGAAAATAAGCTTTACATTTCCAGGCACCTTTAAATAGATAACATCAGCTATATCATGAATTGCATAGCATTTTTTATTTCACTTTCTTTAAAAAATGGTTGCAAAATGTGTCATACTTGCAAAAGCAACTGCATTCCTTGTAGTAGTAACACTAACATCCCTATTTTTTTTTACTACACTTGAATTATCTAGATATAAATGCATATGCGGTTATATCAAATTTACATTCTACTTAGTTGTAAAACTGGATTCTTTGGGGAGCAAATATTATTTTATTCTCCCTGAGTTATATGAAGACAGTCCACGTTCTTTCGTCCACATCATATGCATGGAAGAAAAGACACAGAAAATGCAATTGTTCAGGAAAGATCCATCATATTTTAAGTTGAGGACTCTTTCTCACGATCATTGGAAACTATTCCTTGAAACAAAATATTGAAAGAAATCATATACTCTGACACAATAATAAAACAACTGTGGACTACATTATCCCATAAGAGCGGGTTGAAATCTTTTCTCAGCCCCACCACAATTACAGGAACATCTAGTGCAGTGGTTCCCAACCTATGGTCCATGGACCACTAGTGGTCCACAAGAACTAAAATATGGTTCGCTGCCTCACTGTTACAATGAAAGTGACTGGTTTCGCGACACCCACTTACAGTGCTGAGGCTTATTAAATATGGTTTTCTGTGAGTGAGCAGATGGTGATTACTGGATGACATATGTTCTGTATCAGAAACTAGAGCTGATGTGGTCTATTCAAAGCAATTTTCTGAATCAGCACCCCAAATAACCAAACCGAATCTAAAGTTGACCGCAAACTGATTCATAACCCCTTTGGTACAAATGTTGGAGAGTGGTCCCTGGTCAAAGTGGTCCCTGGTTAAAAAAAAAAAAAGGTCTGGAACCACTGATCTAGGGCGGATCCAGACAGGACTTTATCCCAGGAGAATCCTTGTTTAAAAAACACGGATTTTCCTAGGGTCCTGTTCACACACATCCCAGAAAGTGCACACTTTCTGGGGCGTGTGTCTAGATGTTCTCCTGGGACTAGCCTCTGAAGGCCCTACCCCCTCCCCAAAAGCTTACCCCCCTCCTCAAAGTGATTTTCCTCCCTCCTCTCCCCCTCTCTCCTGGTGCATCAATTCTACGTGCCGGGAGAGCTGCTTCAAGCCTGTAATGGAGGCCGGGTAAGTTTTCATTACCTTTCATTACTTTTTTAAGGGCTTTGGGGGCTTTGGCCCAGTAAATTGTGGGAATTGTGTCTGGACTATAATCCAGACACCGGAAATAGTGGATTAATCCCACGCCTTCCAAGAAGGTGTGAAATAAATCCACTATCTAATTAATTCTGGTTTGTAGTAAATTAATTCAGGACTGTCTAGAACGTTGTCTGGACAGACTCTCCTTTATTGTGGGAGATACCGCAAGGGCTTCTTGATGGCTGGTCATAGGCCCTACCAAGGGAATCCATGTGAAAAACTACAGTATTTTTATTCCATCATATTTTGGGGAATACTTTTTATAAGGAGAATGTTGTTTTAGTAGTGTGTTCTGTTTTATTTCTTACTTATGTAATGGCTATGTAGTTCTTAATTGCAAATTATATTTTAATAATAACTTTTTGTATATTTTTACGTTGATATGTTTTCATCCGCATCTACTTTAACTTTTGTAAACCACCTTGAGTCCCAGCACTGGGGCAAAAGCACAATACAAACGATGATTGATGATGACAATGATGATGATAACTACTTGCATAGTTGAGAGACATTCCTGTTGTACTTTTCAACTAATATAATATGTTACCTCTGTGTCCATTCCTACCCAGGATTCACCTTCCAAAATGGTTGCTAATATATTCTGACTAATGGCAAATGCAGCAAGAAAAGATGAAAATAATTTGTAGCTGTGCGGGTTTGTAATTCTAAAACACAATGTAGCCAAAATTAAGTGTATTTATACCCCATTAGAGTTCAACAGTGATGGTTAAGTGATTTTACTGTCTTCCCTGACACCATTGAGACAGAATAGCATTTAAGCCCTAAACGGTTCAGGCCCCGCCTATCTCTGCGATCGCATCTCCTTCTATGAACCGGCGCGAGCTCTAAGATCTTCTGGGGAGGCCCTCCTCTTGGTCCCACTACCGTCTCAAGCGCAGTTGGTGGGGACGAGAGAAAGAGGGCCTTCTCAGTGGTGGCCCCCCCCATCTCTGGAATGCCCTTCCAAAGGAAATAAGACAGGCCCCATCCCTCCCCTCCTTTCGTAAGAGCTTGAAGGCCTGGTGGTTTCAACAAGCCTTTGAAAATTACCAGTTCTAACTCAGCCCTACACATTGTCGAATACGGCCTTATTCTTCCTACCAGTTACCCAGATTCTTTCCTCTAATCGGCCCCGGAATGAAAAGCCACAGACCCGTACCTAATATTATTGTTGCTTGCCATAGCATTGCACTCAATTCCTGGGCCCCCTAGAATTTTTGGGCTTGCACAAATCTTGGCCCGGCCTTTTTAATGTTTAATTGCCTTGAACAGGCAGGATTACTTTTAATATATGTGTGTTATGGCAACAATTTTTATGTTTATATTTTGTTTGTTAATCTTATGGTTATGTTTTTACTCTGTATGTTTTGTGATATTACTTGGGAACCGCTCTGAGTCCCCTCGGGGAGATGGAGCAGTATATAAATAAACTAGCTGTCCCCTGCCACGCGTTGCTGTGGCCCAGTCTGTTGATCTGGAAAATAAAGGGAATGAGAAAGTGTTGGTATCTAATATATGTAATTTCTTTATGCTTGTGGGGAAACAATATTTCTTGCTGTTTCTTTGCCAGTGTTGATGTGGAGAGTGTCTGGTTTGCCCACCCTGGAACATGCAAGGTATCATTGTCCTTCTTTAAGGGTCCCTTTCAAATCTATGATACTATCTCTCTCTCTCTCTGTGAATCATATCAATCTGTCTGTCTGTCTGTCTGTCTGTCTGTCTGTCTGTCTGTCTGTCTGTCTGTCTGTCTGTCTGTCTGTCTATCTATCTATCTATCTATCTATCTATCTATCTATCTATCTATCTATCTATCTATCTAATCTATCCAGCTATCTATATCTATGGCTGGATGACTCTTTGTCAGGAGGACTGTTTATGGTTTCTTTCCCTGATGAAGAGAGTTGGATTGGATGGTCTTAAGTATTTTCTGTTGGTCATGAGAGTTCTGTGTGGGAAGTTCGCCCCGATTCTGTCATTTGTGGGGTTCAGAATTCCCTTTGATTGTAGGTGAACTGTGAATCCCAGTGCCTACAACTCCCAAATGTCAAGGTCTATTTCCCCCAAACTCCATCTGTGTTTATGTTTGGGCGTATTGAGTATTCGTGCCAAGTTTGGTCCAGATCCATCATTTTTTGAGTCCACAGTGCTCTCTAGATGTAGGTGAACTACAACTCCCAAACTCAAGGTCAATGCCCACCAAACCCTTCTAGTGTTTTCTGTTGGTCAGGGGAGTCCTGTGTGCCAAGTTTGGTTCAATTCCATCGTTGGTGGAGTTCAGAATGCTCTTTGATTATAGGTGAACTATAAATCCCAGCAACTACAACTCCCAAATGACAAAATCATAATTTTTTGAGTGATGGTCACTCCTTGTGTTGTGAGACGTTTTGTTGCCAAATTTGGTGTGATTTCGTTCATTGGTTCTTTTGTTTTTAAGGTACTCATTACGCACAGAGCATTTATATATATGTAGATTATTATTATTATTATTATTATTAATAATAATAATAATTATTATTATTATTATTATTATTATTATTATTATTATTATTATTATTAATGTTGCCTGGATCATGTTCCTGATGTTAAGATTTCCTCCTGGAATAAAATTTAAGGATATTACTTGTTTTATTTCCGGTGCTTTTTTTGGAGCAATGAACAAAACAACAACCCGCCCTTTGCCTGCAGTGCATTAGCTAGCTGCTGCAATAAAAGTTGAATTAATGGTTCTTCAAGTGAAAAAGCCAAAGAACAAAAAAAATCTTTATAGTGGTGTTGCCAGAGCTACCACCAGAACCTATACAAAGCCAATTTCAAGTGGGCTGCATCGAAATGCTTCTAGGACTCCCCAACCCCAGTCCTTCCCACAGCCTGTTTTCTGCTGCCAACCAACGGCAAGAAACATCCTTTGTTGTTCTCCTTTACCCATCTATTATCAACAACATAAAAACTACGCTTGGTACTGGTGGCCAGACGGATATGCTAATTCCAGAGCACCCAGTTGCAGCCTTGGCATCCAAATGGCCTCTGTCGGCAACTTCACCTTCCATTCAGTGTTTCTCCAAAGAGGTTGGCAACTGACAGAACCTGTCTGCCTGCAATGAATTGGATGTCTGGGTTTTTGCATTGTTTTTAAATGCTCCATGTGGTTGCGAAAATAAAACACACACACACACACACACATTTTTTGTCTCAGTCTATTAAATTTTTTGCTTTCAGTGGGATAGGGGAGATAAATAAATGAAAGCACAACCAATACGCTGATTTAAAAGGTTGATAGATAATCAGTATAATATTATTTATTGTGGGGTTTGTATTCTATATGGTTCTACAGACATTGTCACATATATGCGTCTCCTTATTGAATACTAGCTGTCCCCTGCCACGCGTTGCTGTGGCCCAGTCTGTTGATCTGGAAAATAAAGTTATGAGAAAGTGTTGGTTTTTAATATCTGTAAAGTCTTGATGCTTGTGGGTAAACAGTATTTCTTGCTGTTTTTTTGTCAGTGTTGATGTGGAGAGTGTCTGGTTTGCCCACCCTGGAACATGCAACATATCATTGTCCTTCTTTAGGGTTCCCTTTCAAATCTATGATACTATATCTCTCTCTGTGTGAATCATATCTATCTATATTTATGGCTGGATGGTTCTTTGTTGGGAGGGCTTTGATTATGTTTCCTTGCCCTGGTGAAGGGAGTTGGACTGCATGGCCTTGAGTTTTTCTGTTGGTCATGGGGATTCTGTGTGGGAAGTTTGTCCCGATTGTGTTGTTCATGGGGTTCAGAATGCTCTTTGATTGTAGGTGAACTGTGAATCCCAGTGACTACAAATCCCAAATGTCAAGGTCTATTTCCCTCAAACTCCATCTGTGTTCATATTTGGGCATATGGAGTATTTGTGGCAAGTTTGGCCCAGATCCTGGATGTAGGTGAACTACAACTCCCAAACTCAAGGTCAATGCCCACCAAACCCTTGTGTTTTCTATTGGTCATGGAAGTCATGTGTGCCACATTTGGTTCAATTCCATCATTGGTGGAGTTCAGAATGCTCTTTGATTGTAGGTGAACTATAAATCCCAGCAACTACAACTCCCAAATGACAAAATCATAATTTTTTGAGTGATGGTCTTTCTTTTCCCCACGCTCATTTTATCCTTTAAAATCTATTTTGATGGCCCTTTGTAGCAAATGAGGACATTAATTGTTCAGTGTAAATATATCATATATAATTAATACAAATGGATCATATTTTTCTGATTTTACTGTTCTGAAGCATATTTTTGTCAAATGCAGATTTAAAGTTCTGAATTACTGTATATACTTGAGTATAAGCCTAGTTTTTCAGTCCTTTTTTTAGGCTGAAAAAGTCTCCCCCGGCTTATACTCGTCAATGTTATTTTTATTATTTTACTTTGTTGTTATTATTATTATTGAATTTATTATTTTATTATTGTTGTTATTATTACATTTATTTTACTCTATTTGTTATTGCTATTGTTGCATTTATTATTTTACTGTATTGTTATTATTACATTTATTATTTTACTCTATTATTAGTGTTATTATTACATTCCATTATTTTACATTATTATTATTATTATTATTATTTTACTCTATTTATTATTATTGGAGGACATGTAAGCATATTCACTTTGAAGAAGGTTAGAACAATGGTTTAATTAGAATTGGACAGTCTTATCTTGAATTACAGTTTTATGTAAATATTCAAAAACATTTAACCTAACAATGCCTAAATTAATATAATCTTATTGGTATCTATTTTTATTTTGAAATTTACCAGTAGCTACTGCATTTCCCACTCTCGGCTTATACTCGAGTCAATACATTTTCCCAGTTTTTTCTGGTAAAATTAGGTGCCTCGGCTTATATTTGGGTCGGCTTATACATGAGTATATACGGTATTTCAGTGCTTGGATCATGATTTAGGATTTCTTTGATCTGACACCACATCTTGCAATTCTGAAAATATTTTAAATTTTAAAAAGCATGTACGACTTCTCTCTCTCACACACTGTTAAAGATAGCTTTCCTCTAATGCGATGCTAATAACACTGTGAGTTTGGGCTGACTTGATCACTGTGAATGCTTTCTATCACTTTGACTCTTTTAAAGTGTCAATTGCCAGCAGTCAGGGATTTTACAAATGCAGCCGTCATGACTTTATTCAGAAATAGCTCCCCCTGTTCAGTGGGATTTCAGGTAAATCAGGAAAAACTGTGCCCTAAACCCCACCTTCTTGGTTGTTTAATGCTTCCTGATACCACAATTCACCTGCTAAGGTGAGGTCCCGTTGCTTGGTAGGATAATGTCTGAAAAACTAAATTTAAAAAGTAAAAATATGCACACAAGCTGAGAGAGTCTCACTCGAGTTAAAGGAAAAATGAGCTATAACTTTAATAGGGGGGCACATAATGTAGACAGCCTGCGGAAGACATTTTGCTGCCTAAGGCAGAACAGCAAATGGCACCCCTCCCTGCACAAGTCAAGGCAAAAAGTACTCAAAGCCAGCCAATGTATTTTGGCATCCAAGGCAGAAAAGCTAATAAATAGCTGTTCTACCAGACATTATAAATATACGAAGAAGAAAACTGAAATGCTGAAAAGATTCACTTTCATTTTCTATGATCTCAGATCTGGTGCATGAGGCATATGCTTCAATCTGGCAACCGAATGAAGCACCTCACTATCTGAGCATATTCGTGTGCGACGTGCATTATTCATTTTGTTTTGTTTTCTATCTCACATTTTCTCCTAATGCTGGGATCCAAGATAACTCACAATATGATTTTTAAAACAGGTATAAGTCAAACTACAATATATGAAATCATGAAAACACAACTCAGTTATGACAATAATTGAATTCAAACCATTTTAATGTATTGTCAGATCTCACAACCTCTGAGGATGCTTTCCATAGATGCAGGTGAAACGTCAGGAGAGAATGCCTCTAGAACATGGCCATATAGCCCAAACATGGCCATACAACCCATTTTAATGTAAGTTTTCCGGGCTGTATGGCCATGTTCCAGAAGCATTCTTTCCTAAGAGAGAATGCTTCTGGAGCATGGCCATACAGTCCGGAAAACTCACAACAAACCAGTGATTTCAGCCATGAGAGCCTTCGACAATACATTTTAATGTAATTTAAAAGCACACTAAAGGTGGAAACACATAGCACTTCTTTTGAAAAATTATCTCTTTTGCAGCCACTTCGTTGTCAGAAGCCTGTATGAAAAATATTTTTTTCTATTAGCAAAAGGACAACAAAGAAAAGAATACAATATGAAAGCAATTTTAGGCAATGTTTATAAATACAACCATCTACCGCAAAAGGATTTTAAACTGATTAATCATCTGCTGTTACAGGGCAGTGTCCTCTTTCCATCTAAATATCTGACTATCCATAAACAAACATTTCAGATTTATCAGTGAGAGAGATATATATATACTGTATGTACTCGAGTATAAGCTTAGTTTTTAACCCCCTTTTTTAGGCTGCAAAATCTTCCCTCGGCTTATACTCGAGTCAAGGTTATTTATTATTTTACTCTGTATTATTTTACACTATTTATGACTATTATTACATTTATTATTTTACGTTATTATTATTGCATTTAGTATTTTACTCTATTATTACATTTATTATTCTACTCCATTAAAATCATGGCTTTGGGACCAGGCCTTCAGATAGTAGAAGTTTGTAGAATTTAAAGGACATGAACTAGAATGACAATACTAGTGTATTGAATATAGGAACATGGAACAACGGATTATGAGATTGGATCTTGATTCTACCTATGAGATGCTAATGAGATGTTATAGTTATGTTTAACTATTAAATCATTGTTTTTAACTCTTTTTAACTCTTTTTATGATGTTGAGCATTGAATTTTGCTATTGTTAACCGCTTTGAGTCGCCCAAGAGCTGAGAAAAGTGGTATATAAATGAAGTAAATAATAATAATAATAATAATAATAATACTTTTATTATTGCATTTCCATTATTTTACTTTATTATTATTATTGTTATTTTTATACTTATTATTTTACTCTCTTTATTGTTGTTGGAAGGATATGTAATTACATTTACATTGAAGATATGTAATGATTTAATCAGAGTTGGGCAGTTTTATCTCAAATTACAGTTTTATGTAAATATTTTTTAAAAATTTCACCTCCTGATGCCTCACTTAATGGAATTTTATTGGTATCTATTTTTATTTTGAAATTTACCTGTAGTGGCTGAATTTCCCATCCTTGGCTTATACTCGAGTCAATATGTTTCCCCAGTTTTTTGTTGTAAAATTAGGTGCCTCGGCTTATATTCGGTTCGGCTTATACTCGAGTATATACGGTGTATACACACACACACACACACACACACACATTCAATTAACCAGCTAACTAGCATAGTCAGAAATGTCTCAGTAAATTAATTTGGTAGTAAGTGGGCACTAAACCTTACTGAATTCAATGAGATTTATTTCCGAGTAGGAAGGAACTGGCAAAACCACATTTGAGTATTTCTTGCCTAAGAAAACTATAAATCGTGGGGTTGGCATAAGTTGACAGGCAGCTTGAAAGCACACATACATACAAACATGCAAACTACTTGATTTTGCAGTTCTAGTTATAGTGTAGTTGGTATATATTTAATAAAACCACAGATATTTAAACATAATAAGATATGTAAACACAGGATTTTTTTTTTCCAGTAAAAAAGATCTGGTGCCTGATCACCAAACTGTATATGTTGCTAAATGGCCATTAAAGTAGGGAGGGAGACTGCGAAAGACAACACAGCGATTGTACCTGGGCTGTTATGTTTGGGACAATGTTGTTTTGTAGTCTGTGCAGCTGAAGAGTTAAAATACACGGGCTGCATTCTAATCAGCCAATGAAAGGCAGTGCCAACCTGGCAGCGATTCACATATTCAAATAGGTTTCCTGGTCATTTCAAATGGAGGCATCAATATGGGATTTAGTCAGGGTATCACTAGTTTACAGATGCCACCTCCCTACCAAGTGAAGCTTCTTAACGGGAAAACAATCCTTATTTGACAGAAAGCCTCTTTCAAGTAGACTCAGAAAGGGAAAATCACTGTTTGCATTTAAATGGGGGCATTAAACACTAGGCTTGGCAAAGGCTGATGTATCTGTAAAGAACATCTCTGGACTACAGATCTTAGACACAGCTATGAGAGGAACGGGATTTTGCAATTGAAAGTGATATTCTCATCAGGCCTGGAGAAAAAGAGTACTCTTATATAAAGTGCAATTAAAATCACATTTTAGGATAAGCTTACATCTGTCAGAAGGAGAGTTGCTAATATTTTAGTAATCAACATCTTGCTATGGTATCCTTTAATTTAGTGTCCCTTTCTGGTTTCATTTTATTTTCCTTTCAAAATTGTGGATTTGTTCTAAAAAGGAGGGTTCAGTAATGTGTAACGTTTGCTGTTTATATGTTGTGCTCCGCCCTGAGTCCCCTTCGGGGTGTGAAGGGTGGAATATAAATGCTTTAAATAATAATAATAATAATAATAATAATAATAATAATAATAATACAACTTCCACAAACACTATCACCTTTTCGTCCATGTCCCAGCATTACTTCCAATTTTAATTTTACATTTGGCCTTCCCACTGTTTTTAATTGTGTGTTGTCTTATTGATAATGTTGTATATTTTATTGTCTATGTTTTTTTATTGCTTGTATTGTTGTTTTATTGCTTGTATTGTTGTATTTAGGCTCAGCCTCATGTAAGCCGCACCGAGTCTCTTGGGGAGATGGTAGCGGGGTACAAATAAAGTGTTGTTGTTATTATTATTATTATTATTATTATTATTATTAGGAGCTCCCGGTGGCACAGTGGGTTAAAGCCCTGTGCCGGCAACACTGAAGACCGACAGGTTGCAGGTTCGAATCCGGGGAGAGGCGGATGAGCTCCCTCTATCAGCTCCAGCTCCTCATGCGGGGACATGAGAGAAGCCTCCCACAAGGATGATAAAACATCAAATCACCCGGGCGTCCCCATGGCAATGTCCTTGCAGACGGCCAATTCTCTTACAACAGGAGCGTCGCTCTTGACACGACAAAAAATTATTATTATTATTATTATTATTATTATTATTATTATCTTTTATTGATTAGCCAGTTGGCCTTACCAAAAACAAACAGTGCAGACACAACATACAACATACATCTAGTCCTCTTAAAATAAAATACAAATATACAGGTAGCCATAGATATATGCATCAACTATCCTCATCTCCCCTACACTGCACCCCAATCTGATCTATGTACTCCAATCTCCTTTTAGCAGCTTTAAACAAATAAAGGGCAACTTTATAATGTGTATGTCCTTTTTTTTGCTTATTAGTATCAATTGAAGACACGATTCTGTTGCTACATTTCACACACAAAAAAAGTAGAAATGTGTGAATCTGTTCTATTGTAGTTCTTTCATTTCAAATTTTGTGTTTTTATTGGTTTTATTGTTTCTACTGTTTTATATGGCTTATATTATATGTTAATGTTTTGTTGTAGACACTAGTAGTTCGCACGCATACCGCAACGAGTGCATGCGTCGTGTACCGGCATGCCTCGGGAACAACTGTGCTCCGTTTCTGCTCTGTAGCTAATCTGTACGGTTCTGTTCTGTGCTTTAAAAATGTTTAAGACTATCAACTCACCCGCCGCATGTGAGGTTCGCTCAGTGATATGGTTTTTGTCAGCAAGGAACCTGCCTGCTGCAGAAATTCATCCACAGATTTGTGAAGTGTACGGTGATACTGTTATGAGTGAAAGCAAAGTGCGTAAGTGGGTACGAAAATTCAAAGATGGCCGTGACAACGTCGATGATGAGGACTGCTCCGGTCACCCTTCTTTGATTACAGACGATTTGGTTATCGGAGCAGGCGGCAACTTTTTATGAAGAGGGTATTTTAAAATTGGTTCAGAGGTATGATAAGTGTTTGAACAAACTTGGCAACTATGTCGAAAAATAGAGTGAAGTGTGTACTTTCTGAAAATAAATTTACTTTTTTGAAATAAACTTTCATTGTGTACTTATGTTCCAACGGACCTTACTTAAAAAATACCCCTCGTAATTTGGAACCCTGAGTTGCATTTTTGTTTCGCGAAGAATCTTCCCCAAAACAGAATGGATTCTGTGCCGTTTTGCACACCCCTAAAAAAAGGATCATGAAGGTTTTTTCAACCAACCGCTATAACAAAAACAAAAGGCTCTCCAAATTCATGTATCTATCGAATAAAAGACTTTTATCAAGTTCTGCCCGTAGCCACCAGTCCAGGATGTAAACCTGCATCAACCGAAATCCACAAACAACAAAAGCTCCTGCAAAAGTGCCAATGAAAACGGCAAGAACTCTTTTATGTGTCTGGATCCTTTTCTCAAAAGAGAAGGAATGGAAGAAATGTGCACAAGCGAGTGGTGCCCTCTCACTGTCTCTGGATGTACTAACATGCAAGCAGCTGCTGATTAGTATGGGCAAAGGGGCGGAGGGAAGTGGAAGAGAAGAGGCACGGAGGGAGAGAAGGGATGGGCACCCTGGCATCAAGCCATGTCCTCCATCTTAGTCCCAGCTGGTACCAAGCTCCCAAGGAACAAAGCGACTTCAGACTGCGCCATCATATATTCATGGCTGAGAAGAAATATACAGACCAGCCCGTTTGAATTCCTGACAACCCACCGAAGAATGGTGAAGAGGCAGGGTGATTTTTTTTTCCAGCCAGCCTCGACTGACCTATAAACCTTTGTGACTGGAACAAATGCAAATCGAGCTGACTTGCTTCACAAGCTACTGAAGGGCATTCAGGCTGAGTTGTGTCTAACAGCCAAACAATAGTCCACTGTCCCACCCATGCAAAACACGCAGCATGGGGAGGGCTGGGGGAAATGGCTTTAGAAAAGCACTTGAGATACAAAACCAGAGAATGTTACAGCATAATAGCCATCTTTCTTTGTCTGCATTTCTTGGCATCAAATGCCGAAAGAGTGTATGGGCATGCAAAAAAGAGAAAGAGAGAGACTGAGAGAAAGGGGGGGGGGTGGACCCCAAATCTTTAAGTGAGTATTCAGAAAGAAAATGGTTGATCATTAGGTACGTATGTGCAAATTTCAAAAGACCCCCAAATAAGTGCGGAGGTACATGTGACACCCTTTGGATATTCAGTTAGGATATGGAACAGTCAGCAGGACTTTTCTGAACTACAGATTTCATAACCCTGAATCAGAAGGGTAACTGATTAGCTGAAGGATTCTGGATGTTGTAGTTCACAGGATGATGGCAATCTGTGCACCGCTGAGGGTGCAAGTCCATAGCTTGGGAGTCCTTGATGCTCAGGTGTCAGCGGTGGCCGGGAGGGCCTTTGCATAACTCAAACTTGTATGCCAGCTGTGACCATACCTCATGAAGTCTGATTTGGCCAGGGTGGTCCACGCCTTGGTTATATCCAGATTGGACTACTGCAATGCACTCTACATTGGGCTGTCCTTGAAGACGGCCCGGAAATGACAACTGGTACAACGGGAGACAGTCAGGCTCCTTACTGGAGTAAACTATAGGGAGCATAGTAAGGTAAAGGTTGTTCCCTGATATTAAGTCCAGTCATGTCTGACTCTGGGGTGTGGTGCTTATCTCCATTTCTAAGCTGAAGAGCCGGCGTTGTCCATAGACACCTCCAAGGTCATGTGGCCGGCATGACTGCATGGAGCACCGTTGCCTTCCCGCCAGAGTGGTACCTATTGATCTACTCACATTTGCATGTTTTCGACCTAGGTTGGCAGAAGCTAGGGCTGACAGCGGAAGCTCACGTCGCTCCCCAGAATCGAACCTGCGACCTTTCGATCAACAAGCTCAGCAGCTCAGTGCTTTAACCCACTGCGCCACCAGAGGCTCCATAGGGAGCATACAACGCCCCTATTAAAACAGCTTCATTGTCTGCCGATAAGTTGCCGAGCCAAATTCAAGATGTAGGTAAAGACCTATAAAGTCCTAAATGATTCAGGCCACACCTATATTCGCGATCGCATCTCCATCTATGAACTGGTGCAAACTCTAAGATCCTCCGGAGAAGCCCTATCGCTCTCACCTCCATCACAAGCATGGTTGGTGGGGATGAGAGAGAAGGCTCCCACCACTAACAAAAATCTTTGGATAGGTTTGGTGGGCATTGACCTTGAGTTTCGGAGTTGTAGTTCATCTACATCCAGAGAGCACTGTAAACTCAAACAATGATGGATCTGGACGAAACTTGGCACCAATACTCAATATACCCAAATGTGAACACAAATGGAGTTTGGGGGAAATAGACCTTGACATGTGGGAGTTGTAGTTGCTGTGATTTATAGTTCACCTACAATCAAAAAGCACTCTGAATTCCACCAATGATAGAATTGGGCCAAACTTCCCATACAAAATCCCCATGACCAATAGAAAATACTGTGTTTTCTGATGGTCTTTGGTGACCCCTTTGACACCCCCTCACGACCCCTCCAGGGGTCCCAACCCCCAGGTTGAGAAACACTGGCCTAGTAGCTTCAGCATTTTGCAACTTGGAAGTTGTGGAAAATGCTTTTAAAATAAAGGAAAATATATCTTGTATAATGTCTCTAATGTCCATAAACATTTGTGGAGGGAGGTGCAGTGGCTCGACAATATAATAGCCCACAATGCTGTGGAATCATAGGACTTTCAATAAGTTTTTAGCATTCTCTGCCAAGGAGTGCTGGCACCTCACCATACTACAAATCCCAATATTACTTCATAAGAGTTCCCACATCCCATCAGCAGTTAAAATACATCATAAACTTGCTTGGAGCAAAAAGCTCGATATAGTTATTTTACCCAATTAAATAGAATATATTTCTTATAGTCTAGCACAGGGGTCCTCAAACTTCTTAAACAGAGGGCCAGGTCAGAGTCCCTCAAACTGTTGGAGGGCCAGATTATAATTTGAAAAAAATAATGAATTTATTTATTTATTGTATTTGTATACCACCTTTCTCAGCCTGTAGGCACCTCAAGGCAGTTAACAGGGTAAAATTCAATGCTGACAATATCATAAATACAACTAAAAACATAACGTATAATAAAAATTAAACATACCAATCTATATAAATAAAAATGTAATGTTTGTTTGTTTGTGATATTCATAGAACTCAAAAGCCCCTGGATGAATAGGCCCCAAATTTGGACACAAGACACCTAACAACCCAATGTATGTCCTTCACTGATTTTGTCATTTGGGAATTGTAGTTGCTGGGATTTATAGTTCACCTACAATCAAAGAGCATTCTGAACTCCACCAAAGATGGAATTGAACCAAACTTGGCACACAGTTCTTCCGTGACCAACAGAAAATACTGGAAGGGTTTGGTGGGCAGTGTCCTTTGGTTTTGGAGTTGTAGTTCACCTACATCCAGAGATCACTGTGGACTCAAACAATAATGGATCTGGACCAAACTCTACACGAATACTCAATACGCCCAAATGTGAACACTGGTGGAGTTTGGGGAAAATAGAATTATAGTTAACCTACAATCAACCTACAATCTACAATCAAAGAGCATTCTGAACCCCACCAGTGATGGAATTGAACCAAACTTGGCACACAGAACTTCAATGACCAACAGAAAATACTGGAAGGGTTTGATGTGAATTGACCTTGAGTTTGGGAGTTGTAGTTCACCTACATCCAGAGAGCACTGTAAACTCAAACAATGATGGATCTGGATGAAACTTGGGACCAATACTCAATATACCCAAATGTGAACACTGGTGGAGTTTGGGGGAAATAGACCTGTGGGAGTGGTAGTTGCTGGGATTTATAGTTCATCTACAATAATAGAGCATCCTGAACCCCACCAACAATAGAATTGGGCCAACCTCCCACACAGAACCCCCATGTGGGCCACAGCAACACGTGGCATGGGATGGCTAGTAAAATATAAATTCACAGTGTCAGCTTGTTAAAAACGTCCGGTCTCATTGTTGTCATTCCATTTTCCTATGTCAGTTACTCTCCATTTGGAAACGCTTGATCAAAAAGCCAAGTTTTGACTTTTTTCCAGAGATGGCTGATCTAATATCAATAGGGAGGGCATTCCACAGTCAAGGGGCCATTACCGAGAAGGCTCTGTCTCTCGTCTCCACTAGATGTACTTGTGACGAAGGCAGTAACGAGAGTAGGGCCTCCCCAGATGATCTTAAGGTCCTAGATGTTTCATAAGGGGAGATGCGTTCGGACATGTCAGCTGAATTCCTATGCACACTGCACATATTTATTTATTTATTATTCAAACTTATATGCTGCCACTCCCCTAGGTCTTACAAGAACAGACTAAAATCTTAAACAATTTAAAAAAACAGCAATATCAAACATCAAAAGCCTGTCACATCAAATATGTCTTACATGCCCTGCGGAACGCTGATAAGTTCCGCAGGGCATGGACTTCAGGTGGCAGAGTGTTCCAGAGTAATGGTGCCACTGCTGTAAAGGCTCTGCATCTGGTTGCTGTTAGACGCAAGGTCTTAAAACTGGGAACTTCCAATAAATCTTGGTCCTCAGAACAAAGGGATCTCTGGGGTTGGTAGGGGGTGAGGCGGTCTTATTTGTAGTGCAAAAAAACCCTTAAAAACAATACAATAATTAAAATAAAGAACAATTTTAACAAACATAAACTTATTAGTATTTCAGTGGGAAGTGTGGACTTTCTTTTGGTTGATGATAGGATTGTTGTTGTTGTTGTTGTTGTTGTGTTTTCAAGTTGTTTCAGACTTAGGTTGACCCTGAGTGAGGGCCGGGTAAATGACCTTGGAAGGCCATTTTCGACCCCTGGGCCGTAGTTTGAGGATCCCTGGTCAAGCATGTGAGGCTACAGGACTTTTAAAACATTTCCCTGTTGAAAATTCATCTCATATTATTTATTTATTTATTTATTTAGCAATTTTGTATACCGGTCTTCTCCCTTCTATCGGGGGACTCGGGCCGGTTTCCAACAATAAAATCACAAAACAATCATTAAAAACATCATATAACATATTCAATTAAAAAGTGATAACAGCAAAATGCAATCACATAATAACAATGGTCAGTCGTCATAGTGAATTTGTTGTCCATCATTCATCGTCATCTATCCGATCACAGAAATATTGAGGTTTTTACCCGTTTTCTGAACGACAGAATGGAGGGGGCAGTTCTGATCTCCAGTGGGAGAGAGTTCCAGAGTCGAGGGGCCACCACCGAGAAGGCCCTGTCCCTCGTCCCCACCAGACGCACCTGAGAGGCCGGTGGGACCGAGAGCTCGCCCCCTCCAGACGATCTTAACAACCTAGATGGTTCATAGGGGAGAATACGTTCGGACAGGTAAACTGGGCCGGAGTCGTTTAGGGCTTTATAGGTTAACACCAGTACTTTGAATTGTGCTCGGAAGCTAATTGGCAGCCAGTGGAGCTGGTGCAACAGAAGAGTAGTATGCTCCCTGTACCCTGCTCGTGTTAGCATTCTGGCTGCCGCACGTTGGACTAGTTGGAGCTTCCGGGCAGTCTTCATAGGCAACCCCACGTAGAGTGCGTTGCAGTAATCTAAATGGGATGTAACCAAAGCGTGGACCACCGTGGCCAAGTCAGACTTCCCAAGGTACGGGCGCAGCTGGCACACAAGTTTTAATTGTGCAAAAGCTCCCCTGACCACCTCTGAAACCTGGGGCTCCAGGCTCAGCAATGAGTCCAGGATCACTCCCAAACTGCAAACCTTCTTATTCTTATTGCTGACCTGATGAAACCACTTAGGAACTCTTCTATTTTTCTTTCCTGGGGAAAACAAGTGAAGAGGGATGCTTTGGAGGGGTGGTGTGTGTGTGTGTGTGTGGGGGGGGGGGGGGGGGGGGGGGGGGGGGGGGTTTGAAGTGAATGTGTTAAGGATCTTCTCTCTCCCTGTACCATTTCCCCTTCAAATTACAGCTGTATTTTACAAAACAAAAATTTAAAAATACATAAAATGGAACTAGCATGTGGTTCTGCACAGAGACTGTGTGTCTGATCAGATGTTTGCTTTTGAAAGGCAATGTGGTAACAGCAGAGTCAATGAAAGACAATGTGGTAACTACAGTTACTCTTACTCTGCATAAAATTAGAACATTAACATTCAAACTGGGCCAATCCGCTCATCAATATGCCAGATGTAGTAGCAATTGAACATGTGCTATAAATGGGTGCATGGAAGAGGGCAATTCTGGGGGGGGGGGGGGGGGGGAAGGGGGGGAAGGAAACACCCAACGGAAATAGAGCAAATAAGTGAAACGTAGGATGGCAGCCATTAAAATGGTCATTATGTCAATCATTGGTGACACTTCTGAAAGACATTTGAAGAAGTAAATACTGTCACAGTTCTACAATTGTCTCCTATGAATGGATCACAGATCCATGGAAAATCTGTATATATTATAAACACAAATTGGCTTACCATTTTGAATCGAGTAGGAGGACCTAAGAGGCTGAGGATTTGTTGATCTTTTATTGCGTTATTTATTGATTTATTGTGTCAGAGTAAAAAAAAATCAAATAAAAAACCAGGATGGTATAGTTGCTCAAGCATTGGGCTACAACTCTGGAGACCAGTGCTAATAGAATTAAAGAATTATACAGTTGAAAGAGACCACAGGGGTCATCCAATCCAACCCCCTGCCATGCAGGAAACCACAAAGCACTCCCAACAGATGGCCATCGAGCCTCTGCTTTAAAATCTCCAGAGAAAGAGACTCTACTGCACACTGAGAGAGTATATTCCATTGCTGAACAGCTCTGACCACCAGGAAGTTCTTCCTAATGTTTAGGTGGAACCTTCTTTCCTGCAACTGCAATCCATTTCTCTGTGTCCTAATCTCCAGAGCAGCAGAAAACAAGCTGGCCCTCTCCTTAATGTGACAAGAACAAATACTGCAACCTCCTACTATATTTGCCCTGTCTTGAGGAGCCCATTGTTCTATCTGGGATTGTAACTAAAAGAGGGAAGATATGTTGTCAAGCATATTCAAGTCACAAAGGTCTGATCTGTTTCCAAGGATTTAGGCTACTGGGGTTGGAACTTATCCATACATGTTTGTCCCCATTCCAAGTCCGTTCCATATGCATGTTCAGATGAACACATGAGCAAGACTATGGTGTATAATACCCTGAGAAGAAGGATTATTATTATTATTATTATTATTATTATTATTATTATTATTATATTATTTCATATCAAAAGCATTGCATAAATTAGTATAAAACTGATAAAAATAGAAGGAGCGCAGGTGGCTAAATATCTTTTGACCAAAAACAGGCAACAGTAATGGCATTGTCTGTAGCCTCCAACAATTCTTCCTCTGTACATAAGGCAGGGCATAGTGGACAGGGATACAGATGTGGAGTTGTCTGTTCTGCTCCACAGTCACATAAGGTGTGGGATTCTTTTAGGTAGAGCCATTTTGCCAGATTGTCTTTTGATCTGCCCACTCCACTTCTGAGTCTGTTCAGGGACTTCCAAGTTGCCCATTCTTGGTTTGCCCCTGGAGAAACACCCTTGTGGGGGGCCATCCAGTTGGGATTTCCTGGTTTAGCTTCCCAGAAGGATACCCTTGGTGTTGCTGGGAGTGGGGGGCACGAAGAGTAGTAGTCTCATAAAGCTTTTCTTTGATTTGAGTCTACTGGGAGGAGAGTGGGTGGCTTTCACAGTGTTTAACCTTATTTCTCTCACATTTAGGAGCAACTTCTCATCGCACATAAGTGGGGGCAATACCAGCAAGCTTGTAGAGTTTATCAACAGTTGTAGGTTTAAGACAACCTGTGATTATTCTGCATGTTTCATTCAATACTATGTTCACCTGCTTTGCATGGGCAGACCTATGCCAAACAGGGCAGGTATACTCGGCAGCTGAGTAAGACAAGGCTAGGGCTGATGTTCTTACTAATTTTGGGTCTGAATTCCATTAATTAGAAATACCTTCCTCTACATTGGTTAAAGAGAGATAAAATTAAATATACACAAGTGTGGAAGAATAAAGCTACCTCACTACACTCACATAATGTCATATTTGGTTTGTTAAATTTAGCACCATTACACTGAATTGGGCATGTTTCAATTTAGTTTGTAATCCTGGGAATTATTAATTGAACAATGCCAGGATACACTGAGAGATGCAACACATATTTTAAAGGCGTTGCTTCTTAATATACAAGGTGTTTATTAAATTCTTGCACTTGCATTTACATGGAGGTGTGCTTTTAATTGATTTTCCAAGTGAACAGCACTGAAACAATGTGCACCTAGGTGTATTGGTATAATGGTTCAGTTCTTTTTGTTCAGATAAATGCCTATATTCTATAGGCGATTACTCATGGCCAAGTATGATTGTCTTCCAAAAGTAGAATCTTGGCAATGGGTCCATAAGTGACTGTAGAGACCAATTGTGGATCCACACGGTCTTTTGCAATGGGGACATAGATTTCAAGGTGGAAGACAATCATGACAAGATTTTGACACCTCTTTCTCTTGACACGTTTCTCCCTTTCATCCTCTAGTCCAGGGTTTCTCAACCTTCCTAATGCCAGGACCCCTTAATACAGTTCCTCATGTTGTGGTGACCCTCAAATATAAAATCCTTTTCGTTGCTACTTCGTAACTGTAATTTTGCTACTGTTATCAATTGTACATAAATATCTGATGTATTTTCATTCACTGGACCAAATTTGGCACAAATACCCAATACACTCAAGTTTGAATACTGGTGGGGTTAGTGGGGATTGATTTTGTCATTTGGGCGTTGTAGTTGCTGGGATTTATAGTTCACTTACAATCAGAGAGCATTCTGAACTCCACCAACAATGGAATTGAACCAAACTTAGCACACAAAACTCCCACGATTAACAAGAAATATTGGATGGGTTTGGTGGGCGTTGACCTTGAGTTTTGGAGTTGTAGTTCACCTACATCCAGAGAGCACTGTAGACTCAAACAATAATGGATCTGGACTAAACTTGGCATGAATACTCAATATGCCGAAATGTGAACACTGGTGGAGTTTGGGGGAAATAGACCTTGACATGTGGGAGTTGTAGTTGCTGCGATTTATAGTTCACCTACAATCAAAGAGCACTCTGAACTCCACCGACGACAGAATTGGGCCAAACTTCCTATACAGAATCCCTATGACCAATAGATAATACTGTTTTTTCTGATGGTCTTTGGTGACCCCTTTGACACCCCCTCGCGACCCCTCCAGGGGTCCCAACCCCCAGGTTGAGAAACACTGCTCTAGTCATACCCTTTCAAAATCCATAGCACCATTGGTAACAGCTGGACTCCAGTTAGAAAGCTTAAGGGCCAGAACTTCCTAGTTCTCGACATTTATTCCACATTTTAAAGTTTGGATTTAAGCCCATTTTAAAATCTTTTTTGCTGTCTACTGACATTCTATTTTCTGTTCTTGAGCTGTGAAAAACAGTAACTGCTTTGGGCAGGTGCCCCTAACAAAACAGGCGGTAATAAATCTTTGTTTAGCTTTCAGTTAAGAAGCAAGGACGCAACACACACTTACGGCATTGCTATTTACTCATGATGGAATTTTCCTGAGAATGAAGCTTGATGGAAAAGCTTATCCTACCCATTGCAATCTAACACTATCCCCCTCCCTTCAAAATAGCAAATATTAAATGCTGTCCTCTGGTAATCTATGATCTATGAAAAAATGTTTGAATTCTGTGGCCTCTGTAAATTTTAAAAATGGAGAAACAACAAAAATAACTTCTCTCATTTTGCATTAGAATACTCTTAGGATGTATCCTGATTTACTTGATCTAAAGAAGGTGGACAAAGGTATCTATTTTCTCTGAAAAATCCACTTGCAACCACTAGAAAAATTATTCCCCACCTCTTTTGATTTATGCAATTTCATCAAACTTCACCAACACATTTTAAAAAGTTATAACAGTATTCTCATTTAAAAAGAAGAAAATTGAGATTATCAGTACATTTATTATTGTCATGGTTGGTCCTGAAAAGGTCAGTTGGTTGTTTTGCTTGCTTGCTTGCATGTTGCAAGTTGCTTCTGGTCGCTTCTGGAGCGACAGAATCAGCCGTCTACGAAGACGTTGCCCAGAGGACAGCATTGTGAGCGACAGCATTGTGCAGCAACGCACTAAATCAGTGGGACCACCAATCCCAAACACACAGCATCGACCAATAGTATGCCAACTGTTCCCAACTATAAGGCCCCAGGAAGTTCGATTTAAATGAAGATTCAACTTCAGAAAGGCAGATTGGACTAAATTCTCAGACATGTTAGATGACATGATCACATCAGTCGCGCCAATCCCTGAGAAATACGAGCACTTTATTGAAATAGTGAAAACCTGCTGACGGACCTCCATACCGAGAGGCTGCAGAACCAACTACCTTCAGGGTATTACTCCTGAAACAGCTGCCTTGTTGGAAAACTGCTACAGGCTCCACAACGAAGACCCATTTAGTGAACAAACTCTTCAGGCAGCGCAGAGCATTGTGTCCTCCATCTCTGAATCCAAGAAAGAACAGTGGATCAAGCTAATCACAGAAGTCGACATGGGCAGGAGCAGCCAGAAGGCGTGGAGGCTGCTAAGACGGCTGAGCAATGACCCCTCACAAACTAATACCCATACCAACATAAAGGCAGATCAGATAGCACACCAACTCTTGAAGAATGGGAAACCCAATCTTGCCACCAAAGTAGGAAAGAAACCAATAGCCAGACAACCAGAGATTGATAACAACAACTTCCCTGAACCCTTTACACCTACTGAATTGGACATGGTTCTCAATAAATGTAAAAATGGCAAAGCAACTGGCCTGGATGACCTACGGATGGAACAAATCAAGAACTTTGGCCCAAAAGCAAGGTGCTGGCTGCTGGAGCTGATGAACAACTGCACGGCATCCTGTCAGATCCCCAAAATCTGGAGGAAAGCAAGAGTCATCGCCATCTTGAAGCCAGGCAAAGTCCGTAAAGATCCAGAAAGCTATATACCAATCTCCCTGTTCTGCCACCTCTACAAAGTTCTGGAGATACTTATTTTGCATAGAATTATGGAAAAAATAGACCCATGTCTGATTCCACAGCAAGCTGGCTTCAGAAAAGGCAAAAGCTGCATATCGCAAGTGCTGAACCCGACTCAGCACATAGAAGATGGTTTTGAAAGGCAGCAGATCACAGGAGCTGTCTTCATAGACCTGTCAGCGGCTTATGATACCGTAAACTTTGGAAGCTTTTAAACAGAGGCTGGATGACCATCTGTCGGGGGTGCTTTGAATGCAATTGTCCTGCTTCTTGGCAGGGGGTTGGACTGGATGGCCCATGAGGTCTCTTCCAACTCTATGATTCTATGATTCTATGATATGTTCAGCATTCAGTGACTGTGTGTCTGTTAGGACACGACTTGCTAAATGTGACTGTCCAGACCTTTAGGGGAAAATGGAAAATTTCCCAGCTAGAGTTGTAGACTAGACAACTTCTACTGTCTGCCCGACTGCACATGCTCAGTCATACTAAACTTTTTCTATGAACTTAGAGGCTGAAGCAGTACTAGTAAACATGAGATACAGTAGTACTTTGAGAAACAATCATGTAAATGTGCAAGGCAAACAACATTGCGACAGTTAAGAACCAAGAATGCTGTGAATGATATTCATTTTCTTAGACTACGCCCTTCAAGCTGTCCACATGAACTGCCCATTTTTTCCGTCTTGGCTTCCATTCACCTGGACCATATTCATGTGCCAGCTGGTATTTTCCCTGCATTTCACATAGCGAAGATAAACTAACACTCCATGCTCTTTGTCTATTTTTCCACAAATATTCCCTATTACAAAACAAACACACACAACTGACGATCATACTTGTTGTGATGGGGCTTGCCAACAGCTATTTAAGGAAACATACATTGCTCTCCACATTTCTAACTATGGAGCTCTTTACAATTTTTATGTGGGAAAAACAATATTTTTACTACATTTTATTAAAGAGGGCTCTTTTTACTACATTTTACTAAACGTTACTACATTTTAGAAAGGGGAAAGGATCGCTCCACAAATATGAATTCTACCACAAATGCTAAAGCAGGTCGATAATTTCAAGTATTTGCTGAAAAATGTTATGATCAGTTGCGCCTCTAATATTTAGACTGTACACCAAAACACAGTAGAGCAGTGGTTCTCAGCCTTCCTAATGCCGCGACCCCTTAGTACAGTTCCTCATTTGTGGTGACATAACATTATTTTTGTTGCTAGTTCATAACTGTAATTTTGCTACTGATATGAATTGTAATGTAAATATTTGTTGTTGTTGTTCAGTCACTTCCGACTCTTCGTGACGTCGTGGACCAGCCCACGCCAGAGCTCCCTGTCAGCCATCACCACCCCCAGCTCCTTCTGAGTCAAGCCAGTCACTTCAAGGATACCATCAGGGGTGGCTCAACCCATTACGCAAAGTAAGCATTTGCAGTATAGTTTATTTTGCTCAGGGGCGCTCTTGAGGCACTCTTGGGGGAAAATAGACCTTGACATATGCGAGTTGTAGTTACTGGGATGTATAGTTTACCTACAATCAAAGAGCATTCTGAACTCCACCAATGATGGAATTGAACCAAATATGGCACACAGAACTCCCATGACAAATAGAAAATATATATCAGTGATTGGTTGGGGGGGACGGGGACAAAATACTGTTTGCTTACCATTTAAAATTACCTAGGGCCACCTCTGGATACCATCCATCCATCTTGCCCTTGGTCGGCCCCTCTTCCTTTTTCCTTCCATTTCCCCAAGCATCATTGTCTTCTCACGCTTTCCTGTCTTCTCACTATGTGGCCAAAATACTTCATCTTATTTGATATACAGGATGTATTTTCATTCACTGGACCAAATTGGGCACAAATGCCCAATACACCCAAATTTGATTACTGGTGGAGTGGAGAGGATTGATTTTGTCATTTGGGAGTTGTAGTTGCTGGGATTTATAGTTCACCTACAATCAAAGAGCATTCTGAACTCCACCAATGATGGAATTGAACTAGACTTGGCACAGAGAACTCCCATGACCAACAGAAAATACTGGAAGGGTCTGGTGGGCGTTGACCTTGAGTTTGGGAGTTGTAGTTCACCTGCGTCCAGAGAGCCCCGTGGACTCGAACAATGATGGAGCTGAACCAAACCTGGCATGAATACTTAAATTGGCCAAATGTGAACACTGGTGAAGTTTGGGGAAAATAGACCTTGACATTTGGACGTTGTAGTTGCTGGGATTTATATTTCACCGACAATCAAATAGCATTCTGAACTCCACCAACGATGGAATTGAACCAGACTTGGCACACAGAATTCCCATGACCAACAGAAAATACTGGAAGGGTTTGGTGGGCATTGACCTTGAGTATGGGAGTTGTAGTTCACCTACATCCAGAGAGCACTGTGGATACAAACAATGATGGATCTGGACCAAACTTGGCATGAATACTCAATATGTCCATATGTGAACCCTGGTGAAGTTTGGGGAAAATTGACCTTGACATTTAGGAGTTTTAGTTGCTGGGATTTATAGTTCACCTACAATCAAAGAGCATTCCGAACTCCACCAATGATGGAATTGAACCAAACATGGTACACAGAATACCCATGACCAACAGAAAATACTACTTACTTACTTAGGCAATCCCTGGTTGTCCGAGTAAGGATAGTCTTCAAGGATTAGTGTATTTGCAAATACACTAATCCAGGAACAAAAAATATTGTGTTTTCAATGGCCTCTGACACCCCCTCGCGACCCCCCCAGGGGTCCCGACCCCCAGGTTGATAAACGCTGCAGTAAAGGTGCTATAAATCAGAAAATATATATCCCTTTCTCAAAGAGTGTGCTTTTGGTCTGAATATTGGGAAGGGGATCTGTGGATATGAAGGGATGTCTCTCAGCTTAAAGAAGATCACAAAACATCAGCGTACCATTCAATATAGAGTGAAAATATTTGAATTTTGGACAAAGCTCCAGCATATTCTAGCTAGTATATTCTTCCTCTATGAGATTTACACTTGTAGGCTTGCTTCCAGTAAACCAGAAGGTTTCACCCCTCCACCCCCACCACCCCCACCACCCCCACCCTGCAATTTCACAATTTGCCTACACATTTTTTTTATTAATTATCGAATCTACATGATGCAGGACATTGTTTGGACACCTCACAGCTTGTCTCCTCCTCTTCCAATTAAATCTCAGTCTTCACTGAATATGTATCATTGGATTTGTAAATGACAAAGTGTTCCCTACAAGTGCTAATAAATGCCTTACACAACAGAGAGGGGGTGAAAATTGCCGATGATAGAATCAGGTTCAAATTAACTCTTTATAAATAGGAAATGAAACCACTGAAATATGTAAAACTTGAAAAAAAATCACATAATCGGAGAACAGTTTTCATCTTTTAGAGGAATCTTTTAACATTTATTTCATCAATTTTCATCCATAAAAATAATCAAAAAGAATACTACCTATCACATACTGTCAGCTGTAACTGAAAAGATAATGTATTTAAGGACTTTATCACATAATTATTCTGCTATAGTTGCATAAGCACAGATAATGGATACATTACAGGTTGTGCATCTTTGATATTGCCCTCTGCAGAAGTGCAATTTTAAAGGTGGAATCAGGTGTCAAACAGGGATGTGTTATTGCCCCAACTTTATTCTCCATCTTCATCACTATGACCAGGCCCGTAGCCAGGATTTCGATTCGGGGGGGGGGGGGGCTGAGTTTTTTTCAGGGGTTTGGGGGGGGCTGAGTTTCGGGGGGGCTGAGTCTGAGTGAAAGAGGGTCTACCCTAGCAAACCTTTTGTATCATTACCCCAATACCCCCATGCATATGGGATATATTGAGTATGGTGATCAGATCATGATATGAATAAACATAACAGTTTAAATAATGCACCAGTAAGCCATTTTCGCGAACCACCATGCCCCCCCCCCCCACACCGGCTACATACCTGACTATGACACTTCATCTTGTTGATGGGAAGCTTCTCACTGGAGTGGAAATCATCTATTGGACAGATGGCAAGCTATTTAACCTCAGCAGACTGAAAGCCAAAATCAAGGTTACAGCAACATCTGTTATAGAATTCCAGTATGCTGATGACAACGTCGTCTGTGCGCATTCAGAAGAAGACCTACAAGTCACTCTAAACACCTTTGCAGAAGCATACGAGAAGCTCGGCCCGTCATTGAACATTGAGAAAACCAAAGTGCTCTTCCAGTAGTCACCAGCCAATCCCTCTCCAGTTCCAGAAATGCAGCTTAATAGTGTAACATTAGAAAATGTTGATCATTTCCGCTACTTTGGCAGCCTCCTCTCCACAAAAGTCAACATTGACACTGAAATACAACACCACCTGAACTCTGCGAGTGCAGCTTTTTTCTGAATGAAACAGAGAGTGTTTGAGGACCGGGGCATCTGTTGGGATACCAAAGTGCTTGTTTATAAAGCTATTGTTCTCCCAACCCTGCTATACACCTGTGAGACGTGGACTGTCTACAGACGTCACATGCAACTCCTGGAACGATTCCATCAGCGCTGCCTCCAGAAAAACCTGCAAATCTCTTGGGAAGATCAGTGGACAAATGTCCTCATGCTGGAAGAAGCAAAGACTACCAGCATTGGAGTGATGGTCATCTGACATCAACTCCGCTGGACCGGCCACATTGTCTGGATGCCCGATCGTCTCCCAAAGCAGTTGCTTTACTCCGAACTCAAGAATGGAAAATGGAATGTTGGAGGGCAGGAAAAGAGATTTAAAGATGGGTTCAAAGCGGCTGAGGATGTGATCTATTGTTTCATCTGCTTCCTTGCAGAGTCTACACTTGGGATCTGCCATTATTATTATTATTATTATTATTATTATTATTATTATTATTATTATTGAGGAGGAGCTGAGGAGCCTTCTAATCAAGGTGAAAGAAGAAAGCGCAAAAGTTGGGTTGCAGCTAAACATCAAAAAAACCAAGATTATGGCAACAAGAATGATTGACAACTGGAAAATAGAGGGAGAAAATGTGGAGGCCGTGACAGACTTTGTATTTCTAGGCGCAAAGATTACTGCAGATGCAGACTGTGGCCAGGAAATCAGAAGACGCTTACTTCTTGGGAGGAGAGCAATGTCCAGTCTCGATAAAATAGTAAAGAGTAGAGACATCAGACTGGCAACGAAGATCCGCCTAGTCAAAGCCATGGTATTCCCTGTAGTAACCTACGGATGTGAGAGCTGGACCTTAGGGAAGGCTGAGTCGAAGGAAGATCGATGCTTTTGAACTGTGGTGTTGGAGGAAAGTTCTGAGAGTGCCTTGGACTGCGAGAAGATCCAACCAGTCCATCCTCCAGGAAATAAAGCCCTGCTGCTCATTGGAGGGAAGGATACTAGAGACAAAGTTGAAGTCCTTTGGCCACATCATGAGGAGACAGCAAAGCCTAGAGAAGACAATTATGCTGGGGAAAGTGGAAGGTAAAAGGAAGAGGGGCCGACCAAGGGCAAGATGGATGGATGCCATCCTTGAAGTGATTGGAATGACCTTGAAGGAGCTGGGGATGGTGATGGCCGACAGGGAGCTCTGGCGTGGGCTGGCCCATGAGGTCACGAAGAGTCGGAGACGACTGAACGAATGAACAACAACATTATTATTATTGTTATTATTATTATTATTATTTTGATTTATACACCACTTTATCTCCCTTAAAGGGGACTCAAAGCGGCTTAACATAAAAGCATCAGCATAGCCATTTAAAATATACAATTTCTGGTGTAAGATAGTTTCACGCATTGTGACAAATACACAGCAGTAAAAGCCACCACAAAAAATCCCATATTGACAAGGTTTCTTCAAACTCTATCAAAAAATTCATTTGAGCGAACTGTGAAATGCTTCCCCCAATTTTCAACCTAAATGCAAAGGATATTTTGCCTATAGCTGTGATAAATAAATATGAACTGATAGAAAAAGGCAGGAGTTAATTGGCTTGGGAATACCCAACAGCACATCAAAAACACTAACACTTCAAGCACAAATTGAAGAAGAGAAGGCTGGCATAAAAGGAGCTACGGAGTGATTCTTCCTAAAACCCAAAGGTAAAATACGATGAGATGAAGAGAAAGAGAGAGAACCCATAGGTATAGATGAACCACCTGATCTTTTGAATGTAGATTTTTCTGGAGCGAAATTTGAATTGGGAGAATATTAACAATCCATTTTCCAGGGCAGAGGCAATAAGGTACTTAGCTATGCAGTATATAATATAATTAGTCAATTCAAATTCAGATGTTTGAGGGAGGGCATGTGGTATGGCCCCTTGGCACAACTACGCCACATCACAAAGCATATGGAAGAGACCTGGTTAGAAAACGCCCCGTTTCAAACTCTTCCGGCAGCATGGATGCTGCGGTTCTTGATGGTAATGATGAGCATTTCTAAAATTTTATGTGAGCTGTTTTTGTACCCCCTCTCCATTTCTCTTCTAACTGTTGCCAAAATTCAGCAGGAAACATTGCCAAAATTCATTGGGAAATTGTGTCACTAAAATTCAACACTATTAAAATTCAGTGGGAAAAATGCTTGCTTTAAAGGGGTTCCCACATTTTGCCAATGAATTTCAGTGGCATTCTAGCAGGAAACCACATTTTAAAAAATATTTCCTGCTTGCTTTGATTACCGTGTGTGTTGCTGAAATCCAAAGGCACAGCAACAGAGGTGACAATGTAAATTGCTCTAAGAATAAAGGGTAAAAATGGTATAAGCTTCACTCTGGATAACGACAATGTTGATGTCTGTATGTAGAAATAATAACTTATAGTAGATCCATCTTCATTAATGAGGATAACATCCCTTTTCATGGGCAAGGACATAGAAAAAATAAGGGGTACATAATAATAATAATAATAATAATAATAATAATAATAATAATAATAATAAAATTATTATTATTATTATTATTATTTACACCCTGTCACCATCTCCCCAAGGGGACTCGGGGTGGCTTACATGAGGCCAAGCCCATCAATACAATATATACAATATATACATGTTACATCACTCCTTTCCACTTGCTGCTAAGGAGGCTCTTCAGGTCATGAACCGGTGCTTGACAAATTTAAAGTGCTGGCTTTAGCCTATAAAGCCCTAAACAGTTCTGGCCCAGCTTATCTGTCTGAATGTATCTCCCTCTATGAACCACCTCGTAGGTTAAGATCGTCTGGGGAGGCCCTGCTCTCTGTCCCACCTCTTTCTCAGGTGCAACGAGAGACAGGGTCTTCTCAGTGGTGGCCCCTCGGCTGTGGAACTCCCTCCCCAGTGAAGTCAGATCAGCTCACTCCCTCCTGGCCTTTAGAAATAAATTAAAAATGTGGCTGTGGGACCAAGCCTTTGAACAATAATTCAGTGCAATAAGTGGATATGGAATAAGTGCAATTATGACTGGAATGGCTCCAAGACTATGATTTTGGATCATGTGATTTTAATAATTATTGGTTTTAATGTTTAGATGCTTTTAACTTTTTGGTTTTAATGTACAGTGTTCCCTCACTTATCGTGGGGGATCCATTCCAGGGACCCCTGTGATAAGTGAAAAATTGCGATGTGGGGACACTATACTGTATATGTACCAGGCCCGTAGCGAGGGGGGTTTTTTAGGGGTTCAACCCCCCCCCCCCGAAATGTTTCAGATTTTTTAAAAAAACCTGGTTTACTCATGAATTTTAACTGGTTAACCAAATCCCCATGCTAAATCTATGAGATGCAAAAAATCAAGAGTCCCTCCAGAACTGCAAGCACTATCTCAAGCAAATATTAGCAATTTATTCACACTGTCATTACTTGCAGCAATAGCCGATGTCGTTGTTCTGGTACAGCTGTACCAGGAGCTCCAACTTTATTTGCTTTGTATTAAATGTTTGCTTGCAGCCCTGGGTTTCAGGGACTCTGCAGATAGGTGGCTTCCTTTGGTTGCAGTCATAGGGCAAGTCACCTGTCCATCATTGTTAAGTTTTGGTTCCGCCCCTTGCTCAGGGCAATTGGGAAGGGAAGGGAGCCATTTTTTAGTTAGTCTCAGCAAGGTAAGCTTATGTATAGGATGTGTACAAGCTTCCCCTGTACAAAAGCTTCAACCCTTAAGACCTTCCGGGGGAGAAAGGTCTTAAGAGTCTCCAAAGAATTTCCAGGAAAACAGCCCTAAAGACCAAAGAACTCCAGCTGGAGAACATCTACTGCCTTGCTGGTAGGTCCACTCGGCGTTCGACCCAGTTCGACCCGGTAGTGGAGCCCACATCAGTAAGGGTTAGATTACAGTCAGCCTGGGAGAAATTAAAAAGGGGATTTTCCTTTAAAGAAGAAGCTATTGAAGACAGTTGCCTGTCCTTCGTGGGCAAGATTAGGAATTCACCAGTTATTTATTTATTTATTTGCTTCATTTCTATACCGCGTTTCTCAACCTTATTAGGCGACTCAATGCGGTCCTAAAAGCTTGGAATCATTTGCTTAACTTTACTGAAGACAAGAGAAGTTTCCGTTTGATTGTTCATTAATAAAAGACTTTGTTGTACTTCTCAAGCCATCTAAAGACTGTTTGTGGTGGAAACCTCAGAGAACTTCTCTTTAGGCCCCCTGGCTTCCCGCTGGGCAAAGGTTGCACATTCTGTTCTAAAGGAAATTATTTACAGGCCCAGCACGCGACAGAACAGTAGTGAAGCAACCAAGTTGGGGGGGGGGGATGTTGAATGCTCTCATTAAGGAGGCCAGACTTGGTGGAGGTGGTTGACAAGGGTGTAGCTGCAGGCTATTGAATGCTGCTCTGCCCCCTGCTGGGCTCTTTGCTTCAGCGTGAGCTAGGAGGCAGGTTTCAACACCCCCCTCGCGAAATTTTCAACCCCCCCCCCTAAATTTCAACCTCTCCCGAAATTTTTTTCTGGCTACGGCCCTGATATGTACAGTATAGCTCTGCCCACTCCTCTCTCCCCCTCGTCCCCCTCTCTCTTCCTCTCCTCTTACCCCCTCAATTCCTCCCTTCCTCCCTCCCCTTACTGGAGCCACCCTTCTCCCTCCCTCCCTGCTTCCTCACTGGCATGGGGCTCTCACCTGGTCACCCGAGGAAGAGCAACTGGGAAGAAGCCTTGGTGAAAGCTGCCTTGGTGGCCATCTCTGGCCCCAGAGGAAGAAGCCCTGGCGGAAGTTGCCTTGGCGGCGGCCCTATCCAACCCCAGAAGAAGATGCCCCAGCAGAAGCTGCCTTGGCGGCCCTCTTCGCACTCCTCGCTGGCACAACTTTGGCAAGTGGGATTTAT
Organism: Anolis sagrei ordinatus; assembly: GCF_025583915.1. NCBI lineage: Eukaryota > Metazoa > Chordata > Lepidosauria > Squamata > Anolidae > Anolis > Anolis sagrei. The sequence goes on from NW_026847549.1 coordinate 102,716,268, forward strand.
AGAACTGTGTATACAGTGTTCCCTCAGTACTTGTATTTTAAATTACTTTTTTGGAAAAACTATGAAACAGCGAGTCCTCGGGAAGCGAACCACAAAGTACCGAGAGAACACTGTATATGTATTTTATTTGTATTCTGTTTACGTGGCATTGAATTGTTTCCTACTTGTAAGTCTCTCTGAGTCCCCTTCGGGGTGAGAAGGGCTGGATATAAATATAGTAAGTAAGCAAATAAATAAATACATTTAAAAATAAAATTTAAAAAAATTTAAATCCCTCATATGTTCATTATTGTAACTTATGTACTTCCTCCTGTTCTGAGGAATCCAAAACATTTTTGTAGGTATTAAAGCAGTGGTTCTCAACCTATGGGACCCCAGATGTTTTGGCCTTCAACTCCCAGAAATCCTAACAGCTGGTAAACTGGCTGGGATTTCTGGGAATTGTAGGCCAAAACACCTGGGGGCCCACAGGTTGAGAACCATCGTATTAAAAGGAATCACTTGCATATTGCTTTATGTGAAATTCTGCTAGCAGTTATGGTCAAGATAGCATACACATTAAATATGTCCATTGTCATGCTCACAACTTATTAAGTAAGTATATAGTATGATACCTTTGTTTTAGGAATATAGAGCTAGTATATGTCATGAATGACTTTTCAATGATTTTGAAGCATAGGTTCTATTTATTTATTTATGACATTTATATGCCGCCCTTCTCACCCCAAAGGGAACTCAGAGCAGCTTACAAGATATATTTTCATACAATATATCATATTATTAGCATAGTACAATATCAGTATTATATATTACTATATTGCACTATACCATTATATTGTAATATTATTAGTAATATTACATATAATGTAAATACATAATTCAAATTATAATATTGTATTATTATTACTAGTATTATATTATAAATATTATATGTATATACAATATACTACATTATATTATTAGTAAAGACAAGATGGAAATGTCTTCTGCTCCCCTCTGTCTTCGCTCTGGCCATTGCAATTTCCAGTGTGAAAGGGTATATGAGATTACAGAAAAACATTTAGACAAATCATGACATTGGACATACAGACATACAGATTTTATGCAACTACATTGGATTTAAAATTACATTGGTTAACAAGCAACAAAGGGGAATTACATTTTCACTCAACATTCACACACATCTACACGCATTCATCCGCATGCATCCAAAATATTACCATAACCTTTTCTCCCTCCTTGGAGAAGCACCTGTTAGGCCAGACCCTGCTTTCCTACAGCCTGCCAATGCATAGTTCCAAAACTTCCATAATACCAAAACTTTGAAATGCCAAAATGCCAAAACTTGTTTCCCTAAGAACAATGCCAAGGACCAGATCTCTGTTTTCCATACAGCAGAACCTGACTCCCTGCACAAAATCTAAAACTCCAAAAGCGCACTTCTTCCTCTTCCCTTGAGAAAGAAGCCCCAAAGTGACCAGAATCATGTTTTCCCATAGCATATCTGTCACTCTCCTTAGGTACACTATCTCTCTCCTTCCCATGGAGCAGAGCATAGTGGGTGAACCAGACTCCTCAGGTTGGTCACACTTTGAGCATTATTAGATTGAGTCTTTTATAGGAATATTCTGTTGATGTAGTCCCAAAGTTATAAATTAATGATAGACATCTTCCATCCTGGGTCCATCTCACTTTCCTGGCCAGATGTTGATCTTCTTGACTGATGTTGACAAACACAAGGATTGTGTTGTCTTTCTTCTTAACATAAGGAATGTTGCAAACATTTCCTTAACTTGAAAGAACCATTGTCACAATTCTTATCAATTCTCATTAGCAGGTTTTGATCACAGTTCCAGCTAGCAGGTAGTTAGTCATTGCAGGCCTAATAATAATAATAATAATAATAATAATAATAATAATAATTTTTATTTATACCCCGCCACCATCTCCCCGATCGGGACTCGGGGCGGCTTACATGGGGCCAAGCCCGGACAACAATAAAATAAACCAAAAAAAAGAAGCATAACCGACAATCAAAATCATCAAAATTACATAGAAAAATAATTGATAAACACAATCACAATAACGGTGTTTCCAAAATTATTAACTCCAACCACACATCCTTCCATTCATTCCCACACATCATATTAAATTCATATTTGTCAAATCTGCACATTGAATTTCTTGTGGCATATAAATATAGAAACTCCTCATTTTTAAAACCCTGCTATAAATCCTTCCATTTGGACTTTGCGCTCTAAAGCAACTTGGCTTCCTGCCAGTTATGATTTAACCTACCTTAAGGTTAGGACTCAACAAACTCCATCCCTCTTCACATGGCAGGACTGAATCACAGTTTTCCCCCTGGGAAGATGTGATCATCAGCAATCACATAATATTAGTATTCATCATATCCATTAGTGATCTCATCTACATCCCATTCCAGGGGATTACTGCTAGTTTTTCATATCTTGCCCCCCTCTCTAACCCCACTACATTCCCGCCAGAGTATTAAACTGACAACTTAGTCAGCGACACACAGCCAATGGACTACGAGCTATTTTAAGTAATGAGCCAGAACATTTGCAGCTAAAGAGACAGGAAAGTCCATGCCACCTGTGTGAACTAGCAGGCACAAAATCAAAATCATTGTGGGTTGCAACCCAGCATTACATTTTTAACTAAGAACCTCATTACTTAGTGGTAGCTAATTTATTGCTAAAACTACCAATATGAATGCATGTTGCATTTTGTTTCATTTCCAGAACTTTTAGAACTTTCCCCCAGGACTGGTCATTTTTCTCCACTCTTTGGCATATTTAAATCAATAATAGAAGGTTGTGGGTTTTTTCCCGCAAGGACAACCCGTATGTCATTCCCTGCTTAAAATGTGCATTATGACATCATATCTGGAAGGCATTCACTGCTGCAAGGTGCACCACATTATCCCTATAGCCAGAAAGCTCGGCTACTTGTATAATTGACAGTTTGAAAGGTCATTGTGAAATATCCCTAAAGCAATGTTAAGCATGCCTATGGAACATGTAAATTACTGTATATCCTCATGTATAAGTCTAGAAATTTTATTTCAAAATTGACCCCAAAAACCTAGGTCAACATATCCATGGGTCAGTGTTAGCACTGAATCTTAACCCACATCAAAAAAAGGAGTCACCCCCTTCTTTTAGTAGAGGGGCAAAAGGAGTGAGCTTAGTACATGGGTCCCCAAAACAAAGGCAGCCCTGGCCCCTGCTCTAAATGTGAGATTTAGGGTCACCCTCAATCTAAAGTGACTTGAAGGCACACAAAAACCACAATCTTAATTAATATGACTATCTCATCAGCCAAAAGCAGGTCACACTTCCATTGAAGTGTTGGCAAGTTTATGTTGGTTCCGAATGTATCTCCCGCTACGATCCACCTAGGGCCCTGAGATCATCTGAGGAGACCCTGCTCATTCTCCCCCCATTGTCGCAATCCCGCCTGATGGGGACAAAGGACAGGGCCTTTTCTGTGGTGGCCCCCCAGCTGTGGAACTCCCTTCCGAGTGAAATTAGATCTGCTGCATCCCTCTTGACCTTCTGGAAACAAGTAAAATCCTGGCTTCGGGATCAGGCCTTTGGAGAATAGGCTGACCTACTGACATATTGACTTATTTAGAACTGATGGACTGCCCTTGGATAATGATTTAAATTGGTGACCGCTGACTATTTGTTGTCTGTTTTTATATTGTTTTTATATGGTTTATACGTTTTTATATTGTTTGTACTGTTTTACATTGTTATTATTATTAGATTGCTGTTAATTGTATATTTATGTATTGATGTGAATGCCATAGGGTGCCACTTTGTTAGCCGTCCTGAGTCCCTCTGCGGAGGTTGAGAAAGGACGGGATATAAAAGCCCTAAATAATAAATAACTAAATAAATAAAATTATTTTTCATTTTAAATAGTATTGCTCCTTCATGTGTTTTTTTTTTTTTTGCACTACAAATAAAATATGTGCAGTGTGCATAGTACTCTTGGATTAGGACCTCCTCACATTGTCTAGGATGCTTTCAGGATACTTCCTCAATGGAGCCTGATAGAGCCCATGATACGACACAAGGCTACTTTTGGCGGGGCTCTGTACAGGAATCATTCCGTGTTCTCATTAGATAGAATGGGGGAAACTGTGTCATGAATGACTTTTCTATAACTTTGAAGCATAGGTTCTTTTTATTGCAATTTCCAGTGTGAGAGGGTATATCAGATTACAGAAAAACATTTAGACATAGAATGACATTGGACATACAGATATACAGATTCTATGCAACTATATTGGATGTACAACAATTTACAGTTACATTAGACTAACAAACAGTCAAAGGGGGGGGGTTTACATTTTCACTCACACATGAACATGCATTTCATTCACACATGAACATGCATTCATCCTCATGCACCCAAATAGTATTATATCTTTTTTTCCTCCTTGAAGAAGCACCTGTTAGGCCAGACACTGCTTTCCTGCAGCCCTTACAACACATAGTTCCATAACTTCAAATGCATTTCCCTAAGAACAATGCCAAGGACCAGATCTCTGTTTTCCATACAGCAGAACCTGACTCCCTGCACAAAACCCAAGACTCCAAAAGCACACTTCTTTCTCTTCTCTTGAGAAAGAAGGCCAAAGTGACCAGACTGCTCCCTTGCAGATCTGCCCCTCCATGGTACACTATCTCTCCCCTTCCCATGGACCAGAGCATAGCTGGAGGAACAGACTCCTCAGGTCTGTCACACTTTGAGCATTATTAGATTGAGTCTTTTATAGGAATATTCTATTGATGTTGTCCCAAAGTTGTAAATTAATGATAGACGTCTTCCATCTTGGATCCATCTCAGTTTTCTGGCCAGATATTGACTCTTATTTATTGGTGCTGACAAACACAATGCTTGTGTTGACTTCGTTCTTAACATAAGGAATGTTCCAAACATTTCTGTTATCACTGTGCTAGTTCTTATCAGAGTTTACTTTTCAGTTGTTATTAGCAACTTTTAATTACAGTCCAGCAAGCAGGTAGTTAGTAATTGCAGACCTTAATATTATACTGGTGTCTCTAAAATTATTAGCTCAATCCATACATTCATCTTCCATTCTTCCATTCATCCCCACACATCATATTAAATTCACATTTATCAAATCTGCACATTGAATTTCTTATTACAACTGGGCGGCGATGCTTTCCTTCATGTGATGGGGAAAGTGATGTAGTGGGTGATGCAGGGTGTGGGGCAACAGTTTCTCACACTGTCCCACGGATTTGCCAAGCTGCCTGGTGAATTGCCCCGCTGTTGCTCATCTTTAGGACCACATTGTGATGAGGTCCATAGTCCATCCTGAGAGAACCTAAAAGAAGCACCAATGCCATCTACTCTCTCGGATGTGGTACTACTTCTGGTGTTTTTGAATACCTGTGCAGGAAAATGGGGGAGATGACAGCCAGGAGTGACTGGTCTCCTGAGAAACACTTGCACTTTCCCCTCTCCATAAAATGTATCCATAAGTCAAATCAAAATCCATAATAATGGCCTCAAACTTACACCTAAGGTCATCTAATGCATGGGTGCATATTTAGTCTTTCCAGTTGTTTCACCGGGATTGGCAGGATGGTAACATCAGAAAGTTGAGTGCCACAAGGAGGTTACATACATGATTGCTATAAATGTTGCATTCCTTTAAGCCAGTAGTTCTCAATCTGTGGGTCTCCAGGTGTTTTTGGCCTACAACTCCCAGAAATTCCAAGTAGTTTACTAGCTGTTAAGATTTTTGGGAGTTGAAGGCCAAAACATCTGGGGATCAATAGGTTGAGAACCACTGCCCTAAGCAGAGAAGTAAGAAAAGGGTTCCATGTATGAAACAAACAAACAAATAAATGTATTGTTGAAGGCTTTCATGGCTGGGATCACTGGGTTGTTGTAGGTTTTTTCGGGCTATATGGCCACATTCCAGAGGCATTTGTAGGTTTTTTCGGGCTATATAGCCACATTCTAGAGGCATTTGTTGGTTTTTTCGGGCTATATGACCACATTCTAGAGGCATTTGTAGGTTTTTTCAGGCTATATGGCCACATTCTAGAGGCATTTATAGGTTTTTTTGGGCTAGATGGCCACATTCTAGAGGCATTTGTAGGTTTTTTTGGGCTATATGGCCCATTCTAGAGGGATTTGTAGGTTTTTTCAGGCTATATGACTATGTTCTAGAGGATTTGTAGGTTTTTTCGGGCTATATGGCCACGTTCTAGAGGCATTTGTAGGTTTTTTCGGGCTATATGGCCATGCTCTAGAGGCATATGTCTCTAGAATATGGCCATATAGCCCGAAAAAAACCCCACAACAACCCAAACAAATAAATATTAGTGAGAGCTAGAGCTCAGATGGGGCAATAATAAAAACTCTGAAGTATCAACTGCCCAACGAAAGTGAATGTGATTGTATGGGACTGTATGTATTCCCATACAATCACATAATACCAAGGAATATAAATGATGATAGATGAACTGCCTTCATAGAAGCTTGTCTGTTACACTGCCACGAAGGAAGGGCTCCCTTTAAATGTCCAAGGAGCCTCATTGTCCCCAAGTACAATTTCTGAAAACCACTGACCCAGATATTCATATCATATGATGCAAACCTCAACATTCTTGGTTTGCCTCAGCCAGAGAGCTCTCCTGATAAATGGACTCTCCACACTCACTCAAACACTCCATGAATCAACTGCGGCACAATGCAGCCACAGGTCAGGTACAGACAGTGGATCATTAAGCAAAGTATGCAAGTTCCTAAGAGTTTGGGAGGCATTTATCTTGCATCCAAGACTACCCGGACTGCTTGGGAAAGAATTTTCTGCCTCTGCCTTGCCTTTCTTTTACTGAATCCGATGATTACCTCTTGTTGTAAATCCAAATGTGCTGCTTGCAGAAAGCATGAGAAAAAAAATAACCCCACATTTTTTGAGCTAGCAACTACACAGCTAGCATTCTTCTCACTGCATTTGGATAAAATTGGGCATGAAATATCATTCCAACGAAAAGCAAAAATAAGTAAATAAATAATACCAAGATAAGCATGATATATAGACAACCTTCTCTTTGACCTCTATTGTATTATTAATGCAAGTACAGTAAATAATTTTTAAAAATGAATGAACATAAGTTGAAGTCTTAAGATCTCACCACTGATTTTGTGTGTTTGTGTGTGTGTGTGTCTACACACACACACACACACATATATCGTGAACCAGAAGCCTTAAAGGAGCCAAACACAAGTAAAAGGGTGCAAACAAGGTTTATTAACAAACAAAAATAGCTTAGAAACACTTGAATTCAGTGAGTCTAGCAATAAACTAAATAAAGTCTGTAGCAACTACTAAGCAAAAAACGCAACTTGGAGAATAATTCGGATAATACAGAGATATAATCCGGTATAACAAAAACTTGAAGCAAACGGCTTCAAAAATAACAAGGTGCAGGCATGTAGCCAGGGGGGGGGGGGGCTTGGGGGGCTTCAGCTCCCCCCCGAAATTCTGATGGTGGTTCGCGAAAAGGCCTTACTGGTGCATTATTTAAACTGTTATGTTTATTCATATCATGATCTGATCACCATAATCAATATATCCCATATGCATGGGGGTATTGGGGTAATAATACAAAAGGTTTGCTAGGCTAGACCCTCTTTCACTCAGACTCAGCCCCCCCCGAAACTCAGCCCCCCCCCGAAACTCCCCCGAAATTTTTTTAGCCCCCCCCGAAACGAAATCCTGGCTACGGGCCTGACAAGGTGGGAGCAAGCAAAAACGTAGTCAGGAAACAGTCCAAGGTCAAGGCACGTCCAAAAACAGAAGTTAAGTCCAAAACGTGATCTCGTCGTCCAAAAACAATCCGAAGTCAGCAAGGGTTAGAAGTCAGCACTTACAGGATTCCTGTCGGTAGAATCATGGAAGCACAACGATCTGCAGTCCCAGGACCCAAGGTGACAATAAAGGCAGCAACCAAGTCCCAAGCCCAATACAACACTTTGCCTACTGCAAAGTTCCAATAGTTTGATACCTTTCTTTTATCCTATAACTCCTCATCAGAGGTGGAGCTGGACTCCACCCTGTCCTCATCGCTCTCAGGTGCTTTTGCTTCCACAGCTGCTCGCCACCACCTGTCCCTCCAGCTTTTCCAGCGTCTATCAAGACTTAGATTACCCCAAGTATTTCCAGGTTGCCAGTCTCCTGAGAACCCTTCAAACTCTTCACTTGAGGTGGGTTGCGTACATATGTCCCTGATCTCTTGTACACGGGTCCAGTCCAGTCCATTCTCCTCCCCATTAGCACTCTCAGTCCCATCACTCCCCGTGAACTCCATAAAGTCTTCTTCCTCAGTTGGAGCATTAAGTATTTCACGGATCCGCTTCCTTTCCCTCTCTTCATCTGACTCTTGCTCCCGAGTAACCCGTTTCAAGCCTCTACTCCCATCTCCCGCCTCCTCCATCTCAGAGTCTGTAAAACCTTCGAATGACTCAGTATCTGTAGGTGTCATGAATATCTCCCTAATTTGCTTCCTTTGCTGCTCTTGATCTAGCACCTGAGCAGCCCTCTTTCCTCTTCTACTACTAGTAGTAGCTTTATCAGCACACTGTACTACAACAATATACATATATACATATACATCATTGTATATGTCTTTATATACACAATCATTGTCTTTATAATTCATCCTCTGTACATAGTGTTTACAAATATTTCTAAAAATCATTTTTTAAGCTTTCCAAGCCCTCTCAGCTTGAGTTTCTAGATGGGCTTTCCTATCCCCACTCCCACAACATGGGTAAGTGCTGAAAGCATAACCTTCTGGCATGAAATAACCTGACAGCATTTATATGTGCCTCAAATTCTGGAATGTTGATATGATCAACAGCATTACTCTGAGATAGATGGATAGATAGATAGATAGATAGATAGATAGATAGATAGATAGATAGGTAGGTAGGTAGGTAGGTAGGTAGGTAGGTAGGTAGGTAGATCTGGTCAACACTGTGTTTTTCAGCCAAAGATTTGCAATGTTCAAAAGAGATGTTCTAACACCACCCAAACATACCAACGAACATCTTAAAACTGGCAGAATTTTTCATACAATTTTCCACTCAGAGCCATAATGACAGATGGAAACTCATACAGAAAAACAAAAACAAATTTAAAATAATATTATTCATGCAAATAATAATTTTGCATTCCGAATAGGAATCCCAAAGACAAACAATTATATCTGTAAAGTAGACAACATCTCATGATCAAACTCCTATCAGTGAGATGTGACTCACATTTGGATGTCTATCTATAGGTGATCATTCATGGCTGAGTATGATATAGCTCAAATTAATCAGATAATTTTCCTTACTTTATGTCTGGCAAGATAATGTATAGAAGTTTTATCTTTAGAATGTATTCCAAATTTGACTAAAGTCCTGTGAGCTTCCTCACGACATCTTTTGATAGTTTGCTTAAGTGGAAAGAAATTTCCAGTCTTGTCTCAAATTTATAATTGCGATGACAAGCAACACAGAATTATATGAATGGACCACTATAGTTGTGGCTATTTTTATTTCTTAAACAACTTTCACACTGGCAGAGATTCTACATGTTCATATTGAAATGCACTTTGTATTCTTCTTGAGATGAGTGTATTAGCTTCTATCCATAGTATCAGCCCTTTATTTATTGCCTGCGACTATTGTTCAGAAAGGCCATGGTTTCTCTCATTTCTTTATCTACTCAACATTTGCACCTGACTTCTTTTCTTACACCTTGTTTTGGAATGAATAGCTCTGGCTTTACACTGGAGCCAAACAAAGTACCTTCTTTTCATTGGACCATAATGCTACAATTTCTTAAAGAGACTTTGAGGGTTGGTGACTGTCATTTTCCCACTTCAAATGCATTCACGCCACTTTTCTTCCCTTTGTTGTTCATTTGTTCAGTCGTTTCCGACTCTTTGTGATCTCATGGACTAGCCCACGCCAGAGCTCCCTGCCGGCCATCACCACCCCCAGCTCCTTCAAGGTCAATCCAGTCACTTCAAGGATGCCATCCATCCATCTTGTCCTTGGTCGGCCCCTCTTCCTTTTCCCTTCCATTTTCCCAAGCATCATTGTCTTCTCTAAGCTTTCCTTTCTTCTCATGATGTGGCCAAAGTACTTCATCTTTGCCTCTAATATCCTTCCTTCCAATGAGCAGTCGGGTTTCATTTCCTGAAGTATGGACTGGTTGGATCTTATCGCGGTCCAAGGCACTCTCAGAACTTTCCTCCAACACCACAGTTCAAAAGCATCTATCTTCCTTTGTTCAGCCTTCTTCCCTACACTTGACTAATAGTAGGTGAATTGTGTGGTCTTTGGAGGAATGGGAGAGGAATGGAAGATCTTATGTGAAATGACTGAACATTTGTGATGACTCACTTGCCCATCAACCTCATGTTATGATCAACAAACAATGAACATGAAAATCCACACCGGCCTGAATTACAAGTTTGGACTCCATTCATCAGGTTTACATCTTTCAAAAATTATTTATTTATTTATTTATTATTCCACATATTTGTATACTCTCCTTCTCATCCCCGGAGGGTGGTTTCAAAACAGGCATTCATTCAATGCCAACAATAGTAATAAATAATAATAGCAATTAAAGCATTAAAAATGCCAACTATCTAAATGAATTACCACATTTCTTTGATTCTAAGACACCATTGATTGTAAGATACACATTAATTCCAATACCACTAAAAGATCAAAAGTTTTACGTACATACATACATACATTAAAACAGTACAAGAAATTCTAAGGCACACACTGTTTTTAAGAGATGCAGAGTAGGATGCATCTTAAAATCGAAGAACTACAGTAATTACTCTAGCATCGTTTCTGAAATAGGTAGGCCATAACTCACTTTTGCAACCAGTAACACTTTAAAACTTTCACACATCAGACATAGGAAGAGGGCCTTAGCTTTAGTGGCTTTTCCACAGGAAGGAATAATTACTGGCAATCTCACAGAAAGAAGCAGATGTCTTGTCTCTTCAACTGAGGATGAACCAAATGAACAGTTTTATTGAAGCCCATATAAATCAAACTATGAAGGGTTCCAAAATAAGCCAACACACTCCAAACCTCCAAGTCTATAAAGCTGTTTGGCTTTTTATTTTCAGCAATGCGTACAGAAAGCACATAGCTGGAAATACATATACACAAGGACATACACATCCCTACTTCTCCCAGTCTCTCTTTCTAACACAGGGTGCATCCAGACAGCACCTAAAGTGCGCACCTTCTTGCATTTTTCCTGGGGTGCCCAGATGATGTCTGAGGGGGAAACTCTGCATTGTGGTAAGATCATTTGTAAATTGGGGCAAACCCACTATGGCTGCTGTCTGGACTGGCTAATCAGAAGTCCTGAGACTTCTAAAAGGGCTGTCTGCACAGCCATCTTGTATTTTCCGGGTTGAATCAGACCAGGGAAACATGAGAGGGCTCTAACCCCCTTCCCAACCCCCCCAACCCCTTTAAAAAAGAAAATTACTTATGGGGCCGACATTTCCCTTCTGCCAGCTCTCTCCTGTTGCTTAGGAATGATGCGCCAGCAGAAGGGGGAGGAAGAAAATTGCTCCTGTTCCCCGCTTCTCCTGGCGCATCATTTCTAATTGCCAGAAGAGGGCTAGCAGAAGTGAAATATCAACCCCATAAGTAATTTTCTTTTCAAAAGGGTTTTTTAAGGGGTTTGGAGAGGGGGTGCGGGTTGTCTCCCTGTTCTCCTGGTAGGTACCAGGAGAACATGCAGACAATGCCCGCAGAAAGCTCAGACTTTTGAGATGGCATGCAGACTAGAGTTTTTAAAATCCAGGTCGGCACGGACTTTTCTGCTGTGTGGAATCGCCCACAGTCTCTCAAGCACATCTGTATTAGTTATCATTACCGCAACCCAGAAAACGGCAGCATAACTTTCTTTTTTCAAAACTTAATAAAACCCATTGTATGAATCAGACATTTTTATTTTTTTTAATAAGGTAGGTGCATACCTAAAGTTTTGTTTTACGTAGTTTTGAAGATCAAATTAGGTAGGTGACGTCCCCCATTCTCCAAACACTGAGTAAACCGATTTCTGGCGTTTGTCATGACTCTTGCCAGCATAGCAGGCGTTATGTTGGCAGTTTCTTCCTGGAAGTTGGTATTCAAATCTTGTAGGGTCCTTGAACGGTTCACATAAACACGGGATTTCAAAAAAACCCATAGAAAACAATCACAAGGGGACAAATCTGGACAGCGGGCCGGTCACTCCAAATCCATTCGAAAAGTAGGCCTCAACGGCAAAAGCACGCTCCTCACTGTTCCAATGCATGATGGCGACTCAACTGTGTCAGGACAAAACTTTATACTCTCGCCTCTTGAACGAGACCACTAGTGCTCTGCTACGTCTTCCATTGACTGAATGGCGCACATTTTAAAAAAGGAAGTTATACTGCCTCACCCTGTATATGTCTTACATTGCAAATGAAGCACTGGATGAAAGAGTAATTGCTGAAGTCACTTAGAAAGTTTGTGGCTGCGTTAAAACCGCCCTGATTCACCTGAGGGCTGAGAAGGGCGGCATACAAATACAGTAAATAAATAAATAAATAAGTATCTACACTGTAGAATTAATGCAGCATTGCCCCACTTTAACTGCTATAGCTCAATGCTATGAAATTCTGAGATTTGTAGTTTGGTGAAGCACCAATATTCTTTGGCAGAAAAGGCTAAAGACTTTGTAAAACTACAACTCTGGTGAGTCTGCAGCATTTAGCCATGACAGAATATGCAGTGTATATGTCATTTGTTCAACCCCCAACACTGGGTCTCTTGTTGGGAATCCAATGAGCGGTGGCGAATGCATGGGGCAACATGCTCTATGCTCTGAAAAATAAGTTAATTTCATGGAAAGCAAATGTTTTGCTGAGGGCAAGCAAATTAACAGGGGTTTTCCTAATGGCCCTCTGGAAGACCCCCATCTTTCTACCATTATTTTGCCACAAATGTATGCTGTATTTGAAAAATATTGGCCTCTTTGTTATACTACTTCATCACATGGGCTTTGGGAAGCATCCTGGGACATAAGTCTACTTCCAGCTCTGTAGAGGAAGTTCCCTGGCAACATGCTAGGATGCTTCCCAGAGGACATAGGAGGCTTCCCATATTCTCATTGAGAAGAACAGGGGAAGGCCAGGCAGTGACACTTCACCCTGTGGGATAAGGTTAGGGGCGATGTGGGCAATGTAGGATGCAGAGCAACGGTTTTAGCCGCCTACACGCCGGATTCTATACACTGCATGGCGAAACCCCCGCTATTGCTTGCCATGTGAACCTCTGTGTGATGAGGTCCTTGAAGGGCTACTATTTAATCCAGGGTTTCTCAAACTTTTTCAGCTCCACGAGAATCAAAAGTTTCTCGTGGAGCCTCATTGTATAATATACCCAATGTATATATATCAGGCATGGGCAAACTTTTTAACACATTGAATTTTGAAAGACGGGCTTTTGTAATAATAATAATAATAATAATAATAATAATAATAATAATAATAATAGGAGTAACCCCAGGGGCGATCCAGTCTAACCCCCTTCTGCCAAGCAGTAAAAGCAAAATTAAAACACCCGCTAAGCGGTGGGAGGGAAATGGTGTTCTGGAAACATAGAAAGTGTGAAGAAAAGGGTCTACATGGTGAGGGGACATGGGGGAAAGGGTCTCCATGGTGAGGGGGTGTGTGGGAGATGTTTGGGTGACAAGAGGGCACAGGGGAAAGGGTTTATGGTGAGTGAGTATGGGGAAGGGGTCTGGGTAGCAAGGGGTTGTGAGAGAAAGGGTCTGTCCCCGGGAGGACAATGTTGCTGCCACTGCAGTTTCTGGTGGGAGCAGCAAGGAGGCCCAATCATGGAAATTGAGCCTGAGAGAGGTCTTGCCTTCTACTTCAGTAGGGCCTCCCTCCTTTCATGCAATGCCTTCCTTTCCAGGCCTATACCCATCCCCCCCCCACTCACTCCCTGGTGGCGACAAAGCCACTGCACCAGACATGCTCAGAGGAGGAGGACAAGGAAAGAGAAGGGAAAGCTGCTGCCACATGTTGCTGCACAGAGGAGGAGGAGAGAAGCACTGAGCCCCTCATTATGCTTCCCGGATCCCCAAGGACTCCGTGGAGTACACTTTAAGAGCTGCTGATTTAATCAGAACAAATGTTACAAATGTAAGCAAATGTAGCGGCAAATCTTTCTGCCTAGAAACCAAAAAAGTACTTTAGTCCCAGATCAGGGAGGCACAGGACTAGAACTATATAATCTTACCACTTACTCAAAACCTAGGGGATCCGGAGCTAGACTGATCATCTGTCTTTGCCAGAAGCCCTCTAAATAAAAGATTACATTATCAAACTGCTGTTATTGTTAAGATGTTTCAAAGTGCTGGTCTTGGCCTATAAAGCCCTATATGATTCTGGTCTAGCTTACCTGTCCGAACGCATCTCCCTCTACATCCTGCCTCGGGGAGGCCCTGCTCTCAGTTCTGACTGCTTCACAAACGTGTTTGGCGGTAACGAGAGAGAGGGCCTCCTCAATGGTAGCCCCCCACCTTTGGAATGCATTCCCTATTATTATTTATTTATTTATTTCGAGGTTTTATATACCGACCCTTTCACCTTCAAAGAGGGATTCAGACCGGTTCACAACATGTGTTAACATACAAAAATATACAATAACAACACAATGCAACATCATTACACGATTAAAATATAAGCACCATAAACATTAAAAACATTATCATCACAGTTATAAGAGCCAAATCGTCCACACAATCACAATCCCAAACTACCATTCATCATCCTCCTTTCATGTGGGCAAAGAATTAAATCAGTTGTCAAATGCCACGTTCCACAACCAGGTCTTTGTTAATTTCCTGAATGTCATGAGGGAGGGGGCAGTTCTGATCTCTAATGGGAGGGAGTTCCAAAGCCGGGGAGCCACCATCGAGAAGGCCCTGTCCCTTGTCCCTACCAGCCGTGACTGTGCAGGCGGTGGGACCGAGAGCAGGGCCCCTCCAGACGATCTTAGTGGTCTTGATGGTTCATAGGGGAGAATACATTCGGAGAGGTAAACAGGGCCGGAGTTCCCTAGTGAGATTAGGTCAGCTCCATCCCTCCTCTCTTTCAGAAAGAAGCTCAAAACATGGTTTTGGGACCAGGCATTCTGATAGTAGGTTTGGCAGTAATCATAATGTTTGAAATCTGACCATGACAGGTTTTGGACTGGGTCGTTGGTCGATAAATCAGACATGGATTCAGCTATGTGGTGAATAATAATGTTTTAAATGGATTTTTAACCTAATGTTTTTACCTATTGTATAATGTTGCATATAATGTGTTTTGTATATTGTTGGCATTGAATTGCTGCCATTGTAAGCCGCCCCGAGTCCCCCCTCGGGGTTGAGAAGGACGGGGTACACATGTTGGAAATAAATAAATGTTTCTCCTAAGCTTTTTCTGATGATGAAGAGCTATTCCTGAGGCTGAGGTCATAAGGATAGACAGCCCCTTTAAAAAAATACAGAAGAGACAGTAGGGATCTGGAAATATTTTCACAAGGAAGCAGGCCCGTAGCCAGGATTTCGATTCGGGGGTGGGTGGGGGGGGGGCTGAGTCTGAGTGAAAGAGGGTCTAGCCTAGCAAACCTTTTGTATCGTTACCCCAATA
>NW_026847549.1:102732613-103028338 GCF_025583915.1 Anolis sagrei ordinatus
ACACTCTCTCCTCTCTTTTCCCGTGTCTCCGCGCTCTCGCTCTAGGTTCTCCCCCTCCGGCGAGCCCGATCCGGCCTTCTGTCCAGTAATCGCGCTGGCGTCCAATGCAGCCTCCGCTCCTTCTCTCTCTCTCCCCCCGGCGAGGTCCGCCCCCTTCCCGACCATCCCGGCTTACATACCATCACTAAGCCGTATGCAACTCTATATAAACGAATAAATCCCCTCTCCCATCCCGAGAAAAAAAGCTAAATAAAGCCTGCTCCCCTCACCTCTCACTCTATCTGCCCCCAATATCACTACGCAGGCAAGAAACCGCAATGGCATCTCCCACAGAAAAGCGACATCATATAACATAAAAAAAACAAAACGCCGCCTACCACGCCCCCCAGAAAGCTACCTAAAGCGCCATCCCTTTTACAAAATGATCTTTTGCATCTGCTCTCAAACTTTCTAAAGACTTTAACAGTGACTTAACGTCGATCCGTGGAAGTCCTCTTCTTCTCCTCCTTTTTTTTCTCTCTTTTTACTCTTGTCTTATAAGAGAGATCAACACTATATTATCTTCCATTTCAGTTCTTTCCTGAAAGCAGATAAAAACAATGGAGTTGGCAGCCAAAAATGGAAAGGTCGCCAATTTTGAAAAACTGGCATCAACTATATATTAAACTTCCTGAACATGAAAGGAGCATAAATCATACACTTATTATTGCCAGGTACAGAGCACAGTATATAAATTAACAAAAATAAATTAATAAAATGGAAACATGAGGAATCATGTCTTATCATTTCAGCACATAGAAGATGGCTTTGAAAAGCAGCAGATCACAGGAGTTGTCTTCATAGACCTGTCAGCAGCCTATGATACTGTAAACCACCGCCTCCTCCTGAGAAAAATGTATAATATCACAAAGGACGACCACCTCACCCGCCTCATAGGAAACCTGCTACAAAACAGGAGCTTTTTTGTTGTGTTCCAGGGCCAGAGAAGTAGATGGTGGAAACTTTTCCATGATAACCTTTCCAGGAGTGAACGTCACTTTTGAGAAATTGATTCTTCTTATTAATTAATTTATTATATTTATATACCGCTTTTTTCACTCCTGGGTGGACTCAAAGTGGTTCACATCAAATACATTGGCAAAAATTCAATGCTTCACATACAATAAAAGCAGTATATCACACATCCAAAACAATAACATATAACTATAAATTAAACAATTAAAAACCAAATACCTGTTGTCTTGCCCAGTTCTTAAGTATGAGTTATTTGGAAGTTGAATGCTTGTAATTCAGAGACTGCCTATATTTTACATAATCGTAATATTGGTTATTTTGATCCTTGATACAATATTTTAAACATTTTTTAAAAATGGATTTTGCTTTATGAAATCAAATATCAAATATCTATATAAATAAAAATGTAATGTTCGTTTGTGGGATTAACAGAACTCAAAAACCACTGGACGAATTGACACCAAATTTGGACAGCATACACCTAACAACCCAATGTATGTCTTTCACTAAAAAAATTGATTTTGTCATTTGGGAGTTGTAGTTGCTGGGATTTATAGTTCACCTACAATAAAAGAGCATTCTGAACTCCACCAATGATGGAATTGAACCAAACATGGCATACAGGACTCCCACAACCAACAGAAAACACTAGAAGGGTTTGGTGGACATTGATCTTGAGTTTGGGAGTTGTAGTTCACATACATCCAGAGATCACTATGGACTCAAACAATGATGGATCTGGAGCAAACTTGGCACAAATATTCCATATGCCCAAATATGAACATGGAGTTTGGGGAAAATAGACGTTGACGTTTGGTAGTTGTAGTTACTGGGATTTATAGTTCATCTACAATCAAAGAGCATTCTGAACCCCATGAATGACCGAATTGGGCCAAACTTCCCACACAGAACCCCCATGAGCAACAGAAAATACTTAAGGCCATCCAGTCCAACTCCCTTCACCAGGGCAAGAAAATGTCATCAAAGCCCTCCTGATGAGCAATCCAGCCATAGATATAGATAGATATATATGATTCACACACAGAGAGATATATAGTATAGATTTGAAAAGGACCCCTAAAGAAGGACAGTTATATGTTGCATGTTCCAGAGTAGGCAAACCGGACACTCTCCACATCAACACTGACAAAGAAACAACAAGAAATACTGTTTACCCACAAGCATAACGAAATTACATATATTAGAAACCAACACTTTCTCATTATTTTATTTTCCAGATCACCAGACTGGGCCACAGCAACGCGTGGCAGGGGACAGCTAGCATTATTTAAATATTTTATTAAATTTACAACTGTAATGCTCTCTTTCTTTAATAAGTCCCACTAAATGTAGTGTGGCTTTCTCTTTGTAGGCATACATTAGATTTCCACAAGTTTCCAGGTTTCATTTTATTATATTACTAACACCGGCTTTGACAAAAATGTTACATTTTCTGAAGGAGAGAAGATTCAAGGCTATGACCATTTATTATGTGATTCACAGATTAGGATTGGACAATATTTCTAGATTATAGCACCTCTTCCAAAGAGGATTGTGTCTGTTCTTTTGGTTCTGATGAAAATAACCAAACAATGCGAAGACTTTAAATTAAGTCGATGGACTATTTTTCAGTTATATTTACCAACTGTGAAACTTCCCCTCATGTCATAGTTACGCATATTTATTGAAAAAGACATACTACAGGATGTTCTCTCAAATAATAATACATAATGAACATTTTTGAATGTCAAAACACTACTCAGAAATAGAAACTTTTACTAAAATTTTATAATATAGCTTTCTAGTTTGTGAAGGAAATATATAATAACTATTCCAACAGTGTTATGATAACCCCCTGCATATGATGGACGAGATTTGTACATATTTACGTACTTTTTTCTTAGATGATCTACTCTCACTGTCTATGCTAATATTTTCAACTGTTGGGAAAAGTACCTTCATGGCTAAATGTAATTAGAAGCTCATAAATCAAGGTGCATACATCTGAAAGAGCTAACTACTGGTAATGTTACATAGGTATTGCATACTCTCCTCCACATTAATATTGTTTTAAAGGTATTTATGAAGTAGCTGATTCGCATCAACAAATTAATATTTGCTACTCACCACTTAGCTATGTCTAAAAAAGTACAGACCAAATAATATGTTTGCCTCCTTGAAAGTGAATCCCCCCCCCAAGACATATGGTGTACTTAGTTTAATGCGAAATCAAAATATTAATAAATGTTTCAAAGCTACATGTAATTTTCTTCCCCTCCTATGCTAACCTCAAACACGTCACTAATGTAAGAGGTAGAAAATAAATTATGTTAACCTTCCTGTTAAACCCACATACTGTACGTGTGTGTGTATGTGTGTATCTCAAAGTCATTTTTGCTCTCTTTCAGATCTATTTAACTTTGACTGGATTTGTGTCTTGGCTGTGTTCTTTTTTGTACTTAATTCCCAGTTGAGGGAACAAAACAATAAAATAAAACCACAAAGGTAAATTTGTATTTGGATTACAGTTAGCCTTCGGGCTGATATGGGTGGGATAGAAATAATGTAAATAAATAATAAATAAATATAGTTATTAGATTAAAACAGAATATAAATTATTAATTTCTATTTAAAATACTGTTTATGTTTCATGTTTGCATATTTGTCTATTTTAAATTGTATGCTAATGCTTTTATTTTAAGCAACTTTGAGTCCTCTTTGGGAGAAATAAAATGGGATGTAAATAATAATAATAATAATAATAATTATTATTATTATTATTATTATTATTCTGGAACATGGCCACAGCCCAGAAAACTCACAGAAATGCAGTGATTCTGGCCATGAAAGCCTTTGATAACAACAACAACAACAACAACAACAACAACAACATAATAATAATAATAATAATAATAATAATAATAATAATAATAATGTTCCAATACAACAGCCAGCAGAGTGATCTTGCCTACTGTGGTCTCATCTTGTTGTGTTTCTAATAATAATAATAATAATAATAATAATGTTCCTATACAACAGCCAGCAGAGTGATCTTGTCTGCTGTGGACTCATCTTGTTGTGTTTCTAATAATAATAATAATAATAATAATAATAATAATAATAATAATAATAATTGTAATATAAAAATACAATGGAAGATGATTAATTGGTCAACCAAAATCCCAGAAAAACCTCAATGGAAGCAATGTGTAACTTGTTCCAAGCGAAGTCATATTATCACATTAAAATGATATTTAACCAAGAATCTTGGGAAATTTGTACTTTCTCCTCTCCTCCCACAGTAATGTCCTGTTCTAGCCCTGTTTACACCTAAATGAATTTCACTGTTTTGAATGGGATTTACTTCCAGGTAAACTTCTGTGCGATTTTCTTTTTTACTTGTTTACTTGACATGTTAGACGCTGCCGTAAAATCCAGATTATCCAAGCAGACAATCCACATTATCTGCTTTGAACTGGATTATATAAGTCTACACTGCCATATAATCCAGTTCAAAGCAGATCATCAGGATTTTATATTGCAGCGTAGATTCAGCCTTAGATAACATCTAAGGGAATCCTGGATTAAATCCACGTTGACCGAGCCTGCGCTTTTGCACGTCAAATACACTTTAATGCAAAATGATAAACTTCAAAACAAATGCAACTTATTAGGCAAGGGGTGTTTTACTCGAAAATGAAGAGATATATATATATATATATATATATATATATATATATATATATATGCCATCCCCTGCCACGCGTTGCTGTGGCCCAGTCTGTGTATTTTGTGTTTTGTATGTGTATATATATGTGTATATGTGTGTGTATATATTTGTGTATATGCGTATATATGTGGTTTTGTGCATGCATTGTAATGGGTTTTTTTTTGGCTTTTAAGTCTCTTCTGCTGTGTTTTTCAGTGTTTTTATCAGTGATGGTCACTCGTTGGCCTGATAGGTGTATTGTGTCCAAATTTGGTGTCAATTCGCCCAGTGGTTTTTGAGTTACGTTAATCCCACAAACAAACATTACATTTTTATTGTATTGTATTGTATTGTATTGTATTGTATTGTATTGTATTTTATTTTATTTTATTTTATTTTATTTTATTTATATTTTTATAAATAAATATATTATGTTCACGCTAAAATCTTGGCTAACTTAAATCAGCCCTTCTGGGGACGGCAATTATTTTTTCCTGAATCGATTCCTGATGAGGTAATGCCATTTAAGAAAGAGCAAAATTCTATGTATGGAATGCAGCTTTCTAGCTTTTGCTAACTACATTTTAACTTGGTTCACAGGATAAATCCACTTTTCTAATGTTCCGTCTAAAATATCTCAGTATGCTGACATTTCAGTCTTTCCACTCTGGGTTGGGAATATGTATCTTATGATGCATGGTATATATATATTTTCCCTTCACCTTTTATTTGTAGCCTCTCCAAGGAATTGAAAGAAGATATGCAACGCCCATTCCAGTGCCTCCTTCAGAGATGCCACCCCGAAATTCACATTTCTAGTTCTGATTAGGGATGCACCGCTTTCAACTGTTCACAAACAGCAGGCTCTGAATTGAGCAAAGACATGCGCAAACTAACCCTGGGGTTATTTACCATCAAAGACATTTGCAGCACAACATTTACATTGGGTGGAGTTAGCGGAAATGGGGAGCATTATCACTACAACTGTCAAAATATTGGTTAGAAAGGTGAATAGGGTGCAGAGGAGGAGTGAAAATATCCCACATCAATAGGATAATTCAGATTAATGTCTTACAATATATATCAACATATCCAGTGCAGCGCAGGTTTTCTTTTGGTGAGTATTTTCATCAAAAGAGATAATTATTCTGAGCATATGCACACCTTAATTATTATATATTCCTAGCATCTGTACAGCAGTCCTATTGAATTCTTGGTACTCATAATCAAAATGGAAATGCTCAACTACACACTAATACGATTTATGTTGTAGGTAAAATAATTTAAGGAACAGTACCAGACGCCGAGTAAAATAAGTTTTATATCAGAAAATAAGTTTAAAAGATTATTCAAAAATTATTGTTAAACTTTTAAATTAAAACTTATTCTCAAAGCAAAACGGATGAATGATAGATTATGAACCATAATCCTTACTTTTTCCTTTACTTCTCATCAAGCTGGGAAATCCACTCTGTAGCTTTAGACCTACAATCGAACATTGTCCACACATTAGTTTCAATGGGATTGTTTCCATGCCTACACATCTCAAAATAGAAGATCGCAAAATGCAACTGACCACACACCTAAAAACAGCAATACTAACAGACAAAGTTTGATTTCAAAATGCAGGACTGTTTTGTTTAGTTATACATTTCATTTCTTTTTCACACAAAATGTTACTCATGGTGTAAAATGAATACAATTAAGTTTTCACCAACTCCAGAAAATAACCTGCCTATGCATTTTGGCCTTATTTGCAACTAATAAAGCTTCGGTATCAGAAATATTTTGTTGTCAATATTGCAAACAGTCGGAAAACAAAAATAGGTTTCAAATAATATAAAAGACCCCCCTCAAAACACATTTATTATCTACCAAGATTGATGTGTGTGTGTGTAAGGGTGAGGTAGGGTCTTCATACAGGCATGAAATTGAAGTTTTACATAAAAAACCTGGTGATGCAAAAACAATTCTCATCATCATAAATCTTAAATATACCAAACATATAGGTCAGATGTATGCACACTATTGCTAAGGAATGGCTAGCCCAAGATTATGCCCTTGCTAACTTACCTTGTATTTCAAAACAGGCTAGTGAAACTAAGGCTGTTGGAAATCTCAAATCTTTTGTCCACTGCAGGCTCAGTTCGTGCTTACTTTTTCCATTTTGCTGCCATCTCCTGGTGGGTAGAATCTCATGCAAAGCATTCTGCACCGCATAAAATTGGATTACACAACGACCGTACAGTCCAAATATGGTGTCAGCCCCCCCCCCCCCCGAACTCTTATGTTTTCATGGCCAACCAATCAGACACTATTACAGTTCCAAGTCATATATTTTCAAATACAGCAGAATAGATACAGAGGTCAATACGACTTCTTTTGGCTCTGCTTCAGCAGCTGCTCTCCGCAGAAAAGCAGCATTTGCAAAATGCATTAGGCTTCTCAGTTTCCAGTTCAAACTGCTAGGATTTTGAAATTCTGCAGCAATGGTTGAGGTTGTCTTCTGATATTTCCATGCGTATTACAAATAGATTCTGAAGTGCTCTAGCATAGCATGCACCGAGGCCTCATCTACAGGGACCATTTAATGCAGTTTAAAACCAATATTGAAGTAAATGATTTCATGATGCAGATGGTTACATAGGAAGTCCTGGAACAAACTTGAGACCTGGATGGCGATTATACAAAGCACAAAGCACTGGTGCACATTAAGGACCTTCTTTTGCACACTTTTGTGGTAGTTGTTGTCTGGCTGTCACAGTTTGAAGCTAGCCTTGACCTACATTAATGTAGATGGCTCCCAAGGGACAAAAAGTGAGGGATAGGCAATAATCTTTGCTCCCTCCCCAGATAACTGAATATTTGTTCTATATAGGGACTTGGTCTTGCAGATTTGAGGCTTATTACTTCTGAAGGACAAAAAATCAATTGCACTACGTTGGAAAGAGCACTACCAAAGCTTCCTGAATCGCAGCTCCAATATGCCCAAGAGGTTCTCTCACAAATCCCACAACAAACCAGGGATGAGCTTGCAGCACTGCTTAGTTAGTCAGCAATGCCATCAGCCAACAAAAAAATAACAAAGCCAGTGGACCTGATGGGATCCCTGCTGAAATCTTTAAAGAGGGAGGACCTGAGCTGACACAACTCATAGAAAAAGTGTGGATGACCAAGAAAATCTCAGCAGACTTCAAGGATGCCACCATCATCACCCTCTTCAAAAAAGTGGAAAGAACAGACTGTAGAAACTATCAAAGTATCTCCCTTCTAACCTCGGCTGGGAAAATCCTTGCAAGAATCCTTGCAAACCACCTTCTACCTCTCTCAGAAGACACCTTCCCAGAATCCCAGAACAGCTTCCACCCCTCCGAGGAACAGTGGACATGATCTTCACTGTACGACAGCTCCAAGAAAATCGCAGGGAACAAAATCAACCTCTGTACATGGCATTCATTGACTTCGCAAAGGCATTTGACACAGTGAATTGCAGTGCTCTCTGGGCCATCCTCCAAAAAATTGGGTGCCCTAACAAATTTGTGAACAGTCTGCGGCTCCTCCACGATGACATGATGGCAACAGTCTTGGACAGCAATGGCTCCCAAAGTGACCCATTTAAGGTGGAAATATGTGTCAAACAGGGATGTGTTATTGCCCCAACCTTATTTTCCATCTTCAGTGCTATGATACTTCATTTTGTTGATGGGAAGCTTCCCACTGAAGTGGAAATCATCTATTGGACAGATGGCAAGCTATTTAACCTCAGCAGACTGAAAGCCAAAACCAAGGTCACAGCAACATCTGCTATAGAACTCCAATATGCTGATGACAATGTCATCTGTGTGCATTCAGAAAAGACCTACAAGCCACTCTAAATGCCTTTGCAGAAGCCTAGGAGAAGCTCGGCCTCTCACTGAATATCAAGAAAACCAAAGAAGCGGATACAGTAGCCAGACAAAGCCTATCTTCCGCAAGAAGGCAAAGAATACGAAGAAGGCTGGAGTGTGTGGAGCCAGTCCAAGAGGATTCTGGCTATTAAGAGGTGCAAGCACTTCAAGTTGGGAGGAGACAAGAAGAGAAAGGGCCAGGTCATCCAGTTCTATACGTCCATCTTCACTCTTTGTCATGAATCACAATGAAATATCAACCTATTTCCAACCCCCCCCCCCCCCCCGAAGAAAATTCAATGCAGAAGAAAAAGGAATTCTCAAAAAGCGATCTATTTTCTAAACACTAAACAGCAATACTGAGACACATGGAGCTAGTATATCTCTCCCTCTCGAAAGCCAGTTTTGAAAAAGGCACATGATCCGCTTTCTTTTTCTGATTGGCTCTAGCAAGACTTAAAGGTGGGAGGGAGGAAAAACTCACATGCAGCTGCTCCTCTCTCACAGCGGTCAATATAACTGAAGACCGACTTTCGCCGCCCTGCTATTGCTGGTCTCCGGGTCCCCCGTCCCATTTCCGGAGATTGGGCTGCCAATTCAGCCGAATCCTATGAATCCAGAACAGCAATCTGATGTCATGCACACTCCTACTTATTACTCAGAAAACTTGGAAGACTGAAAGTTGCCATTCCACTATGGGAAACAATGTCTCTTTCAAATCATTTAAACTTTCTTCAAACTATTGCCTTCTTTATCCCAAGGCAAAGACAGTTGTGAGTGAAGCGGTGGGCAGGTAGGTGAGTGAATGGATGGGTGAGTGAATGAAGTAGTGGGTGGTTGAGTGTATAGGTAGGTGGGTGGATGGATGAGTGGATGAAGTAGTGGGTTGCTGAGTGTATAGGTAGGTGGGTGGATGAATGAGTGGATGAAGTAGTGGGTGGTTGAGTGTATAGGTAGGTGGGTGGATGAGTGGATGGATGGATTAGTGAATGAAGTAGTGGGTGGGTGAATGGATAGGTGGGTGGGTGGGTGGATGAGTGGATGAATGAGTGGGTGGATGAGTGAATGAAGTAGTGGGTGGCTGAATGTATAGGTAGGTGGGTGGATGAGTGAATGCAGTAGTGGGTGGGTGAGTGGATAGGTAGGTGGGTGGATGAGTGAATAGATGAGTGGATGGATGAGTGATTGAAGTAGTGGGTGGCTGAGTGTATAGGTAGGTGGGTGGATGAGTGAATGGATGAGTGGATGGATGAGTGAATGAAGTAGTAGGTGGGTGAGTGGATAGGTAGGTGGGTGGATGAGTGAATGGATGTGTGGATGGATGAGTGAATGAAGTAGTGGGTGGCTGAGTGTATAGGTAGGTGGGTGGATGAGTGAATGGATGAGTGGATGGATGAGTGAATGAAGTAGTGGGTGGGTGAGTGGATAAGTGGCTGGGTGGATGAGTGGCTGGATGAGTGGATGAAGTAGTGGGTGGTTGAGTGTATAGGTAGGTGGGTGTATAGGCTGAGTGAATGAATGGATGAATGAGTGAGTGAGTGAAGTACTTTTGCTGAAAGTGGGTAAAGCTGTTTAGGCAAGGCAGCAAGACATGTGGAAGGGAATGCTAGATTGTTTGCTGCAAAGAGGTTGTCTTCCTCTACGCTGTGTGCTGGCTAGAATATCTTGGTGATAATTAATAGGGGTAAATATAAAAGCTATTCAGCAGGGTTCAAGCTGAAAGTTATTACTTTTGCTGAGCAGCTTGGAAAGAGAGCTGCAGGAAGCACAGTTTTCTGTAAACAAGAAGTTGGTGCGCAACTGATGGAAAATTAAAGACAAAATAGAGAACACCAACACTTGGTGTGCAATTAGAAGGCCTAAAACAGGAAAGTTTTCACAAATGTTTGTATATGTGAAGAAAATGTGTGGCAATGGCTGTCGTGTGTCTTATGAGATGTTGCAAATGAAAGCACAGGAGGTAGCATGTAAATGTAACCTCCTCCCAACTCAGTTTAAGGCAAGTTCTGGTTGAATTTTAAGGTTCATGTGGCAACACAATCTGTCTATATGAAGGAGAACCATACTATGTGAAAAGCTGTCACCTAATTACACCAAGAAGATTGAAAGCTTTCATTGATTTGTCTTGCATAGGTGCAAGGAAAACCCACACCACCTTTCTCAAATTGATAATCCTGATCAGACTGTAGTGTTCTTTGATATGTCCCACAACAGTAGTATTGTATTAAATGGGTCATCCAGTGTTACCACGAGAACCAGTGATCATGGGACATTACAGTGCATTATAATGCTTGGTATTAAAGCTGATGGAAGGAAGTCTCCACCTTATATATGAACCATCTAGGAGCTAAAGATTGTCTGGGGAGGCCCTACTCTCGATCCCGCCTGCCTCACATGTGCGATTAGCAGAGACAAAGGACAGGGTCTTTTCAGTGGTGGCCCCCCTGGCTATGGAACTTCCTCAAGAATATTAGATCGGCCCCCTCTCTCCTGACCTTCTGAAAAAAAAGTAAAGATCTGGCTCTTTGAGCAAGCTTTTGAGAATGCAGCGGAATAGATAACAAGGAACTATGAATTATGAACATGTCATGACCACACGATGTTACTGGATAATGTTTTTTACAGGAAGACATTGATGATTATATGCTTTAATGGTTTTTATATATGTTTTATATTGTAATGTTGATTGTTTTTAATGGCACTTTTATGAATCCCTGACGTTGAATTGTGCCAATCTGTAACCCGCCTTGAGTCTCCGTATGGCTAAGAAAGGTGGGCTATAGATATCGCAAATAAATAAATAAATAAACAAATAATATCATTTTAAAGAGGAAAAGAATGCCTAAGGGAGTACAATTTCTCCATTGAATTCATGTAAGAGTGCAGGCAAAGGGTTGAATGGACAAAGGGCCTCAAAAATCACAGTCTGTACCAGTGAACAAGCTCTTTGAAGACCACTTGAAAACTACTTTTTTACAATGAGTGGATGATGAGTAGAGATCATCAATTGACACCTGCTGGAAATGTGAAGCACCCGTCCTTAGAACTGATGTTCACATGTGTAATTAAGAACTGGGACCTTATCTCGGAGGTCACTGTTGTCAAAAGTTTTATAAAAACTGATATTTCTAATGCACTGGATGAATCTAAAGATGATGCACTGTGGAGAGTTTATGGACAGGAAAAAAAAACCTGACATGAGCAGTGCTGAGGACTGAGCACTAACAACAATAATAAACTTTATTTGTATCCCCCACTATCTCCCTGATGGGGACCCAGGGCGATTAACAACATATAATAGCAATACTCAATGTCATATAATACAACCAACAGATAAACGAGATATAAATTAAAAATGACATAGTAAACTTTAACATAGATACTGACAGCAATGACAGTGACATGGAGTCCAACAAGTAAGATTAAAATATGTAAACATATAAATTTGTTTTTCTGAACACTCCTGTAAATTTTCTCAAGTTGTTTTCAACACCAGTTTAATAAAATGTTATTGTATTGATAATAAAACAGGCATGAAATTGTTGACTCTGCAAAGAGGAGGACTGACTGATACTTCTAGTAAGTAAATCTCTGTGCTTGGCTAGGAAGAAATCCCTAAATGGAAGTTTAGGGTTAATATGTATGATATTAAATGAAATTGCTGTTGTGACTTTTTTTTTACATTTTTTTTCAAAACTTAGGAAAAAATCCCTTTAATAAGTAGATAGAATAATAGAATCATAGAGTTGGAAGAAACCTCATGGGCCATCCAGTCCAACCCCCTGCCAAGAAGCAGGAAAATCACATTCAAAGCACCCCGACAGATGGCCATAAAGCCTCTGTTTAAAAGCTTCCAAAGAAGGAGCCTCCACCACACTCTGGGGCAGAGAATTCCACTGCTGAACGTCTCTCACAGTCAGGAAGTTCTTCCTCGTGTTCAGATGGAATCTCCTTTCTTGTAGTCTCTAGGGCAGCAGAAAACAAGCTTGTTTCCTCCTTCCTATGACTTCATCTCACGTATTTATACATGGCCAGGCATGTAGCCGGGGGGGGGGGGGGGGGGGGGGGGGGGGGGGGGGGGCTTGACGGACTTCACCCCCCCCCCAAATTCTCAGGGTGGTCCGCGAGAAGGCCTTACTGGTACATTATTTAAACTGTTATGTTTATTCTTTTCATGATCTGATCACCATGCTCAATATATCCCATATGCACGGGGCTATTGGGATAATGATACAAAAGGTTTGCTAGAGTAGATCCTCAGCCCCCCCCCCCTTTGAATCAAACTCAGCCCCCCCGAATCAAACTCAGCACCCCCCCCCAAAAAAAAATCAAGATCCTGGCTACAGGCCTGTACGTGGCTATCATGTTTCCTCTCAGCCTGTATGAATATTTCTGAAAGTTGGGTGACGGGATGATCCTCTGTTATCTTGTGTCCTTCTATAGAAAATTCAAGACAAATCTTGAGTCTTTGGTTCCTGATTCCTGATTCATTATCCATGCTAGCTAGCTTGCTAGGTGTCCCTCGAGGCTTAGGAGGACTGCAAATTTCAGCATCAGCTGCAGGGATTTTTTATGATTTGGCCATAAGATGCAAGTACAAGCAATATGCCTCAAATTGTACAAGTACAAATTTACAGAAAAATACATGACATTTTATGCAGTTCTGACAGCTATTCAGATTTCCCACTCCCTGAAAAGAGAGGCAGGCTAGGATCTGCACTGGGATTGGCTGGAGGTTCCCCTGACATCACAGCCTGCAGGAGGAGATTGCCGTGGCAGGAAGAAAGATAGCTGGTAGTTGGACAGTTTGAAGGACCAATCAGTTGCAGAAACTCCCCAAGAGGGTGTGAACCTGGAGCAAGTGCTGACATAGACATGCTGATGAGTAGTGACATAGATACGCTGATTAACTCAAGGGTCAAGTTCTGTGTGAGACAAAGGGTGCAAGACTTAAAAGACAAAGGTGATAATTCTAGATCAGGGATCGTCAAACTTTTTAAACAGAGGGCCAGGTCACAGTCCCTCAAGCTGTTGGAGGGCCGGATTATAATTTGAAAAAAACAAACAAAACACAAATGAATTCCTATGCACACTGCACATATCTTATTTGTAGTACAAAAAACCACTTTAAAACAATACAATAATTAAAATGAAGAACAATTTTAACAAATATAAACTTATAAGCATTTCAAAGATCTGCATAGTCAAAGCCATGGTATTCCCTGTAGTAACCTATGGATGTGAGAGCTGTACCTTAGGGAAGGCTGAGTGAAGGAAGATAGATGCTTTTGAACTGTGGTGTTGGAGGAAAGTTCTGAGAGTGCCTTGGACCGTGAGAAGATCCAACCAGTCCATCCTCCAGGAAATAAAGCCCGACTGCTCACTGGAGGGAAGGATACTACAGACAAAGCTGAAGTACTTTGGCCACATCATGAGGAGACAGGAAAGCCCAGAGAAGACAATTATGCTGGGGAAAGTAGAAGGAAAAAGGAAGAGGGGCCAACCAAGGGCAAGATGGATGGATGGCATCCTTGAAGTGACTGGACTGACCTTGAAGGAGCTGGGGGTGGTGACGGCCGACAGGGAGCTCTGGTGTGGGCTGGTCCATGAGGTCACGAAGGGTCGGAGACGACTGAACAAATGAACAACAACAAGCATTTCAATGGGAAGTGTGGGTCAGCTTTTGGCTGATGAGGTAGGTTGTTGTTGTTGTTGTTGTGTGCTTAGGTTGACCCTAAGTGAGGGCCAGGTAAATAACCTTGGAGGGCAGTATCCTGCCTCTGGGCCTTAGTTTGAGAACCCCTGTTCTAGATAATCAAACAATTGCTTAGCCATTCAGAAAGTTAATGAATTTAAGTTTGTTGAACCTCCCCTTCCACAGGAGTGGCGTACCTTTCAGCTTCAATTGAATTGACAAACATCCTGAGCTCATTCTGGTGCATACATACACAAAGGTTTTGATTTTGTCTGACTCTGGAAATATCTGGAGGGATCTTGGCCACAATTTCTTTTCCCAAGGGATTATGCAAACTGAGGGCACAAGAAGATACCTTTTGTCTTCAAGATACCGTTTGTTACCTTTTGATACATTTTATACATTTAAGAATTGACAGAGTATGCAAATAATACAAGTTACACATAGAATATGAAGTGGATACATTCATTAAAGGGTTAGATTTGATAGAGTTTTTAGAGTACAGATTTCCTGGTTTAGATGCCCAGTGGAATACTCTTTCTGTTGCTGGGGGAATAGTAAGAGGAGTGGTGGTTCTCATGAAACTTTTCCTTGATTTGAGTCTACTGGGAGGAGGCTGCTAGCCATGTAGTGGATGGCTTTCACAATGTTCCACCTTTTTTCTCTCACAGTTGGCAGAAACGTCCCGTTACACATCAGGGGGAGGGGGCAATGCCAGCTAGCTTACAGAGTCTATCAACAGGTATAGGTTTGCGACATCCTGTGATTATTCTATACGTTTTGTTCAGTGCTCTCTGCAGGTGGCCAATTCTCTCACACCAGAAGTGACTTGCAGTTTCTCAAGTCACTTCTGACACAATAAAAAAAGTTCAGTGCTATATTTTTTAAAGGTTGGGAACCTCTGATCTACAGCCTTGTTTGATGGCTCACACAAATCCCATAATCCCATAGAGATGAGACAGTTTAGACAGAGAGAAAGTAGGAACTTGACCTTGCCTTTTCTGCTTCCCTTTGTAGATGGGGCCCTTGTGACTTCTCTCTGTCATAAAGAAGAGGAATAAACCCAGGTTGAATTCCATCTTGTTTTTTCAAGATCTGTGTCTTCTGCTTTCTCCTCTTCTGAAGAACACATGCTAACATGTTGGCCTACTATCTTAGTCAATTTTAGTGGTGCTTTACCCAAGGAATAAATACCATATTTTCCAGTGTATAAGACGACCCCCGACTTTTCCAGTAAAATATAGAGTTTGGGATATACTCACCATATAAGACTACCCCTTTTCCAGCATATACCAAATAATTTTTAAAAAAACAGTTTTATTGGATTATACACATATAAAAACAAATAAAACATTTTATGAAAATTTACAAGGAAAGTGGGAGAACATTAAATAATAGGAAAGTAGGAAAATTTAAGAATAACAGAGAGAGAGAGAGAAACCTCATAAAAATAAAAAAACAAAAAGTTGATAAAAATCAGAAAAAAAAGGAAAAGAAAAAAAACCTCTTTGACTTCCATTCTGTGTCTTCGCCTGTAATATCTGAATTCTTATTTGAAATTTTTTGTCTCTTTCTATTCCCTTCTAAGGGGTTTTCTTGATTCATACAACTGAAAAGAGGTACTATAAAGTATTTCAAATACTAATATCGTAAGCATTCCCCAAGGGAGCATTGTCAATTATCATTTTCCTGCCTCTTTTCTCTTAAAGAAGTCTGTCGCTCTTATTGGGTTTCCCGAACTTTTCTTCAAAAAAAAAAAGTTAATTTGTCTATATCTTTAATTTCTTGGATCTTATTTATCCAGTCTTCTACTTCCGGTATTCTATCTGTTTTCCAATTCTTCGCATATAGTATCCTTGCAGCAGTTGCAATGTAAGTAAATAAAATGTCTTTATTTAGGTCCAGGGTAATGTCTAAGTCAGTAATATTTAATAGGTAATAGTCCGGTTTTCTTTGGAATGAAATTCCCAATATTTTTTGTGATTCTTCATGTATATTCTTCCAATAATCTTGGGCTTTCTTACATTTCCACCACATATGAAAAAAAACCTACCATCAACCTTACAACATTCCCAACACAACATACACCAAATAAAATTTAAAAAGCATCAGATTTGATATCAATATGGTAATTTTCCTATTACCGTATCTCCTTCTCTGCCTCTCAGATCTTGCACTTGTGCACTTACGCTGCTTCACTGCAGTCCTCAGGAACAAGATCTGAGAGGCAGAGAAGGAGGTACGGTAAAAGAATACAAGGGTGGTCCAGACGGGTGTTTTTCTGGGCTCACCACTGCTCTACCTCTTTTTTTCCATATCTTGGGCATCCCAGATGTCTGCAGCTTGTTCCACCCTTCACTTACACCTTCCCAGTGAGGCGCCTCCTCACCTCATCATTGGGACTGCGTTAAGTCACTTTGTTCCGCGAATCCTGGTGAGTGGATTTTCTTCTACCGTACTTGTACAGTACCGCCCTTGCTGCTTTCATACGGTTGCCACATATGGCGGGGATGTGGCCACAGCTATTTTTGAGCTTCCCCAACCATATGTGGTGATCGCAGATTCTCCAGTCTGGCTCAGAAGTGTCAGCACCTGCCGTATAAGACAACACCTGGTGTATAAGATGACCCCCGACTTTTGGGAAGATTTTCCTGGGTTATAAAGTAGTCTTATATGCCAGAAAATACAGTATTTCTTGAGGATTCTAAACTTATTTGCTACTTGTGTATTGTTTTTTAAAAGAATCTATCCTTCTATGATGGGTACATCTGCTGTAACTGGTTCTAACAGAGCTTCCTTTCCAGTAAGAATGTCTCCCAATCTATTCATCTAACAGATGGCACCAGTGGCTTGTGCAGCTTACGCTATGGAGTGTGAGGCTCGACCACATTCCCACAAAGGGACCATTTGAGTGAAGCAAGGCCTCCCTTGGCAGCAGCAGTCACTTTGATTTGTGCAGCCATTGTGGTTCAAAAAAGTGGAAAGTGCTGTGCCCATGACACTAAAAGATGGCATGGTTGCAGCCTATGGAGTCCCATGTGGGAGCATCAATTCACTTATGCACCCCAGAAGCACCCATGTGGAAGGGGTTGCAGTCTAATCCGTAGGTGCACATCAGCACATTTAGCTGTCCCATCCCACCCCCACCCCAGTAGCTTTGCTTCAGTATGTTGACATAAAGTGTAATGACATCAACCACTTAAATAATGGGCAAAATAAATATTGTCATAAGCTATTAATATTGAATGCAAGCTAATGTATCTCAATTGGAATATGCACCCTTTTAGCTCTTTGATTAATAACTGGTCAAACATTATGCTAGTTGACATGCTGGGTGTAAAATGAAATAAAGGTATCTATTTTTACTGAAATCTATGAGACCAAATGAATCCATTAAAAATATTAATGTTACTGGAAATAAGTGGCTTTTACACTCACTTAAATGTGGCAGAGAGACGGAAGCATATGATAGGCAGGAAAAAAAAATGCTATTGCCAGAACCATTAATATTTTAGAAACCCCGGCACTGTTGGGTAAGGAAGTAGGGAAGCAGGCAGATGCATGAATTAAAAAGAAAATGACTTACATTTTCTCCATAATAGCACGCCATCAGAGTCCTGCATTAGATGCCACGCTGTGTTTCTCATTTTAAACTGCAAATCCCAGTGGCTTATGGTTTTGTGGTGAGCGCTTGCTTTATATACAAAAGTTACCAGGTATTTTTCTTTTATATTTATCATGCATATGTAGTTGTTAAAGAAGTCTATGTAAGACCTTGGAGAGGTGCAGGACCTCCTCATAAATTATAGTAATTTTAGGTTCTGTGCCACATATTTTCATGATATACCTAGAAATAAAAACAGTTAATGTGTCACGAGTGTTTGGAAGCCTATGTTTCAAGGGTACATACTCACCAGAGAGCTTTGATTGAAAGCAGCTCCCTGCAATGCTACTTCAAAGGCAAGAGTAGTGGTATTGAATGTGCAGTCCAAGCCCAAGAGTAGACATTAA
This sequence comes from Anolis sagrei ordinatus, assembly GCF_025583915.1. Classification (NCBI taxonomy): domain Eukaryota; kingdom Metazoa; phylum Chordata; class Lepidosauria; order Squamata; family Anolidae; genus Anolis; species Anolis sagrei. Next base: position 102,750,930 of record NW_026847549.1, read on the forward strand.
TGAACCCAAAGCTTAGAATCTCATTAAAAACAAACAATTACAGTTATAGTCCCAAAAGTAGTCAGTTGCCACTGTACATATGATTTATATCAGAAGAGGGAATCATGTGGACTCAGAAACCACAACTACTGGAAGTATTTATTTATTTAAAACATTTATATTCCACTCTTTTCACCCTGTAGGGGACTCAGGGTGGAGCACAACATATATACAGCAAACGTTCAATGCCGTAAATAAAACCATAAATATATGCAAACATTAAAATCACTTATATCCATATTAAAAGTTGCTTAAAGCCATCTCAGGCACTGCCCCAAAGGCCTGGTCCCACAGCCAGGTCTTCACCATCCTTCTGAAGGACAGGATCTAATATTGCCAAGAAGGGAGTTCCAAAACTGGGGGGCAATCACTGAGAAGGCCCTGTCTCTCGTCCCCACCACATGCACCTGTGATGGTGGTGGGACTGAGAACAGGGCTTCCCCAGAAGATCTTAGTTTCCACAGTGGTTGTAAAGGGAGATGCATTTGGACAGGTAAACCAGGCTGGGGCCGTTTAGGGCTTTATAGGCCAAAGCCAACACTTTGAATTGTGCCCGGTAGCAAACAGGCAGCCAGTGGAGCTGACGTAACATGGGAGTTGTGTGCTCCCTGTATGTCACCCCAGTTATTAACCTGGCGGCCTCTTGTTGGACTATTTGAATCTTCTGAACCGTCTTCAAAGGTAATACCACGTAGAATGCATTGCACTAGTCTATCCTGGATGTAACGAGAGCATGGACCACCGTGGTCAAGTCTGACTTCCCGAGGTATGGGCACAGCTGGCGCACAAGGTAGCATCAGAGTGGGATTTCTGCAGAGATCTTGAAATCACAGTGAAAAGTTTTCTGAAAATTGGGGATCTTTGAATAGTTGCATTCAAATGAGTAATCCTGGTTTTTAGTTCTGAAATTTTAGTTAAAAAATTAGCCCAAAACTTGGGTCAACTTATCATTGGTTAATGTAAGCATTGTATTGTCGAAGGCTTTCATGGCCGGAATCCCCCCCCCCGGGCATTTCCAAGCCATTGAATGCTAATCAAGGTGATCAGCTAAAACATTCATGGCTAGCCCCAGCAGACAAAAGTCCTTTGTCTCACCCTGGTCATTCCACAGATATATAAACCCATTTTTCCTACTTCCAACAGACCTCACTACCTCTGAGGATGCTTGCCATAGATGCAGGCGAAATGTCAGGAGAAAAATTGCCTCCAGAACATGGCCATATAGCCCGGAAAAACCTACAACAACCCAATGTAAGCATTGTACCTTAACCCTTATTCAAAAAAATCTCTGAAAAAATGACAAAAAGCAAGAACTTCATCTGTATTATCTCCATTGGCCAAGCTGCCCAGGGTTTCTGAAAGTTGGAGTTCCAGAACATTATTTATTTACTTTATTTGTATACCGCTGTTCTCAGCCCTTAGGCGACTCACAGCGGTTAACAACAAAACAGCAAAAATTCAATGCTACAATAACACGGTATAAAAACAGTTAATATCATAACACATTATACAATAATATACAATTAACTACAATAGTCATTCACTAGCGTCTCATCACTAAAAACATGATCTAGATCCGTCATCCATTGTTCCATTCCTATGTTCATTACATTCATTGCACTGACTATTCGAACGTCTGCGCAAACAACCAGGTCTTCACTTTTTTGCGGAATACCATTAATGATGGAGCTAATCTAATATCCGTGGGAAGGGTGTTCCACAGCCGAGGGGCCACCACCGAGAAGGCCCTATCTCTCGTCCTCGCCAGCCGTGCCTGTGAGGCAGGCGGGATCGAGAGCAGGGCCTCCCCGGAAGATCTCAAAGTCCTGGTGGGTTCATAGGCAGAGATGCGGTCGGATAGGTAGCTTGGGCCGGAACCGTTTAGGGGGCCTGTTTAGAGAAACACTATCCAGGAGCAACTCTGCATTAGGAGTTGAATTGAGACTTAAGATGATCTCAGCTAACTTAAAGCACAGTGTAGGAGAAGGCAACCTTAGTAACCTTGCTTAGGTGAAAGCACCCTGGCAAATGTTCAAGGATGGTATGGTCTGCAGCCAGGCTTGATCATCACACAAAGAAACAACCGTTGTACAGATTACAGAAACCTATTCTGGACTACAGGGCAAGTGTTAAACAAAGTTGAAAGGGAAGTAGGCATCTGAAATACATCACCTTAATGACCTTGGTGGGCTAAGGTCTTCCCATGCTTTGATAGCCACTTTTGAGGGCGGATGGTGTTTTCCATATCCATATCCTTCCAGGTTTTAGTGTAAATTCTAAAGAACGCTCCAAGGTGCTCAGGTTGGTTGGGCAATAACCTGGATGGCTTATTTAAAATTCAGATTAAATGCCCAACAAATTGATCATTTCACTAATGCCAGGATCTGCCATTGAAAACTTCTGTTTTAGTCTATTACTAAATCGAAGTGCCTAATTGACAGTAATAACTGGTTCCATCATAATGGAATGTCTGTTTCTTCTTCGTAGTCTCTGTGAATTCACACAAATGCTCTATTCTTTCATGGAGCTCTTCAAAACCTTTTAGAGCTCTTGGAATAGTTTTCTGGTTGTAGTTCCATCCACTCTCCCTGATAGTATAAATAGATGGGCGGCTCCACACACCTCAGTTACTTTCTTTCCGCACCTGCTGCAACACTGTTAGCAACCTTGCTCTCTCGTTGTTCTTCTTCATGTTCACAGTTTGACCCAGCTTCTTGAGTCATTTTGGCTCTCTTCTCTATTTCAGTTTTTCAACTCACTTTGTTTCATGGTTCCTGTCTCTTTGGCTTCCTGACCTCAATCCATCTTTAGCTTGTCTTCTTGACATTGGGTAAGTTGTATTGTCAAAGGCTTTCATGGCTGGAATCACTGGGTTGTTATAGGTTTTTTGGGCTATATGGCCATGTTCTAGAAGCATTCTCCTGATGTTCCGCCTTCATCTATGGCAAGCATCCTCAGAGGTTGTGAGGTCTCAAGGGTTGGAAACTTGGAAGTTCTTGTGGTCCCCAACCACATTTTTAAAGAAATGCACAAGTTGTGGAAGCAATATACTTAACATGGATGGTCATGGCAGATGTCTCTTGCACTTGGGAGAGGGCCATGTGGTTCAGATCTGTCCACATTGACAGGACTTTGTACCCTAGGCTAGGCAAAACCACAAGTCTCACCTTAAGGCCTTATATATTAGTTTCATTATAAAAGGGTATACTTTTTTTGGTCGTGTCAGGAGCGACTTGAGAAACCAAGTCGCTTCTGGTGTGAGGGAATTGGCTGTCTTCAAGGACGTTGCCCAGGGGACGCCCAGATGATTAGATGTTTTATCATCCTTGTGGGAGGCTTCTCTCATGTTCCCGCATGAGGAGCTGGAGCTGATAGAGGGAGCTCATCCGCCTCTCCCTGGATCCGAACCTGTGACCTGTTGGTCTTCAGTCCTGCCAGCACAGGGGTTTAACCCACTGTGTCACCGGGGGCTCTACAGGGTATAATAATAACAACAACCTGTCATAAAGTCAACATATGGTGACCCGATGAATGAGAGATCTCCAAGCCACCCTATCATCAGTAATATCTCCCAGGTCTTGAAGACTCACAGCCTTGGCTTCTTGATTAATTTGTAATGTGCCCATTAGTAATATGGTCTTTCTCTTTTCCTACTGTCTTTTATTTTATTTATTTACTTATTTATTTATTTATTTGACTTGTATACTGCCATTCCCAATTTGGCTCGGGGCGGTTTACAGCAGTAGATTAAAACAATACAACCAACTTTAAAATACAATAAAAACGAGAACCGACATAGTCCCGAGTTATTCACCCATCGAAAGCTTGTCGGAAAAGAAAGGTCTTACAGGCTTTCCGAAAAGCAAGTAGCTCTCGGATGGTTCGGGTTTCAACTGGCAAGGCATTCCATAAATAAGGGGCCACAATCGAGAAGGCTCTCTGCCTAGTAGAGGACAGATGGTAAGTCCGGATGTTGGGGACTTCAAGCAAATTTTGGTCTTCGGACCGAAGTAATCTCTGGGGTTGGTAGGGGGATAAGCGGGCCCTCAGGTACGCCGGCCCCAGACCATATAAGGCCTTAAAGGTTAGTACCAGCACCTTGAAAGTGATCCGGTACTCAATCGGAAGCCAGTGCAGCTGTTGTAGAATTGGGGTGATACGACACCTCGCCGGCACCCCGGCGAGAAGACGAGCCGCCGCATTTTGCACCAGCTTCAGTTTCCGGATCACTGACAAAGGAAGGCCAATGTAGAGGGCATTACAGTAGTCAAGCCTCGAGATGACCGTTGCCAGGTCATTCCTAGATAGGTAGGGAGCCAGTCGCCTAGCCTGACATAGATGGAAAAACGCAGATCTGCTCACAGCAGAGACCTGGGCCTCCATTGTGAGCAGAGGGTCCAATAAGACTCCAAGGCTTTTTACAGAAGATGATGGACGTAGTGTCTCGCCATCCATGGTAGGCAGCTGGATCTCCCTCCCACCTGGACGGCCCAGCCAAAGGATCTCTGTCTTCGCTGGATTCACCCTCAACCTGCTGGCACGCAACCATCCTTACCAAGGATTATTGTCCTTTCTTGTGAGTCATGACATGGCCCAAATATGACTGTATAGCCATCTTAGCTTCCAGAGTAAATTCAGACTTACTTTGCTTTAGGACCCACTTATTTGTCTTTTTGGCAGTCCATTGTATCCATCAAACTTTCTCTCAGGACCACATTTCAAAGTACTTTATTTTCTTTACTGTCCAGTTTTCACAACCATACATAGAAATGGGAAATAAGGTGGCATGGACAATCCCAATGTTAGTATTCAAAAACGTATCTTGACACTTAATGATCTTGTGTTGTTCCTCTATAGACACCTTTCCAAGTCCTAGTCTTTTTCTGATTTCTTGACTGCAGTTTTAATTCTGATTAAGGACAGAACTAAGGTAAAGAACATCTAAAAGTATTTCAGTGCCTTCATTGTCTTCTTTAAAGTTATATAAACCATCTACGGTCATTACTTTTGTTTTGTTCATGTTATTAAAATAATTTTAGTCAAGAAAAACACAAACTAGTACACTTATTTCAAATTACCAAAACGACAGAACCACATATTGTACACTAAAACTAAACTACAGTTAAAAAAACTACAAACTTTCCATTCTTTGGTGCTTGTTATCCCTTATTAGTTTATTCTCTTTAAACAATACAGTAATGTAATCACGATATGATTGCTTTCTTAATGGTCAAGCATATAACCGTTTTTGCATTTTTTCAGTATTCTTTCCAAGTATTTGCTGTTTTCTGCTAGTAGTATTGTGCCATACACAACTCTTAAATAGTTGGATGTTCCCACATCCAATTTTAATGCCTCCTAGGATCCTGCTTTCTATATGCTATGTTAATGTTAAAACAGAAAGGGTGATAATTACCAATTGGAAATCACTTCTCTTTTCTGTAGTAGTCTCTCGTCCCAAGACAGGTTACATATTAGAACAATCAAATGTCATGGTACACCACTTTCTTTAACAGCAATTCATAGTTTTTCAACATCTACTTAATCAAATTATTGTCTCTAGCTCACAGGCTGATTTTCTTCTGATTTTTTTGTGTACTCTTATCTGATGAGTGATTCTGATATGATCCCAAATATCTGTATCTCTTTTTTCCCAAACCCAATGTAGAAATTTGACATTTATTATTTATTTATTTATTAACTTCTTTTGTATACCGCCTATATCAGCCAAGGCGACTCTAAGCGGTTTACAGTGAAAACAACATTCAACAATGCAAGTGACAAACAACACAAACAAAACACATAACGTCATCGGCCTCAATAAAATCAGATCCAATCTCGTAGTCCATTAGCCATTCCTTGTTCAGAGTGCCATTCTTGTGAGTCTGATGTTAGTTGCCTGCTCATCCGAACGCCTGCTCGAAGAGCCACGTCTTCACCCGCTTCCTGAACGCCAAAAGCGACGGGGCCTGTCTGATCTCCATTGGTAGGGCATTCCATAGCATTTCTTGTTTCATATACAGTACATTTCATTGTAAAAATGTGAGCCTCACTTTGCCTACACGGGAGATTCATGCAATGGTTCTGTGGTTACTACAATCCTTGGTATCTTTTTTTCTTGGGGATTGGAGTATATATTGTGGATTTACAACATGTGTGCCATGTGTGAGAGTGGTCCACATGGACCACTCTCACAACCACCATGTCAGACTACACAGAGAAGCCATTGAAATACACAAGCATGTGGACAATTTCAACAGAAAGGAGGAAACCATGAAAATGAACAAAATCTGGCTACCAGTATTAAAAAACTCTAAAATTACAACAGCACAACAACAGAGAGGAAAGAAACAAGGACATCTAATCATCTCTCAACAAAAGTTTGCCCTAGGCACTGTAAGGCCATTATATGCTAATCAAGACGGTCAGTTGAAACATTCACACCTATCTCCAGCAGACAAGAGTCCTTTGTCTCACCCTGGTCATTCCACAGATATATAAACCCTTTTTCCTAGTTCCAACAGACCTCACTACCTCTGAGGATGCTTGCCATAGATGCAGGCAAAATGTCAGGAGAGAATGCCTCTAGACTATGGCCATATAACCCGAAAAAACCTACAACAACCCAATGTGTGCCATTCTTTTGCATTTATATTTGCTGATAAATTTCAGTTAGAGCTATTTCTGTAGCATGAAACAGTTCTATAGCTATGTCACCTGTTCCTGATGATCTATATCTCCAAGTGGCCAGGACGAGGGATAGGGCCTTCTCGGTGGTGGCCCTCCATCTATGGATCACACTCTCCAGTGAGATCAGGATGATTCCCTCTCTTCTTTTCTTTAGAAAAAAAGCTTATATCATGGCTTTGGGACCAAGCATTCGGGCAGCCAACCGAGCAGTAACTGCAATTGACCCTGGAGAACTAATAACAGATAGACTTTGGACTGGAACTCTGGACTCTGATGTGGATTGGGATTTGGGCTTGGTGCTGTTTTTAATTTTAATTTTTGTGCTCTTAATTGTTTAATTTTAAAATGTATTTCCATACTCCTGTGTTATCTAATGTCAATTTATTTTGTAGGTGATTGTTGTTTGTTGTTGGCATCTAATGGCTGCCATTTGTAAGCCATCCTGAGTCCCCCCCTCGGGAGTTGGGAAGAACAAAATAGAAATATTTGAATAATAAAGTGTTCTGAGTGCAGCTCCCACTTCATTTTCTAAAATGGTAGGTTCATCTTTAAATGGTTTTTTTTAATGTGCCTGTCATACTTTCATCTTTTTAATAAAGTTCTTCAGTATATTGTTTCTACCGTCTTTTTATTTTTTACTTGGTCACGTAATGTGTTCCTCTTCTAATTGTAGAGCATTCCCATTCTTGGCTTAAAGTTCCCTTTGATTTCTCAGATCTTGTGGAAGAAGTCTCTTGTTCTACCTTTTCGTTGCCATCTTCAGTTTCTGTGTATTGATTACTGCAGTAGTTCTCTCTGATTCCTCATACAAATTGCTGAATATTTGCATTTAGGGTTCTGTTTTACTTTTGTTTCTCGTCTGTCCTTAACAGCTCAAAGAGTTCCATCTATCATCCTGATGACCCCCCAGGTAGCGGAGTCTCCCGCCTTCAAGTTGGTTTAAAGCGCAGCAGGGAGTTCCGCAGTTCCGTAGAGCAAAGTTGGGTCCGACTGACGGAACGCGCCCCAGCCAGCAGCTCAAAGCAAAGAACTGCACGAAGTTTTCTTTCACTTTCCCCTCTCCCTATCTTTGTAACCAATCCCTCAATAAAACACTTAAGTTTTGAAACTTTGAATCCTCTCCGCATGATACTTTGTGTCTTTTTACTGACTGCAGCCTTTCTAACTCACCCTAAACCTTTTCCTGAGCTCTGGGGGACCGTGAGCTTACTGGGGACGCCTTCCTGGCCTCCCCAGGCCCCCGAATTCACGTTAGCAAAAATCGTGGATACGGAGGTTTTCCTAATGGCCCCCCCCCTTTATCCGCCACAACAACAACATGGCGGATCGGGGCCGTTCAAATTTTATACTTCTCTACACTCAATTCTAAGACTAACTGCTATCTTGGTTTTCTCATTTTGGACTCCTGCATTCATACAATAATTGTTATTATTTAATCATTAAAAATTCGGCCAAGCCACCAGCTGATTGTCAAACTCGCCGGCTTTTGCCGCTTGCTTCACTCCCCTCGTCGCTGCCCGCTCCAGCATGGTTCCCACCGCCTGCAATCAACCCCGATTACCCAAGAGGAAGCCTTGGAAGTGGGGACCGGGCAGGGAAGGCCCGATCCCCGGATGGGAGCGCTAGTTCCGCCAAGGACGGGACAGCAGAACGTAGCTCCCCCTTCAGCTCCAGCTCCTGTTCCCCAAAATGGACTGATCTTCTAATGGCCAGCCTAAACCATAGGCTGGCCCCTGCATCCAAGCCCCTCTGTTTGGACTTTTGAGATTTCTGGACTTTCTTTCCTTTCATGAAATGAAATACAAAATAAAATATTTTCTTATGGATGTGGGTTGGGGTGGGTGATGGGTTGTGATACATGAAATGCCTGTATATGGATGATGCCTGTATTTTGTAATTATGAAATATGTATCCCTCAATGAACTCCCCTGTATCTTCCCCTCCTTGACCCCTTAGCCCAAGAACCCAGCCTGACCAGGAACTGCCTGAGGGAAAGAGCCCAAGCCTCTTTCCCCAAATCACCCATTGATTGACTCATTTTGCATGGACAATGCTGCTGGCCCCCCCCCCCATTTCGTCTTCGGAGCAAGGCCAACGAAGGAGGGCAGGGTCAGCAGAGCCTCGGAATAAAAGACTGATTGATCCACTCAAGAAATTGTTGATCCTCCGGGCGGTCCGATTTCGACCCAGCTATTCATATCACTTGCCAGACCCATTAAGGACAGGAAAGCCTTTGTTTGACAAACATCACCTGGGACAATGGCCTGCATTCCAGCAGGCAGGAAATCCCAAATCCCATCATCTCTCCCCCCATTGTCCGCGGCTGTCACGCCTCCTCGCTCCTGATTGGCCAGAACCTAGGAAGCGAGCAGAGGGCGCCCATTGGCCCTCCCGAGGCAGAGAAACGCTCCCATTGGCTCCTGACGGGGGAGGGCGGGATTACCTCCTCCCAGCTGTTCCAGCCTCAGCCAATCAGCGTGAAGCCGGCTGACAGGGGGGCGGGCGGGATTTTCAAACTGCTTTTCCTTTGTCTCACACTGTATAAAAATGCCTGGAAATTCTTGTACTGCATGCTCTGCAGTGGAAAGATTCCTGTATTGCATCCGATCAGCTGAATCGCAATAAACGCCTCGGTCGCTGGACTCCTTTCGCCTGGTGAGATTATTTGATTTTAATATTTCCTGCGCTCTTGAATTGGCTTCCGGAAGAAATCTCGCCAAGGTATCTGGGCCCTCTTTGGTGCGGTCCTTGGGCTCTCCTCCCTGGAAGAGCCCCCTAAAAGAGCTCGATATCAATCCTTCGAGGTTTATCTTTCTTTTTGTCTGGATAAAGTGCTCCTCCCCCACCTATTACTCTCCGACACTTTGCCTGGCTTCATTCCAGAGCTGAGCAAACAGTTGGCTTTGCAAAATTCAGTGAGTTGTTCTCCTGTTCCATTTCTCCAACGTAGGCCAAATTTCCCTACAATCTTTTTTTCTGCTCTGTTTCCTACTTTTCCTTTCCAGTTACCTGTGATTAACAAATTCTGTTAATATTTGACAAATATTAGACAAATAAATAAGACAAATACTTTTCTCCTGAAGATCAGTCTCAAGGCTAGCTTTTTATGTCCAGAAACACCCAGCTGCACACTTCAACCCTTAATTGCGTTCACCCATGAACTCTTATTTACAGATTACTCAACCCTTTAGAACTAAAACTTACATTAACCCTTCCATCACCAACTGCTAGGCCTATCACCACCAACTGCAGAACATGATACATGACACTTTCTTGAAGTCAAGAGTGATGATTGTCCACGTTTTGTGGGCATACAATTGAGTTGGAAGGACAATAGATGTATAAAGCATCTTGGTGTCCCTATGAATGTTTTGATCCCTGAACACACACTGCTTCATTCAAGGTAATGCTGCACTCTCAGAGCTCAGGTGTTGTTGGATTTTGGCACTGATGTTGGCTTTCATGGTGAGGAAACTTCCAAGGCAGCAGAAATGGTCAACATTTTCTAGCATTTCTAGCATTGCACCATTAAGCTTTATTGCTGGCATTGAGGAGGGATTGGTTGGTGCCTGCTGGTTTTCTTGATGTTCAGTGAAAGCTTTGCATATACTTCTTCGAAGGTGCTTGAAGTGGGTTGTAGGTCTTCCTCTTAATCAGTACAAACTACATTAATGGAGTTCTATAGCAGTTGTTGTGGTGGTCTTACTTTTGGCTTTCACCTGCTGAGGTGAAAGAGCTTGCCATCTGTCCAATCGGTGATTAAAAGATACTCAATTGTAAATACTTCTCAAGTGCACCAACAATAAACTCATAAATAACTGGCAAAATGGAATGGGATATTTATTTATTTACTTTACTTCTATACCGCTATTCTCAGCCCGGAGGCGACTCACAGCGGTTCACAACACACAAGAAACAGCAAAATTCAATGCACCAATATAAAAAACTGTTAAACCTAATCTAATACACAGTTAGTACACAATTACTATAATAACCAATCACTAGCATCTCATCACTAAAAACACGATCCAGATTCGTCATCCATTGTTCCATTCCTATGTCTTTGCCAATCATTGCACTAGTTATTCGAACGCCTGCTGAAATAACCAGGTCTTTACTTTTTTGTGGAATACCATTACAGATGGTGCTAATCTAATGTCTGTGGGAAGGGCATTCCACAGCCGGGGAGCCACCACCGAGAAGGCCCTATCTCTCGTCCCCGCCAGCCGTGCTTGTGAAGCTGGCGGGATCGAGAGCACAGCCTCCCCAGAAGATCTCAAAGTCCTGGTGGGTTCATAGGCCGAGATGCGGTCGGCTAGGTAGCTTGGGCCGGAACCGTTTAGGGCTTTAAAGGTCAACGCCAGCACTTTGAATTGAGCCCGGTAGCAAATTGGTAGCCAGTGGAGTTGGCGCAATAGGGGGGTTGTATGCTCCCTGCGCTCCGCTCCTGTTAGAATCATGGCTGCCGAGCGTTGGACTAGTTGAAGCTTCCGGGCTGTCTTCAAAGGCAACCCCATGTAGAGAGCGTTGCGGTAGTCTAGGCGGGATGTAACCAGAGCGTGGACTACCGTGGCCAAGTCAGACTTCCCAAGGTACAGGCGCAGCTGGCGCACAAGTTTTAACTGTGCAAATGCTCCCCTGGTCACCGCCGAAACCTGGGGTTCCAGGTTCAGCGATGAGTCCAGGATCACACCCAAGCTGCGAACCTGCGTCTTCAGGGGGAGTGCGGCCCCATCCAACACAGGCTGTAACCCTATACCCTGTTCGGCCTTGCAACTGACCAGGAGTACCTCTGTCTTGACTGTACCTGCCATTTGATGCAAGTATAAATTCCAACATATCACATCAGAGGCCACCTTGGCTGCAAAAATCACAAGGGGCAGACCATGGTCCTGGGTGCACTTGGATATAGTTATTCTGAGGGCTCTTCTACACAGCCATATAACCTAGAATATCAAGGCAGATATCTGCTTTAAACTGGATTTTCTGAGTCCACACTGCCATATAATCCAGTTCAATGTGAATTTTATACAGCCGTGTGGAAGGGGGCTTGGATATCCCAACGCCTTTTGCTCAAGGGTGGGAAACTTGCTAGATTGTGGATCAGAACTGCCCTTCTCATCCCCATGTCATCTTAATTCTTTGCACTTCCTCCATAGGCAAACATGGAAGCAGGGCATGCAATCTCTGCTTGGTCAACCAAATTGGTTTACATACTGCCTGGGAAGAAATGTTTAGCTATTAGGGGTTTATCCAGACTGATGAATTCTGCTAGTTCAGTCTTCTCCATTAACCTAAAACACACAGATATCTGGTTAACAGACAAATTAATAAGAGTGGGGTCAGAAGCTTAAGGAAATTTATTCAATAAATTCAAAGTCAATGTGGTATAGCATTTTGAATGTTAAGCTAGGGGCAGAAATGTAGCCGGGGGGGGGGGGGGGGGGGCTTGAGGGGCTTCAGCCCCCCCCCGAAATTCTCATGGTGGTTCGCGAAAAGGCCTTACTGGTGCATTATTTAAACGTTATGTTTATTCATATCATGATCTGATCACCATACTCAAGATATCCCATATGCATGGGGGTATTGGGGTAATGATACAAAAGGTTTGCTAGGCTAGACCCTCTTTCACTCAGACTCAGCCCCCCCCCCCCCCCCGAAACCTCCCCTGAAAAAAATTCAGCCCCCCCCCCCCGAAACTAAATCCTGGCTACGGGCCTGGCTAGGGGTGAGTCTATATGGGCGTGAAAACATGGACTCAACAGCATATCACAATAAAATAAAAACCAAAGCACAAACGACAACACAGTAAAATACATAAAACATATGAGTACAGCAATATAAAAATACAATACAAAAGCATTCACAATCACAATAACAATGAGTGGGCCGCATGTGCAAGATAAAATACTAAAACCTCAGGGTGAGAGAGGAATGGAGCAGATTATTTGTGAGGGTCATACAAAACAGTCCTTCATACAGGCGGGGAGATGTGTACTATAGGAACAGAAACGTTGAGGGTGAGCAACAGTGTATGGTTGTATGGTTACTCTCCGAAAGCACAACAAAAAAGCCAGGTTTTGAGATTCTTCTTGAAGATTTCTAAGGTGGGGGCTTGCCTAATCTCACCGGGCAATGAGTTCCAGGGTGGAGGGGCCACAGTGAAGAAGGCTCTCTCCTTTGTACCCACAAAACGGGCCTGTGATAATGGCAGGGGCGAAAGGAGAGCCTTCCACGAAGATCAAAGAGCTTGGGTTGGTTCATGGAGAAAGATGTGGTCACGAAGGTAGGCGGGTCCCAAACCTTTTAGGGCTTTATAAGTGATAACCTTCACCTTGAACTGGGACTGGAAAATAAATGGCAGCCAGCGAAGCTCCTTAAACAAAAGGGTAGACTCATATAATTCAGTTCGAAGCAAATAATGTGGAATATCTGCATTTGGATTATATTTTACTTACTTACTTAGGTGATCCCTCGTTGGCCGAGTACAATAGTCTTCCAGGATCAACGTTCTGGTGGGTCCGTAGTTGACTGTGGAGCCCTATTCTTGATCTGCATCTTCTCCCGCAGTGAGGGCATCAGTTTCCAGGTGGAAGGCGGTCCCGGTCGGGGTTGGCTTGACACGCCTTCCTCTTGGCACATTTCTCTCTTCCACCCTCCATTCGTGCCTCTTCAAATTCTGCAGCACTGCTGGTCACAGCTGACTTTCCGCTGGAGTGGTCAAGGGCCAGGTCTTCCCAGTTCTCGGTGTCTATGCCAGAGTTTTTAAGGTTGGCTTTGAGCCCGTCTTTAAATCTCTTTTCCTGTCCACCAACATTCTGTTTTCCATTCTTAAGTTCAGAGTAGAGCAACTGCTTTGGGAGACGGTGGTCAGGCATCCGGACAACGTGGCCGGTCCAGCGGAGTTGATGACAGAGGACCATCGCTTCAATGCTGGTGGTCTTTGCTTCTTCCAGAACGCTGACATTTGTCCGCTTGTCTTCCCAAGATATTTACAGGATTTTCCGGAGGCAGTGCTGATGGAATCGTTCCAGGAGTTGCATGTGACATCTGTAGACAGTCCACGTTTCGCAGGCATAGAGCAGGGTTGGGAGGACAATAGCTTTATAGACAAGCACCTTGGTATCCCTACGGATGTCCCGGTCCTCAAACACTCTGCTTCATTTGGGAAAATGCTGCACTCGCAGAGCTCAGGCGGTGTTGTATTTCGGTGTCAATGTTGACTTTGGTGGAGAGGTGGCTGCCAAGGTAGCGGAAATGGTCAACATTTTCTAATGTTACACCATTAAGTTGTATCTCTGGCATTGGGGAGGGGATGGCTGGTGACTGCTGGAACAGCACTTTGGTTTTCTTGATGTTCAGTGACAGGCCAAGCTTCGTGTATGCTTCTGCGAAGGTGTTTAGAGTGGCTTGTAGATCTTCTTCTGAATGCGCACAGACGACATTGTCATCAGCATACTGGAGTTCTATAATAATAATATCTGCATTTGGATTATATGGTAGCGTAGAACAGGCCTGAGACAAAGATTATAACCAAGCATTATATAATACTTTTAAGACCCAGTGGTTTTAATATGGAGAGTTTTAGCTTCAGGTTCAATTTTCTCATTGGAACCAGTGGGCTTTCAAAGTGTTTAACTGTTGGCAAGATTATGACCATAATTCTTTAAGAACCTGAAGCATTTATAGGCGAATGTCTCATGCCTCAATTCACTTGACAGCAAAACCACACAGGGCAGTCTCCATGCACAAGAATGATATATAGTGTTAAAATGTTTATCTTGTTTAAAACGTGAAAAAGGCTGAAGTGCCCAATGATTTTCCCACTGGAAGCTGTAAATTTGCACCTTACCTTGACTAAATCTCCCCCTGAAAATAAAAAAATAAAACTTGCATGCAAACAGAAACATTGAGAAGAACTGTGAGGCACTTGAACCATTTTATTTGAAGCAAAGAAACGATTCCATTCCTACTTGGAACCAAACAAGTGGAACAGGAAAGAGGCTCCGAGCTCCATAGAGATTCAGGTTTTATTTGCTTACAGGACGTGGCAGATTTAAAAGCTGGCTTTATTTTCCAGTATCCTTAAAGGACCTAACATTTTCCCCGTTTCTTTTTGGCAGGCGGCTCTGGTTGGAACTGTGAGTCCAGCCAAAATAGACAATAAAACAGTCAAGAGGCAGAGCGCCAAAAGGCAACAGCCTCAGAGTCAGAGCCGAATCTCCCTTCCCCCTCATGATTTACACAGGAAGACATTGAAGGGGGAAAAAAAATCCAGCAGGAAAACTTAAGTCCTGGAATGAACTCTTCATACATTAAAACAGCTTGTGAACTATCAGGAACACACTGAAGTTGAAATATTTCAGGGAGAAGCTTTAAAGTAATCCATATGCTTGCAAAAAAGAACAAAAAATGTCCAACTCAATAACCGTTCCCATATTTCTAGCTCGACAATGTGGACCTTGAGTAAACAGAATTTTATATCAAACTTATCCAGTTTACCTCAAGTAAAATATACAGGTTTGTTTCTCCTCATGGGGTAACTATTTATACGACCATTTAGGGAAGAAGCCTTGGCAACGACACAGAAGAAAACACAGAACCAGCTGCAGCTTGAGGCGTCTGAGAGATGGAGTCTTCCAAGGGGGCCACAGCACCTCCCCCTGGTAGGGAAGTCCTTCCTTTTCATGTTGCAATGCTGATTTATTTATTTTGTATTAAAAGCATTAGGTTTTTTACCTACAAGAAGAATTTATTTATTTATTTTGTATTAAAAGCATTAGGTTCTTACCTACAAGAAGCATTGCCTGAACATCAAGCAAAAAGTGGGTGCTAGAAACAATATCATACGAAAGCTGACTGGCACAACCTGGGGATCACAACCAGATACAGTGAAGACTATATCATCCTATATCATCCACATCGAAAACCACTCCTACACCCAATCATCCAGTTCCAGCAAACATAACTGGTCGCTTCTGATCCCCAACCCATCTAAAACACAGACATGTGCCTTTCATCTCAAGAACAGAGTAGCATCCCGAGCTCTGAGGATCACCTGGGAAGGAATCCCACTGGAGCATTGCAGCACACCCAAATACCTGGGAGTCACTCTGGACCATGCTCTTACCTACAAGAAGCGCTGCCTGAACATCAAGCAAAAAGTGGGTGCTAGAAACAATATCATACGAAAGCTGACTGGCACAACCTGGGGATCACAACCAGATACAGTGAAGACATCTGCCCTTTCGCTGTGCTACTCTGCTGCTGAGTATGCATGCCCAGTGTGGAACACATCTCACCACACTAAAACAGTGGATGTGGCTCTTAATGAGACATGCCTCATTATCATGGGGTGTCTGCGCCCTACACCACTGGAGAAATTACACTGCTTAGCCGGTATCGCACCACCTGACATCCGCCGGGAAGTGGCAGCCAATAGTGAAAGGACCAAGGCAGAGACATCTCCAGCTCATCCCCTGTTTGGGTATCAGCCAGCATGTCAACGACTTAAATCCAGACATAGTTTTCTAAGATCTACAGAGACACTCGCTGGAACACCTCAGCAAGCGAGAGTCCAAAAGTGGCAGGCTCAAACCCAGAACCTCAACCAATGGCTGATACCAAATGAGAGACTCCCCCTGGGCACACTGAAGACTGGGCGACTTGGAAGTTGCTGAACAAACTGCGCTCTGGCACCATGAGATGCAGAGCCAACCTTCAGAAATGGGGCTACAAAGTGGAATCCTCGACATGTGAGTGCGGAGAGGAGCTAACCACAGACCACCTGCTGCAATGCAATCTGAGCCCAGCCACATGCACAATGGAGGACCTTCTTGCAGCAACACCAGAAGCACTCCAAGTGGCCAGATACTGGTCAAAGTACATTTAATCAACTACACACATTTTGTATTTTTCTGTTTGTTTGCTTTGTTCTGTTAGAAATGTAATATAATTGACTGGCTGCCCTGACATGAGAAATAAATAAATAAATAATTAAAAGCATTCCATAAATTAGTATAAAACTGATAAAAATAGAAGGAGAGCAGGTGGCTAAATATCTTTTGATCAAAAACGGGCAACAGCAATGGCATTGTCTGTAGCCTCCAACAATTCTTCTTCTGTATATGAGACAGGGCATAGTGGACAAGCATATAGATGTGGAGTTGTCTGTTCTGCTCCATAATCACACAAGGTATGGGATTCTTTTAGGTAGTGCCATTTTGCCATGTTGTCTTTTGATCTTCCCACTCCACTTCTGAATCTGTCCAAGTTGCCCATTCTTGGTTTGCCTCGGAGGAAGACCCTCATGGGGGGCCATCCAGTTGGGATTTCCTGGCTTAGCTGCCCAGAGGGATACCCTTGCTCTTGCTGGGGGGACGCCAAGAGGAGTGGTAGTTCTCATAAAGCTTTTCCTTGATTTGAGTCTACTGGGAGGAGGCTGGTAGCCATGTAGTGGATGGCTTTCACAGTGTTCAACCTTATTTCTCTCACATTTAGCAGAAACTTCCCATCGCACATCGGGGGGGGGGGGGGGCAATGCCTGCTAGCTTGTGGAGTTTATCAACAGGTGTAGGTTTAAGACATCCTGTGGAGGGTTGAGTGGCCCCATGCCAGCACGGAAGTTATAAACCCCAGGAAAGCCTGCTTCTTTTGGGTGCCCATGGGGACACCAATGCGGGTGAAAATGGGTTACTTTAACCTATTTTTGCCCACAATAAATTGCTGTCTAGAGGTGCCCTAAAGGTTATTAGAAACACATTGGACAAAAGTCAGGTTGGATCTACACTACTCTATATCACAGAATCTGATCCCAGATTACCTGCTCATACCAGATCATGTGGCAGTATAGACTCATATAATTGAGTTCAAAGAAGATTTTAGGCTATAGGCAGGGGCGGCTCAACCCATTACGCAAAGTAAGCATTTGCACTATAGTTGATTTTGCCCAGGGGCGCTCTTGAGGAGCTCTTGGGGGAAAATAGACCTTGACATATGCGAGTTGTAGTTACTGGGATGTATAGTTCACCTAAAATCAAAGAGCATTCTGAACTCCACCAATGATGGAATTGAACCAAATATAGCACACAGAACTCCCACAACGAACACAAAATATATATCAGTGATTGGTTGGGGTGGGGGGATACTGTTTGCTTACCGTTGAAAATTACCTAGGGCCTCCTCTGGCTATAGGGCAGTGTAGATCCAGCCTCAGAGAACTTGCTTTTCCAGGGAAAGGTGCAGCTGCCTTGGCTTGGGCAAGGGGCATGTTGTATCCACTGCCAGGCCTTCATGCCCCCAGGCAAGGAAAAATTGAGAGAAGATGCAAAACAGTGTAATGGCAATTCCACTTTGGAGGATGAAAGGAAAAAAAGTCTATGAGAAGCTTTCATCAGATGCTTCATCAGAATGCTACAAAATTCTTCTATATACTGATACAAACTTAACACAGCTTTGTCTTTGTATTTTAGTGTAAGGACTGTCCTTCAAAACATAGAGTGTGCTACCTCCTCAGTAATAATTTCCAATAGAAAAGGGTAACTTTAGAGGACAGCAGTCCTAAAGACAATGCAACCAGTGGTTGCAACTACAACAAAGGAGATTCCATCTGAACATGAGGAAGAACTTCCTGACTGTGAGAGCCGTTCAGAAGTGGAACTCTCTGCCCCGGAGTGTGTTGGAGGCTCCTTCTTTGGAAGCTTTTAAACAGAGTTTGGATGGCCATCTATCAGGGGTGCTTTGTATGCAATGGACTGGATGGCACATGAGGTCTATTCCAACTCTATGCTTCTATGAATCCTGGCTTAGTGTGTTGTGAGTTGTATGAGTACAGGTTGAGTATTCATTATCTGAAATGCTTGGGAACAAACACGTTTTGGATTTTAGATTTGGGTTCTTTTGGATTTTGGAATTCCATGATTTGCAAATACATACATAATCATATATTTTGGAGATGGGACACAAGTCTAAATGAAAGATTCATTTACTGTATATACTCGAGTACAAGCCTAGTTTTTCAGCCCCCTTTTTAGGCTGAAAAAGTTCCTCTCGGCTTATACTCAAGATTACTTATTATTTTACTCTGTTATTAGTATTATCTTTATTACATTTATTATTTTACTCTATTTATTATTATGATTATTGTTATTACATTTTCATTATTTTACTGTACTATTATTTTATTACATTTATTATTTTACTCTAGCATTACATTTATTATTTTACTCTATTATTATGATTACATTTATTATTTTACCCTCTTTATTATTATTGGAAGGATACGTAAGCACATTTACGCTGAAGAAGGTTAGAATAATGGTTTAATCAGAGTTGGACAGTCTTATCTTAAATTACAGTTTTATGTAAATACTCAAATACATTTAACCAACTAATGATTACCAGTAGCAGCTGCATTTCTCACCCTCGGCTTATACTCGAGTCAATAAGTTTTCCCAGTTCTTTTGTAGTAAAATTAGGTGCCTCGGCTTAAATTTGGGTCAGCTTATACTCGAGTATATATGGTACGTTTCATATAAATCTTATACATAAAGCTGGAAGGTAATTTTATATAATGCTTTAAATATGTTTGGTGCCAGCAGTAGCCAGGAGGGCCTTTGCACAGCTAAAATTTGTGTGCCAGCTGCGACCATACCTTGAGAAGTCTGACTTGACCATGGTGGTCCATGCCTTAGTTACCTCAAGATGGGACTGCTGTAATGCACTCTACGTAGGGCTACCATTGAAAACGGTTCAGAAACTATAGCTGGTGCAAAGGTCGGTGGCCAAATTGTTAACTGGAGCAAGTTACAGGGAGTGGTCAACCCTCTGGTGTAAACAGCTCCACTGGCTGCCAATAAGTTTCCGGTCCCAATTCAAGGTGCAGGTTATTACCTATAAAGCTCTAAACGGTCCAGGACTTGCCTATCTGCGTGACCGCCTCCTCCCCTACAAACCCACACGATCCTTAAGATCTTCCGGTGATGCTCTTCTCTTGCTCCCGCCCGTTTCAGGCGCGACTGGTGGGGATGAGAGATAGGGCATTCTCGGTGGTGGCCCCCCGTCTCTGGAACTCCCTCCCTAGGGAGAGTAGACTGGCACCCTCCCTAGCCACATTCTGCAATGAATTAAAGACGTGGATGTTTCGTTGTGTTTTCGACTGACGTCTCCTATGACAAATGACCTGTATCGTGACCTGTACTCATCATTTAATCTGAATTCCTATATTATATTATTATTCATATTTGTAAGTTAAACTGATTTGATCCTGATCCTGTTCAATTGCTCTGTTTCCATGATATTTCCTATACTATTATACGTTTCTATCCACCTTATTGAACTACTTACCCTTTAATCAGTTTGCATATTGGCCCCCTTCCCCACTCCAAAATTAGTTCGTTGTTGCTCGATGCTTGTTTATTATTGTTATACTGTTTTATGTTATTTTAATTTGTAATTTGTTATTGTTCTGCTTTTAATTGTATGTCGCCTGGGCTTGGCCCCATGTAAGCCATCCCGAGTCCCTTTGGAGAGATGGAGGCGGGGTAGAAAAATAAAGTTGTTGTTGTTGTTGTTGTTGTTGTTGTTGTTGTTGTTCTCCTCCTCCTCCTCCTTCTTGTAAATTAGCTTTGCATCCTCTATCAATAAATGGTCCAAACCAGTACTTCCAGCTAGAGCAGACAAACCGAATCAGTGGATACACCTGATGAAGTATATACTTTGAAGCAGGCATGTAGCCGGGGGGGGGGGGGGGGTGTGGGGGGGGCTTCAGCCCCCCCCCCCCCGAAATTCTCATGGTGGTCCGCGAGAAGGCCTTACTGGTACATTATTTAAACTGTTGTTTATTCATATCATGATCTGATCACCATGCTCAATATATCCCATATGCATGGGGGTATTGGGGTAACGATACAAAAGGTTTGCTAGGGTAGACCCTCTTTCACTCAAACTCAGCCCCCCCTCCCCGAGTCAAAATCCTGGCTGCCCCCCCCCCCTTTCCCTCCCGAAAAAGAGAAGAAAAGAAACGAGCTATCTGCTCCTGAGACCTTTGCGTCCGCCCCCCACCCCCACCCCCGAAATTTTCAACCCTGCAAGAAGTGCCTTTGCAAATATACAACCTGTGTCAGGCCCGTAGCCAGGATTTCGATTCGGGGGGGCTGAGTTTTTTTCAGGGGGGGTTCGGGGGGCTGAGTTTCGGGGAGGGGCTGAGTCTGAGTGAAAGAGGGTCTAGCCTAGCAAACCTTTTGTATCATTACCCCAATACCCCATGCATATGGGATATATTGAGTATGGTGATCAGATCATGATATGAATAAACATAACAGTTTAAATAATGCACCAGTAAGGCCTTTTCGTGAACCACCATGAGAATTTCGGGGGGGAGGGCTGAAGCCCCAGCCCCCCCCCCCCCCGACTACATGCCTGCTTTGAAGAATATACTTATGTAAGTCCAGTAGTTGTAACTAAGATAGTTGAGAACTGGATTTGGGCTGGGCAAGTATAGCTCAGTGAGATCAATGACCTGCTCCGAGAGGGAAGATTGGGCACATTTTGAACGGCTAAGTCTTTAGAGCCTCCAGCCAGTGGAACAACCACTAAAATAATACACAATATAAACTTAAATATACAAAGAGGAAGTATGTCCATAGGAGTATAGCAGATTAGCAACCTTTTTAAAATCTGTATTTGTCATGAACAAATAAAATAGTTCCAATGTTCTTTAAAACAACAATAAAAAAACCCTTCAGATAGATTTTGGGGTTAATTATATACAATCTAAGGGCTCATTAGACATGCTAAAATGTTTGGCTGAGCAGCATCGGTATTGTTTTTGTTTTAATAGTGAGCCAGTTCCTCCCACTCATTCCCTCTTGCTGGACTTCTATTCTTACGCTAGACTCTTAACACATTCCTAGCGCACCCATAACCCCAATTTCTGTTGGGAATTCATAATTAAACAGCAAGTTCTTCTCAGTTTCGGCAGCACTGTAGGGGAACTCCACCCTGTAATGAGCTCCAATTACTGGCCTTCAACTGCGGCTGATGAAGGATTATCCTCTCCCTCAGCTAGGGCGAGCTCTCCAGTCTAATCTTCAATTAGTTCAATTCATGTAGCATGCTGGCAAGGCCAGCCACTAGGTTTCCCACGACTTACACAAATAGCCTTTCTTTCAGGCCCCCTCACACGTCCACTCCCCCCACCCACCACAAACAATGCACAGATGGTCTAAGGACTGTCTGTTGCAAATTTCATTGCATCTGTCCACTAAAACCACCTAACGCACAAGCAGCAAAACAAAGAAGGAGACTCAGATGCTCGACAGTACTGGCTTGTTTCTGTAACAGCAGGCCTTTCTTTTTCAGAGGGGAGAGGGAGAGAAGTTATTCAAGGAGTCAGAAAACAGGTGGGTAAACAAAAACAACAAGCAACAAATCTCGTAACCCACCGCTATAAATCCCCGCTTCTAGCCACTTGCCAATGAGCCAGGAATGCCCCTCCAAAGAAGACACCATGTTATCTTGAAATGAACATCTTGATGCTCTTCTTTCAACCAGGGAAAAAAGACCGAGGGTACATAATTTTAGTCTCCATCTTTGTCTGTCTTGTTACTCAATCTGCATCTCTCAATGTATGCAACAGTGACAAATCAGAAGCAACTCAAAACACAGTCTGGGAGCTGAGAGCTACCATCTCATGCAAGGGTGAGAATTATGTGGCCACCTAGATGCTGATGGGCTACAAGGCCCAGGGGTCATGGCCTGCTTTGCCACAAGTCGGTGATCCGGAAGCTCAAGTTGGTACAAAATGCAGCTGCTCGGCTTCTTGTGGGAATTCCAATGAGATGCCACATAACACCAATCTTACTACAGCTGCATTGGTTACCAATTGAGCACCGGATCACTTTCAAAGTGATGGTACTCACCTTTAAGGCCTTGTATGGTCTGGGGCCGATGTACCTGAGGGACCGCCTCACCCCCTACCAACCCCAGAGATCCCTCCGTTCTGAGGACCAAGATCTATTGGAAATTCCGTGTCAAGACCTTGCGTCTAACAGCAACCAGACGCAGAGCCTTTACAGCAGTGGCACCATCACTCTGGAATACTCTGCCACCTGAAGTCCTTGCCTTGCGGGACTTACCAGCTTTCCGCAGGGCATGTAAGACATACCTGTTTCGACAGGCCTTTGATTGTTGATATTGCTGTTTTTAAATTGTTTCAAATTGTTTTTAAATTGTGTTAGATTTTAGTCATTCTTGTAAGGCACTCCGAGCCCCAGGGGAGTGGCAGCATATAAGTTTGAATAATAAATAAATAAATAAATAAAGTAAGGAATGCACAGTTAAAACTTGTGTGCCAGCTGCACCCATACCTTGGGAAGCCTGACTTGCCCACGGTGGTTCAGGCTCTGGTTACATCCCGTATAGACTACTGCAACGCTCTCTACGTGGGGTTGCCTTTGAAGACTGTCCAGAAGTTTCGAATGGTCCAATGGTCAGCAGCCAGGTTACTAACGGGAGCGGCGCTCAGGGAACAAACAACTCCTCTGTTGCGCCAGCTCCACTGGCTGCCGGTTTGCTATCAGGCACAATTCAAAGTGCTGGCTTTAGCCTATAAAGCCCTAAACGATTGTGGCCCAACTTACCTGTCCAAACGCATCTCTTCCTATGAACCAGCTAGGGTGTTAAGATCATCTGGGGAGGCCCTGTTCTCGGTCCCACCTGCGTCACAAGTGCACCTGGTGGGGACGAGAGACAGGGTCTTCTCAGTGGTGGCCCCTTGGCTGCGGAACGCCCTTCCTACAGATATTAGATTGGCCCCCTCCCTGTTGACATCTTGAAGGAAAGTGAAGACCTGGTTGTTCGAGCAGGCGTTTGAATAGGCAGTGTAACGAACATAGGAATATGGAACAATTGGATGATGAGACTGGATTTTGATCTTAACTATGAGACGCGAATGAGATGTTTTATTGATTTATATTGACTGTATGCTACTGTTTTAATTGTTTTTAACTGTTTTATGATGTTTTTGAGTGTTGAATTTTGCTATTGTTAACCGCTCTGAGTCGCCCAAGGGCTGAGAAGAGCGGTATACGAATATAGTAAATAAATAAATAACTGCTGCCAATTGGAACCCAACATTTCAGCAATCACAAGGAAACCCATCATCAAGGCAACTATTTGAAAGGTTGCTATCTTGTATCAAGATAGAGAGACAGAACAGTGATGCTGCTAGTGTATCACCCACCTTTCTGCCCTTGCCTGAAGTGGCCAAGGTAGTTTCGTAGGCTGTCTGGAAGTACCCTAAGATTGCGGTTCTGGGGAATTTCAACACATATGCTGAGGATGTCCTGACAGAGCTGCTTCAGGACCTATAATCATTATGACAACCATGGATATGTCTCAGGATGTGAGTAAGTCCAACATCAGGATGGACAAACTCTGGATCTAGTCTTTGCTGTCAGGCAGGTGGAGGATGATCTGATTTTAGCTGGAAGTTCAACAACCCTTTTGTCATGGTCAGATCATTTCATCATGAAATTTGGTTTGATGGTAGATGATCTTCTCTGCAGGAATGAGGGATCTATTGAGATGGTCTACTACAAAGATATAAGGAATCTGAGGGATTCTGGAATGCTCCAGGGAAATTTCTAGTTGACAGGACTGGCAATCTTGTTTTCATTGTGCCACATGTGTCAAATGCAAGGACTGTGGGCCAAATCTGGCCTGACTTGCCAATTTATGTGGCCAATGAGGTTTTCGATGCCAGGACAACATGGTTACATTTATACAGTCTTACAATTATAAGCAGCTCTTTGAAGACAACCGTAAGGCTGGGGAAAATGGGTTTGACACACCTGCATTATGGAGATCCAGTGTTGTGTAGCCAATCTTGATTTACTGGGCAATGAAACTGGCTGGACAGCAGCTATAATGCATGTGGCATAAGCCGCAAAGCGAGTGCGGTCAGAAATCAGGAAATGCTTCATAGTGTGGACTATACAGCAGTGAAATGAGTCAAAAGATAATATCACACCACCTGGATTGAAACATTGACCTCACACCCAATAGGATTTTTTCAAGTGATGAGGAGTCTTTTGTATACAGGCCCACAGAGTTCAAGTGTGCAACCCATGACTACCT
The DNA here is from genome assembly GCF_025583915.1 of Anolis sagrei ordinatus. Lineage (NCBI taxonomy): Eukaryota > Metazoa > Chordata > Lepidosauria > Squamata > Anolidae > Anolis > Anolis sagrei. The sequence continues at coordinate 102,775,797 of NW_026847549.1, forward strand.
GTTATGAGGTACTTCACTCACATTCACTCGGAACTTGACACCACATTTGTTATAGAGCCTAGGGGGTGTCTGCCTGGTTAGTTTTCATGGAATGGGTTTCAGTTATTGAGGCCTGATGGTGTGGACAAGACATGAATTATTTTGGCCATCTTGGCTAATAAAACTTAGCTGAGGTGGACAGACAAGGGGGGCCTAGGGAGTGGTAGATGCCTTGTTATGTCAAGGGGAGATACCTCTGTCTTGAAGGTGGTGGTAGCTGCTAATGAGGACCTCTCTGTACCCAGAGGTATATAACAATTACTGCCCAATTGTAAATATCTCCGTTTTAGGCAAGATAAAGACTGTATAGTGCCTAGACAACAGTAATTCATGCATGAAACAGATTATATGTACCATTTCAGTCGGGGATTAGGAATGCCAGTAGGATGATGACCATTAACTCTGTTTCTTGCCATTGGAGTCAGATGAGGCTGTGCAAATACTGGGCCTATGTCTGGATATTGTAATGGGTTGGATGAGGACCAATTAATTGAAGCCGAATTCCGATAAGATAGAAGCTGTGCGGATTGGTGGTTTTCAGATCTGGAAAATGAGTAAACAGACTCTCCTAGTTGAGGCTGCATTTTCCCTGAAGGAGCAAGTCCATATTTTGGGATTTCTCCTAGATTCATCTTGTCACTGGAGGCCCAAGTAAACTCTGTGGAACAGAGTCCTTAGTGCCAACTTTGACTGGTGCACTAGCTACAGTCATACCTGGACAGAAATAACCTATTCCTGGTTAGACTACTGCAATGTGTTCTATGTGCATTGCATTAGTCTAACCAGGAACAGACTAGCTGGTTACAACATAGCCCCATAGTACGGGTAGGGTTCTACTGGAGTAGCCAACTAATTGGTCTATTGACTGGTAGGGTGTGACTCATTTTGTTAAATGTTATTGAGCATTTTGCCTTTTGGGTTGTTGTAGGTCTCAGACCTCACAACCTTTGAGGATGCCTGCCATAGATACAGGCAAAACGTCAGGAGAGTATGCTTCTAGAACAAGGCCATACAACCCGAAAAACCTACAACAACCCAGTGATTCCAACCACAAAAGCCTTCAACAATAGTTTGCCTTTTGTTGTCTTTTTTTTTTTTAATAAAATGAATGAAGAAATTGGGGTGGCAACACATGTGGTACAGAGCTGAGGAAGATATGTTGGTGGAAGAGTCATGTATTCTTATGGAGAAAGGGGAGAGAGATGTTTAATGCGTATCTCACCTTCCAGTCACCCTTCCAGCCTTGGGAACTTGGAGAGTGAGCCGGCCACCCACAAGACCTCACTTTGCTCTTAAGTAATACTAGGTCAGTTAAAAAATAAAACACATATAATCTATGATCTCCTCAAGGATGAGAGGGCTGCCTTTGTATGCTTCACTGAAACTTGGCTGGAGGATGATAGTGTATCAACAAACAGATGAAGGAAAATGGTGTGGTGTAGCTGTGATCTATAAAGGTGTGATGGTGTAGCTGTGATCTATAAAGACCATCTCAACCTGACTAGATTACTTACTAGACAGCGGAATCATATTAACTGTGTGTACTGGAGTAAAAAAACCAGGGATAGACTAGGGATACTGCCTTGCTGCGTATCATATTCCCTGGCGGAACTCACAGAACTGGTCTCAGAGGTGTTATTGAAGTTGCCCAGACGTTTGCTTCTGAGTAGAAACATACTTCAACATACTATTGGATGCCAGTTTGTCAGGTGCAGCTCAGGAGTTTGTGGTACTCATGACAAACACAGGCCTATCCCAGTTGGTTTCTGCATACAGCAAGTCCTATAAATTTGGAATGCCTTCCCTCTAGAGCAGTGGTTCTCAACCTGGGGTCTACAGATGTTTTTGGCCTTCAACTCCCAGAGATCCTAACAGCTGGTAAACTGGCTGGGATTTCTGGGAGTTGTAGGCCAAAAACATCTGGGGACCCAAGGTTGAGAACCACTGCTCTAGAGACCTGACTGGCACCAACATTTAGGTGTGGAATTAAAAACTGGCTTTTTACTAAAGCCGTAGGATCTTAATAATACAACCTAAATACAATGTGCATAATCGAAAAAGCATTTAAAATAGTTTAAATCTGATTTTAAGTTATTCCTTAAGTTGAATATGTTTTTCATTTATTTCATTGTTTTAAACTGTGTAACTTGTTTTCATGCGTTTTGTAAGCTGCCCTGAGATCTTTGATATAGGGTAGTATATACATAGGTTAATAAAAAAATTACTAAATTAAAAAAAAAAGCCAGACCAGCATGAACTGCTGCCTAGTGGGTAGAGTTTTGGCCAACAGTTACCTGGAAGAGTTGTTATATTTGTCACACTTCTGGGAGCAGAGGCAGCCCTAGGTAATTTTAAATGGTAAGCAAACAGTATTTTGCCCCCCCCCAACCAATCACTGATATATATTTTCCGTTCGTTGTGGGAGTTCTGTGTGCCATATTTGGTTCAATTCCATCATTGGTGGAGTTCAGAATGCTCTTTGATTGTAGGTGAACTATACATCCCAGTAACTACAACTCGCATATGTCAAGGTCTATTTTCCCCCAAGAGCGCCTCGAGAATGCACCTGGGCAAAATCAACTATACTGCAAATGCTTACTTTGCATAATGGGTTGAGCCGCCCCTGTCTGGGAGCAGCTGGTTTCCAGTTGGTATCACTTAGAGAAGGGGTCCTCAAACTAAGGCCAGAGCTCACTGACCCGGCCCTCGCTCAGTGTCAACCTAAGTCTGAAATGACTTGAAAGCACACAACAACACTCCTATCTCATTAGCCAAAAGCAGGCCCACACATCCCACTGAAATACTAATTTATATTTGCTCAAATTGTTCTTCATTTTAATTATTGTATTGTTTTTAAGTTTTTTTTGCACTACAAATAAGATATGTGCACTGTGCATAGGGATTCATTCATACTTTTTTCACATTATAATCCGGCTCTCCAACAATTTGAGGGACTGTAACCTGGCCCTCTGTTTAAAAAGTTTGAGGACCCCTGACTTAGAGGTTGGAGTGGGCCCTGTTCAGGTATCTTCAGTTGCAGACCCCAGCTACTGAAGAGTGTTTTGTTTAGGTTGGGGAAAGTCAGGTTCAGCTCTACCAATGAAATTATCTTTGTGTTAATCAAACTCATAGAATTATAGAGTTAGAGGAGACAACAAGGGTCATCCAGTCTAGCCCCCTGCCATGGAGGAACACACAGTCCATGTACTCCTGACCATCTGTTTCAAAACCTCCAGAGAATAAGACTCCACCGCGCTCCAAGGCAACATATTTCAGTGCTGAATACTCTTATTTCACCTCTCGCCAAACACTTTAACAAATATGTGAATGCTATTTTTAAATGATAGTTATATCCGAGAAAATGCTTAGGTCTTTTGGATTTGTGGCTAAGTTTCTACTTTTCTTTTAAAAAAGACAAAAACATATAACATTTTAAGGGTAGCAGTGACTGTGGTTACCATTCAGTAACCTTAGGAATGTCAGTCTGTGCTAAGAGGAAGGGTGGGGTGGGAGTGGGAGAGAAGGGGATGGGAACCATTGCTTATTTGCATACTGATTTGAATGCATGCAAATTTCAAATTGAGATTCAATTAAAGACCACAGACTGTCTGGGGTAGGGGTGGCGGGGACAGAGGTTGAAAAGGTATAAACTGGTTAATGGGGAAGCTGGTCTGCATTTTAAGCAATTTGGAATGGCTTTTAAACACATTCTTGAGAATAGACTTCCCACTCTGTGTTTTGAGAGACATATATCATTCTGGTCACATAGATTGAGAATCTTAGAATTATAGAAACAACTTAAGATAATGGAGGTTTCAATTGTATATACATTAACATGGATAGGACTGAGCAATTAATTTATATGATTTATAATGATATACTATTTTTATATTTCTACCACCATGATTCATTTCTTATCTTTTTACTTTCATCCTTTTCCTTCCTTAAAAAACCCTGAACCCAAATATTTTCCCTTTCAATAAAAGTATATTATACAAGGGAAAGAAAAGGAGGGCTGAATTCCCTGTTGTCCATTTCATTAAACCCCACATTAGGTAGGTGACATCCCCCATTCTCCATTCTCCATACACTGAGTAAACCAATTTCTAGCGTTTGTCATGACTCTTGCCAGCATAGCGGGCGTTATGTTGACAATTTCTTCCTGGATGTTGGTCTTAAATCTTGTAGAGTATTTGGATGGTTCACATAAACACGGGATTTTAAAAAAAAAACCATAGAAAAAAATCACAAGGGGCCAAATCTGGAGATCGGGCTGGCCACCCCAAATCCGCTCGAAAAGTAGTCCTCAATGGCAAAAGCACACTCCTCACTGTTCCAATGCATGATGGTGACTGAACTGTGTCAGGACAAAACTTCATACTCCCGCCTCTCGAACGAGACCACTAGTGCTCTGCTACGTCTTCAACCGACTGAATGGCGCGCATTTTAAAAAAGGAAGTTATGCTGCTTCACCCTGTATATGATTTAGAAACAGGGAGAAAGAGAGGAGACAAATAGAGAGGTGGAAGCATGGCAAAAACATTCAGGGCAGGCAGACTGCTTTTGGCCTGTGCGGATCTTCTTCTGGTGGGAAACCACAAATGTCAAGGAGTAGAATTGTTATCGAGATATGGTACCCCCCCCCCCTTCCCAAAACATTGTGATCAATAGAAGTCTTCAAATAAGAAATATGAATAGTAAGTTTCGGGGCAGACCCCAGAGAACCACTGTCAGAAGAATAAACAAGGTAGGTTGGGACTCCCTTATAATGCTTGGGACTAGAAGTTTTTCAGATTAGGATAATGTTGGCCTTTCTCCAATCATTCCATGTTCTCTAGAATGAGTGAGAGATGATACACATTCTGAGAGAACATCAACAAGTTTCTTTATATTGACTTCCGGTAGGTGTAACATGGCGGACACCATGGTTTTCCGAGCTCTTTCAGCAAACTGTCCTTGTCAGGTGCTAAGGTAGAGCAAGGCTCTCCCCACATCGATGGACTGAAGTCGGTGTGGTGCAAAACCCACAAGGAAACTGATCTGGGTGGCGAAGATCTGCCTCCGGTAAGGGAACAGAGCCCCGCATCAGGTCAAGGACCCGAAGGGCAGCGAGTACAACAAGGAACGCCCAGCGTTTGTGCGGGTGAGAACGCCAACCTCTATTTTAAATAATAAGAAGACAGAGGGAAGAAATGAAATCTTAGGTGAGAAATAAAAGATACTCAAGTGTTACATATGGGATAAGTAGAAAAGAACATTGGTGAGGGGGGAAAAAAGAGGCCTTGGAAGTTTGGAACGAATGAGGGCACGGTTTCCCACCGGCCTTAAAAGGAACGCAAGGGAGAGAAGAGATGGAACCGGGATGTGGAAATGAGTTGGGCTATTGATTCATCGCATATTGTACTTATCTGACAAATATTATATTATATAGAGGTACATTATTAACAGGGGACATATAGGTATATATATTTTTGTTGTCTTTGTCAGGGTAGGTTCTGTTGTGGATTTATATGTAGATAAACTGTATATGTATGGATCTATCATATATATATGGAGTTATTATTATTATTATTATTATTATTATTAACTTTATTTGTACCCTGCTAGCATCTCCCGTAGGACTCGATGCGGTTCACACAGGCTGGAGCCTCAAACACAATACAACAGAACATAATACCACAACAATACAAAAGCAAGTCAAAACAGTTAGCATAAGCAAAATAAACAACACAGTAACAATACATCAGGACGCTTTAAAACTGGGCCGGCCAGGGCAGTGGGTACAGGATTAAAAGTGCTGAAATGGCAGGAGGAATGTAGGATTATAAAATAAGTGCGGTGTGCAGCGATCTTAATTCTACTAAAGTGCTTCTAAGACTTGGTGATGGGGATTCCTAATCTGGGAAGGCACATCGGAACAGCCAAGTTTTTAAATTCTTTCTGAAAACTGCCAATGTAGGGGCCTGTCTAAGATCTTTTGGGAGGGCGTTCCAAAGTCGGCGGGCCACCACAGAAAAGGCCCTGTCTCGTGTCCCCACCAAGCGCGCTTGCGACGCGGGTGGGATCACGAGCAGGGCCTCTCCAGATGACCGAAGTGAGCGTGTGGGTTCATAGACGGAGATGCGGTCATGTCCAGCCTTTCACCAATAAAAATGAATTGAAAAAAAAAACAAAGTTTCTTTATTTCTTGGTTTAAAATAGACATTTCCTGGGGTGAATCAGATGGTGATGGGAACATGACAGAAATTCCTCCCATGCCAACTAGGGCATTTTAACCTAAATTAAAGCGACCAAATTATTTGCTTTTTTGGCAATAGAAATGCTACAAAACCATGTGCATCTGGGCAACATATCTGCCATAGGTGGTGTACCTTAATGCTTTATCATCCTGCATGTGATAGATTTTAATCGTGGTTGGAGTCTAGGACTGCAGTCTGTGGCAAAATTGAATGAATAATCATGACTCTGGAAAGCATTGTTGTGAAAAGATATTTTCTAAGCAGGCTCAGTGGCTCTTTATCCCATTATTTGTTACCAGCAGCCAGGACTGAAATCTGTAAACAAACACAAAATGTTCACAGCTTGCCAGCCAGGACAATCTAGCCTGTCTCCTCTCCCCAAGCAGGCTGGCTGGGGAACCCTGTAGGATGCCCTACTAATCATCAGGCTGAAAAGGCCTTCCTGCTGGAGAGATGGCACATGTATTGTTCTACATGTGCGCCATCTCAATCCTTTATTGTGACTCTTCTTTGTATACCTCCGGAACAAAGGTTTAACCAGCCTTTAACTGGGCACCGTGCCATCTGAACAGATGGGTAGAGCAACACTGGCAGCCAGACATCCATGTCTGCGTATTCAGGGAAGGCACTGAGAGCAGAGCTAACTAGCTGTTTCAACGGCCGTTCAGCTTGAGCCTCTACAACGCAAGGCTGGATCCAGATGGAGACAACCACTCATGTGACTTTCATGGAGGGAAAACAGCCTCAGAAGTGCATTTTGGTTGACGGAGAAAGGCACGACCGGGGAAAGTCAGGGCCCCAATAAGGAAGGGAAATCACAATTGACTTTGTTTTTTTTTTTAACAACTGCTTTCTGCAGGAATGTATATGTATATTTAATTTCTTCCTCAACTGTATTTCTATCAACTGTATTTCTAGCATGGAAATCTTATTTCAGAGGGCTGCCCCTCAACCTGAGCAGAGAAGCACCTTCTCTTCACTTTAACTATGTTGTGCCCCACCTCGAGCCATAAGGCTAGGTGGGTAATAAATAAAAAGTATTATCATCATCATCATCATCATCATCATCATCATCATCATCATCAATACAGGCATCCTGTCCAGTGAGAAATCCAGCTCTTTCCACATAACATCTACAGTAAAGGTAAATTTTTCCCCTAATATTAAGTCCAGTCGTGTCCGACTCTGGGGGTTGGTGCTCATCTCCATTTCTAAGCCCAAGAGCCAGCGTTGTCTGTAGACACCTTCAAGGTCATGTGGCCAGCATGACTGCACGGAGCACCATTACCTTCCCGCTGGAGCGGTACCTATTGATCTACTCACATTTGGATATTTTCAAATTGCTAGGTTAGCAGAAGCTGGGGCTAACAGTGGGAGCTCATGCCGCTCCCCAGATTCGAACCTGCGACCTTTCAATCAGCAAGTTCAGCAGCTCAATGCTTTAGCCCACTGCACCAGTGGGTACTCCACATAGCATCTAGGGATTGCCATAAATACTTGCAGAACTGGATCAGAATCAAAGTTGCTGTCCCTGATCTCAGTTTCCATTCATTCGGTGTTATCCTGTGAACAGAAAATGTGTGCTAATAACATTTCTGCACTGTTGGGAATATGGTTGCATGTTCTGATCATACGGAGACTGCCTATATGTGTATACAACATGTATTCACATCCACTACAGTTGTACCATCATTGATAATGGATACACACTGGTCTGAATACCTTTGATGTTGAACCTCTCTTGAATAGCGCAGTTGTGCCAATTTGCTAATCCACGACCCCATGGATCATACTTCTACACATCCAAGTAATTTCAGCTTCCTGAACTACTGCAGTTTCTTAATTTTATTTTTTTAATTGCAATTGTGCAATTCAGTATGAAAATCAGCAGCAGCAATAACAAAAAGAGGCAAATACATAAAATGGAAACAACCAGCAAAGGGGAGCGGAGAAATAGATCGGCACCCAACGTACCAAGGTTAGTGATTGAAGTTATTCATAGGTTTTACGCATTAATACCTAGGAATGGGAGAATCACGGTGGGAGGAGAGGAGAGACAAACAACCTCACTACCTCTGAGGATGCTTGCCATAGATGCAGGCGAAACGTCAGGAGAGAATGCCTCTAGACAGGGGCGGCTCAACCCATTACGCAAAGTAAGCATTTGCAGTATAGTTTATTTTGCCCAGCGGTACTCTTGAGGCGCTCTTGGGGGGAAAATAGACCTTGACATATGCAAGTTGTAGTTACTGGGATGTATAGTTCACCTAAAATCAAAGAGCATTCTGAACTCCACCAATGATGGAATTGAACCAAATATGGCACACAGAACTCCCATGATGAACAGAAAATATATTATCAATGATTGGTTGTGGGCGGGCGGGCAAAATAATGTTTGCTTACAGTTGAAAATTACCTAGAGCCGCCTCTGCCTCTAGACCATGGCCATATAGCCCGAAAAAACCTACAACAACTCAACTAGTAAGATGCACAGTGACGCTTGATAGGGATGCAATGCTGGCTGCAGTGCCAGTTTGCCCACTTTATGTGATAAAGTCCATAGTCTCTGTTGACAGTAGGACCCCCCTCCATGCATTTAGACATAGATGCCAACCAAGTGAAAATGAAGAATGGGGCAAATACCATTATAGGCTTTAGGTCTTGTATATTTTCATTTTGTTAGGAGATTAACATCATTTGCTGCTTTGCCTCAGGCAGCAAGACATCTTGGATCACTCTTAGATAAGTTTCATGGATGTCTGATGAAGCTGCCGTCTGCCTATTAACATATTAACAATTACATGCTTGCCTTTTCTTTACTAAGTAGCAGAATGGAAACATTAAGGGTGGGAAGGGGATGGATTTACCGGTATGTTCCCATTGCAGTCTTGATCTATCTTCCCTCATGGATGCTCTTTGGCTCAAAAAATTGGGAATGCTAATGAAATTGCTTAATGTAACACGGGTTTTGCTCTACCAAGGATAACTTGCTGCTAACCTACATAGTAACAAGTTTGTGTGTTCAGTTATGTTTACATAGGATTATGTTCTTTGGAAAAGTTATTAGTTTAACATAAACTCTAAGTAATAATAATATATTTTTTTGTCGTGTCAGGAGCGACCTGAGAAACTGCAAGTCGCTTCTGGTGTGAGAGAATTGGCCATCTGCAAGGACGTTGCCCAGGGGATGCCCGGATGATTTGATGTTTTATCATCCTTGTGGGAAGCTTCTCTCATGTCCCCACATGAGGAGCTGGAGCTGATAGAGGGAGCTCATCCGTCTCTCCCTGGATTTGAACCTACGACCTGTCGGTCTTCAGTCCTGCTGGCACAGGGGTTGAACCCACTGCACCACCGGGGGCAAATAATAATAATAATAATAATAATAATAATAATAATAATAATAATAATAATCTTTATTTATATCCCACCACCATCTCCCCCAAGGGGACTCGGGGCGACTTACATGAGGCCAAGCCTGAACAACAGGTTACAATAAAGTAAGATACAAATTGCAATAAAATACACAACATAGTTTAAGTTGTGTAGTTTGTCATAAGACTACCCATTGACTAAAAACACTCATGAAATTTTGCAAGTGGAATAAAAATGCCAAGGAATTTCTTTTAATTTTTGAAAATAATTAATAAGGGGGAATAAAACAAGAAGAAGACTTCAGATGATACAATTTCAATTTTTAAAAAGGTGTGATTGAATTTTTAAAATCCACTTCTCTTCCCTCACATCATAATATTTTGTTCGGAAATTTTCTCAAATGGGATTCCACATTTTAACCCATAACTCTCCTAATATTTCAAATCTTGGTGACAGCATGGTCCAAAGAAACTCTAGGTGACTTTTTAGATACTGTGTGAAATTTAAGCTATGCATAGAATTAATGAAATCTGACGCCACTTTCTTATTGTTCAGTGCAATGAAATTCTGGGATTTGTAGCTTAGTGAAGCACCACCACTGTTTTGTAGAAAAGATTAAAGATTTTGTAAAACTACAACTCCATAGCATTGAGCCATAGCAGATAAAGTGGCGCCAAACTGCATTATTTCTATAGTGTAAAGGATTACAAATGTTTTTAATCAACATTAGATTTGGTTTGGGGTGCGGATTCAGAAAAATGTGTTGGATAGACCACAACAGCTCTAGTTTCTGATACAGAACATGTGCCATGGTCAGCGACAGGTGTGACGGCGCGAGTGGTGCCACCTATGTATAGAACTGTTAGTTGTAAGATTTAAACTGTTGTATCATGCTTAATCCTGCCCCTTTTGCCATGTTTCTGTATATTTGTATGGATTGGTTACTTGTAGCTGTCAATCAGCACTGTTTGGCTCCACCTCTTCCTGCAAGAGGGGAGAACTTCCTTTTCTTTTCATTCTGCCATGAGAGTTCCTGCAACATGGACGTGAGTAAGAGACTTCATTCTTAAAGGACCCTGTTTTAAGTCACCTCTTAGCACCAATTCTGAGGTTTTTTCCCCTGGGACTCATGCTTTATGTCCAGATCATCCTGGACGATACTGAGGAGACCCAGGCGCCTTCAAGCCAGTTCTTTTGGCACCAGAGGAAGATCCTGAATCTTCAAAATAGGCCATTTGAATTGGGGTTGTGGTTTTGCTCCGGCACTCACAACCATTGAGGAAGAGGAAACCTGGTGAGGCTTCTCAGCTTCAAACCCCTTGGACCCAGGACTAATAGAGACTGTAAAGTGTGTTTTTCCTTCACCCTTCTAAAGTTTTCCAGTTTATTGCATTGAAGAAATGACTTTGTGACAAATAAAACTTGTTTTGAGTTATTTACATCGTTTTGGGTTCTTGGGAGTTCCAGTTTCCTAAAGGAGGGCAAGAAGCAATCCCTTGGGGGAAAGATGCCACGTCCATCCTCCTTTTAAGACTAATAGCCCCCAAGCACGACGGCACAACAGGGAAGGAGTGGCAGGTGGCATGAAAGGAGCAGAAATAAAATAAAATAAATAAAGAGGAAGAAGGCTTGCGGACCAGATTTTTGTCCTCACGACCCACTAGTGGTCCACAGCCCACAGGTTGAAAACCACTGGTCTAACAGGTGGGAAACCTAAATTGCCTTGCATGAATGTTAATGGATATTTACCACTAAGGCAGCGGTTCTCAACCTGTGGGTCCCCAGATGTTCTGGGATATTTGTTGAGTTTTTTTGACATGGATTTTCAGGATGGATGTTCCTTGGAGCTCACAGTGAAGGGGGAATGTCATCAGAGGCGGCCCTAGGTAATTTTCAACGGTAAGCAAACAGTATTTTGGCGCCCCCCCCCCCCAACCAATCACTGATATATATATTTTCTGTTCGTCGTGGGAGTTCTGTGTGCCATATTTGGTTCAATTCCATCATTGGTGGAGTTCAGAATGCTCTTTGATTGTAGGTGAACTATACATCCCAGAAACTACAACTCGCATATGTCAAGGTCTATTTCCCCCCAAGAGTGCCTCAAGAGCGCCCCTGGGCAAAATCAACTATACTGCAAATGCTTACTTTGCGTAATGGGTTGAGCCGCCCCTGAATGTCATCAAGGTACACACACCCCTCTTAATCCACTTCAGTGACAATCCCTGTATAGATGGCCCTATGCTGACCATTCAATGCAATTAGAAGCTACCAACGAACACCCACAAAAGAAAGGCCTTAATGTGCATCAGTGCTCTGTAGGTTGTGGAATTACCATCTGGGCCTCAAACCGATTCCAGGATTTCCTATGTAATCATTTACACAGGGAAACCACTGTCGTCAATACATGTTTGAAACTGCATTAAATGGTCAGTGTAGTTGGCCCCTTCTTCATATGGAAATGAAATAGAAAGCCCTTGTCATTTTTACATGTGAATCACTGTGTTAATATCTTATACCCAGGTATAAGAATCTGAGGGATCATGAGACTTTTTTAAAAAAAATATAAAATTTGGTTTATTCTGGATGGCTTCTACACAATGATGAACAGCTTCATATCCTATTGAAAGTATTTCAACATTTAGCATTGATTAATCCTACTCTCATGATATGACTTCTTTGCCCTTCTTTTATGGGTGTTTTTCTTTCTTTCTTTTTTAATGCAAAATATAAAAATTATAAAAATAATTTAAAAAAACAAACCAATCCTCTCTTTCACTTACTCCAAGTCACATTTGGTACTGTGTTATCCAGAAAGGGTATGGGGGGGGGGGGGCAGCATTTCACTTTGTTTTACATATTACTCTTTCCCTTTCAAAGTCCCTGTGCTTCCCAGACCTCCCATGCCAGTAGCTGCTCCAGCAGCAAACGCTTTAAGGAAGAAGCTAGCAGAGAATGGCACCCCTTTGAAGACCAAGCCAATGCCCTGCACACTTTGGCATCTGGGTGCTCTCTTTGAACTGCTCCTTTGGCAGCCCCACAGGGAAAAACACACACACAAACAGGGCCATTTTCATGTGAAAATCACCTTAAGTCTATACACTGGATCATATACAATTGGCTCCCCCATCAAAGAGCAACTCAAATTTTATGGGATAATATACAAATTCATTAACAACCAATGTCTGGCTATTTGATTTCCGAAGCATCAATGCACCCCAAAGATCATTATCTTGGATCCCATCTACACTGCCATATTTATTTATTTATCATGTCAGGAGCAAACCAAACAGTTGTATTGCATTTTTAACAAACAAACAAAACACAAAGTTTGTAAGCTTGGTAGTTGATTAAATGTCCTTTGACCAGTAGTTGGCCACTTGGAGTGCCTCTGGTGTTACTATAAGAATGTCCTCCATTGTGCATGTAGCAGGGCTCAGGTTGCAGCTCAGCAGATGGTCTGTAGTTTGCTCTTCTCCACACTCACATGTCGTGGATTCCACTTTGTAGCCCCATTTCCTAAGGTTGGCTCTGCATCTTGTGGTGCCAGAGCGCAGTCTGTTCAGTGCCTTCCAAGTCTCCCAGTCTTCTGTGTGCCTAGGGGGGAGTCTCTCATTTGGTATCAGCCATTGGTTGAGGTTCTGGGTTTGAGCCTGCCACTTTTGGACTCTCGCTTGCTGGGGTGTTCCAGCGAGTGTCTCTGTAGATCTTAGAAAACTATTTCTTGATTTGAGTCATTGACGTGCTGGCTGATACCCAAACAGGGTATGAGCTGTAGATGTCACTGCCTTGGTCCTTTCGCTATTGGCTGCTACTTCCCGGCGGATGTCAGGTGGTGCGATACCAGCTATACAGTGTAATTTCTACAGTGGTGTAGGGCGCAGACACCCCGTGATAATGCGGCATGTCTCATTAAGAGACATGTTTTAACGTGGTGAGATGTGTTCCACACTGGGCATGCATACTCAGCAGCAGAGTAGCATAGCCATATAATACAACTTGAAATATATTCTTGAAAGCTTTCACAGCTGGAATCACTGGGGTGTTGTGTGGTCTCCACCTGGGTTCTATGGCTGTGTTCTACCAGCATTTTCTCCTGATGCTGTACCTACATTAATTGCAAAAAAAGAATTAATGACAGCCACTGCTTTATGCAAAAGCAACATAGTTGTATAAAAGCTATAATTTGTGCTAATACATTCTTTTTTGTTCAGTATTTTTTGGTAGCAAAACGACTTTTCTGACAAAATTAAAATATTTTTTTAATTCAAAAACCTGTTTTGCTAAAAAGTCCCAGAAGAATGCACATCCCCTAATTTCACCCAGTATAAACTTCTGAAATGATTTGTTCTCATGTGCAAGAATACAATAAGTAATGGTTTGCATCTCTTGTATTGGATTATCATGATCAATGACCATATATCCCCTTTAAACTGCTTAATAGAGCCAAGGGGGAACAGAAAGCTGCTTTAGCAACCAGGGATGCCTCATTTAGAAAAGCCCTTTATAGTTCTTCTCTTCATGATCAGCTACCTCAGAAGTTAATCCAAGCCCTCCCTACATTGTTTACACTACCAAACCAAACCAGACATTTTCTGCTTTGGATCACTATTTTGTAATATAAAGATACTAGCTGTCCCCTGCCACGCGTTGCTGTGGCCCAGTCTGTTGATCTGGAAAATAAAGTAATGAGAAAGTGTTGGTTTGTAATATATGTAATTTCTTTATACTTGTGGGTAAACAGCATTACTTTTTTTGGTCAATGTTGATTGGAGATTGTCTGGTTTGCCTACTCTGGAACATGCAACATATAATTGTCCTTCTTCGGGGGTCCCTCTCAAATCTATGACACTATATCTCTGTGTATGTGAATCATATTTCTATGATATTTCTATTTCTATGGCTGGATGGCTCTTTGTCAGGAGGGCTTTGATTACGTTTTCTTGCCCTGATGAAGGGAGTTGGACTGGATGGCCTTAAGTGTTTTCTGTTGGTCATGGGGCTTCTGTGTGGGAAGTTTGGCCCAATTCTGTCATTGGTAGGGTTCAGAATACTCTTTGATTGTAGGTGAACTATAAATCCCAATAACTACAACTCCCAAATGTCAAGGTCTATTTTCCCCAAGTTCCATCTGTGTTCATATTTGGGCATATGGAATATTTGCGCCAAGTTTGGTCCAGATCCATTATTGTTTGAGTCCATGGTAGTCTCCGGATGTAGGTGAACTACAACTCCCAAACTCAAGGTCAATGCTCAGCAAACCCTTCTAGTGTTTTCTGTTGGTCATGGGAGTCCTGTATGCCCCGGCTGGTTCAATTCTATCATACTATTTAATTGTAGGTGAACTATAAATCCCAGCAACTACAACTCTCTGTCTGTCTGTCTATCTATGGCTGGATGGCTCTTTGTTAGGAGGACTTTGATTACGTTTTCTTGCCCTGATGAAGGGAGTTGGATTGGATGGCCTTAAGTATTTTCTGTTGGTCATGGGGGTTCTGTGTGGGAAACTTGCCCTGATTCTGTCGTTAGTGGGGTTCAGAATGCTCTTTGATTGTAGGTGAACTGTGAATCCCAGTGACTACAACTCCCAAATGTCAAGGTCTATTTCCCCCAAACTCCATCTGTGTTCATATTTGGGCGTATTGAGTTCTTGTGCCAAGTGTGGTCCAGATCCATCATTGTTTGAGTCCACAGTGCTCTCTGGAGGTAGGTGAACTACAACTCCCAAACTCAAGGACAATGCCCACCAAACCCTTCCAGTATTTTCTGTTGGTCATGGGAGTTCTGTGTGCCAAGTTTGGTTCAATTCCATTGTTGATGGAGTTCAGAATGCTCTTTGATTGTAGGTGAACTATACATCCCAGCAACTACAACTCCCAAATGACAAAATCATAATTTTTTGAGTGATGGTCACTCCTTGTGTTGTGAGATGTTTTGTTGCCAAATTTGGTGTGATTTTGTTCATTTGTTCTTTTGTTTTTAAGGTACTCATTATGCACACAGCATTTATATATATATAGATAGAAGATAGATGAGAGTGGAGATGACTTGATCCAGTTTGCTAGGGCAGAGAGTACAGGTAATTTATTAATTATCAAGGCATGAAACTTGCAATGCTGGAAATTTTAGTCAATTATAACACTGCAGTGGTTCCAATTTATCAGTTGCTCACAGAATGTGGTGTACTTAACCTATGGAATGGGATGATTCAGCATGGTTGTTTCAACACAGTTAATTCACTGTGGCTGTTTCAGTGCATCCATTTCAATGTGGCCATTTCAGCACACCACCCTGAATTTGCTTCTGCTCACACACTGGATTAATTTCTTCTCATGTGTATTAGGTGCAGAAAAGCCTCTTTCGGAGCATAGTCCTCCAGTCAAGTTGAAGAAATATCATAAAGCTAATAATCACATTTCAAACATTGTGTCTGATTATGGGGAATAGTGCCCAATATTATGGCTCAAAATTAAATTTACCAAATGTTTTTGATTGCATTATCTTGACCATTTTTTCAGTTATCGATTAGCTGAATAAAATGTTGTATACTACATTTGACATGATGCCTCCCTTTCATCAATATACATGGGAGCAGAATTAATGTATACATTTATATACTGCATTTTTACCCCAAAGGGGACTCAGAGTGGCTTCCAAACTGGCCATATTAAATGCCACATTAAACATAAAAATATACAAACACAGAATACAATATTTATTTATTTATTTATTTGCCATTTTTATATACCGCCTTTCTCAGCCCGAAGGGATATATGGGATATATTGAGCGTAGTGATCAGATCATGATATGAATAAACATAACAGTTTAAATAACATACCAGTAAGGCCTTGTCGTGGACCACCCTGAGGATTTCGGGGGGGGGGGGGGGGGGGGGCTGAAGCCCCTCAAGCCTCCCCCCCCCCCAGCTACATACCTTTTTTTGACCTCAGACCACTTTGACAAGAGACCACGCTCAAATATTAATACCAAAAGGGTTACAAATCTGTTTTTGGTCAACTTTAGATTTGGTTTGGTTATTTGGAGTGCTGATTCAGAAAATTGCATTGGATAGACCACATCAGCTCTAGTTTCTGATACAGAACATATGCCATCCAGTAGTTGCCATCTGGCCCACAGAAGACCATATTTAATAATCTAGAGCTTATGTGGTAGTAGTAATAATTCGTGAGTAGTCAGCCTCTCCTCTCCCGACATCTTCGTCGCCTTGGCACTATAAGAGGCTTTTACAAGACCAGTTACTCTCGTTGCCATGTGGTTTTGAGGCAATGGTGTAGTAATAGTGAGATCCCGGACCATATTTTTCCCACTTCCATAGAGCCCTGTGACCCCTATTGACGACAGATCTGTAGCACACTTGGCATACAGATCCCCCCAAATATCAGAAAATACTGGAAGAGAAGGGGGGGGGGGTGACCTTGGATTTCAGAAGTTATAGTTCACTCACATCAAGAGAGCACTCTGAACCAAACTGACGATGGATCTAGACCAACCCTGGCCCACATACCCATCATATCAACTTTGAATATTCATGCGGTTTGGGATTGACCTTGAACCTTGGGAGTTATAGTTCATCTACGTCCAGAAAGCACTGTCATTCCCAAAATAATTCCACCGTGAAAGATATCAATTGGACAGAAATATTCCCAGGAAAAAAAGAGATGACAACCCAGCTTCAGATGAAGTAGCAAAACTTTTCTAATGCAATCTTTAAATAAAACATAACTTTGCTCTGAAAGTATAGTTACTGCCAGAACCACATTTAGAGTTAGGAAGTAGTGAGAAACATGGGTGTGTCTCAACATGAATGCAGTTTTGGAGTTCTTTCACTTCAATACAGTGGGAAAAAATCAGAAACGCTCTCAATCCTGGGATAGGGAGGGGAGTCCAAGAGGGTTATCAGCAGATTTCTAATATTTAGACTGGGATAGAAGCCTTGAAATCATGCTTTGGAAAAAAAAACCAAATTATTTTGAATGAGCAGATGTTGAAAGGGTTTTGGAAAATGACATGTTTTATTCATAAAGAAGTGTTTTAGAACTAAACAGATCAGAGAAAGTTTTTTAAAAGAAGAAAATAAATGCTAAAAATGGTCCAGGATCTTGAGACAGATCCCAAGAGTTTGAATATGGTTTACTGTTTCCTGGGTTGAGGAGGGGAGGGAGCCTTTCAGGGATCTGTTTATGAAACAGCATCATATAGGAGTATGGTGCCCCCTGGTGAGAAAGTAGAAATTCCCTCTAGAAACATGCCTTCCACTAAAACAGCCCAACACATTTGTCTTCTTCACAAGATGTTCTTCTTGGGGGTTTTAACATTCATGTTGTCCTTACTTTCTGCAGCAGCTTCACATCTTAAGATCCATACAATCGAAATATCTAGTCACACTGTTCCAGATGAGAGAATTCTTTCTGAGGACAACCTTCTTTATTTTTGATGTTAGAGGGGGGAGTTTGACAATGTCTGTAAAGGGCCAAAAGCAAAAACCACATATTGCAGTTGTGAAACTGAATAACAGCGATGAGAAAGTGAATTCATAGTGTGCAAGTTATTCTTTTATAACTAACCAGCCATTCCCTGCCATGTGTTGCTGTGGCCCTGTCTGGTGATTACATATATTGGTTTCTAATATATGTAATGTCTTTATGCTTGTGGGTAGACAGTATTTATTGTTGTTTCTTTGTCAGTGTTGATGTAAAGATTGTCTGGTTTGCCTACTCTGAAACATGCAACATATAATTGTCCTTCGTTAGGGGTCCCTTTCAAATCTATGATACTATATCTCTGTGTGTGTGGATAATCTATATCTATCTATATCTATGGCTGGATGGCTCTTTGTTAGGAGCGATTTGATTACATTTTCTTGACCTGGTGAAGGGAGTTGGACTGGATGACCTTAAGTATTTTCTGTTGGTCATGGGGGTTCTGTGATTGTAGGTGAACTATAAATCCCAGTAACTACAACTCCCAAATGTCAAGGTCTCTTTCCCCCAAACTCCATATGTGTTCATATTTGGGCATATTGAATATTTGTGCCAAGTTTGGTCCAGATCCATCACTGTTTGAGCCCACAGTGCTCCCTGGATGTAGGTGAACTACAACTCCCACACTCAAGGTCAATGCTCACCAAACCCTTCTAGTGTTTTCTGTTGGTCATGGGAGTCCTGTATCGCATGTCTGGTTCAATTCCATCATTGGTGGAGGTCAGAATTCTCTTTGATTGTAGGTGAACTATAAATCCCAGCAACTACAAAACTCTAATGATAAAATGATTTTTTTGAGTGATGGTCAATCCTTGGGTTAGTAGGTGTTTTGTGGCCAAATTTGGTGTCAATTTGTCCAGTGCTTTTTGAGTTATGCTAATCCCACAAACAAACATTACATTTTTATTTATATAGACTAGCTGTACCCGGACATGCGTTGCTGTGGTCCATTGTGGAGAAATGGGAAAGAAAGAAAGGAGGAAGAGCTGGTTTCTAAGCTATTAATGCACAACTGAAGTGGCAAAGTGTCAACCTAATACAGGCCCATTTCAGTCTCCTCGAGGCCAAAGGGTTATATGGATGTGTGAAAGGGCCCTGGATTACCTGAGTCCACACTGCCATATAACACAGTTCAACTATATTATATAGGTATTATTATTATAGATGTATAGATATTATTATAGGCATATAGATATCATTATTATTCATATGGGTTAAAGCACTGTGCCGACAGGACTGAAGACCGACAGGTCGCAGGTTCGAATCCGGGGAGAGGCGGATGAGCTCCCTCTATTAGCTCCAGCTCCTCATGCGGGGACGTGAGAGAAGCCTCCTACAAGGATGATAAAACATCAAAAACCATCCAGGCATCCCCTGGGCAACGTCCTTGCAGACGGTCAATTCTCTCACAACAGGAGCGGTTGCTCCTGACACGACAAAAAAAAAATATTATAGATGTATAGATATTATTGACAGATACTATTATTATAGACATATGGATGTTATTATAGACCTATGGATATTATAGGCGTATAGACATTATTACAGACATACAGATATTATTATAGACACCTCCACAGCTTTAACCCACAGTGCTGAGGAGCCACCAGGGCACCCCCTTCAAGGACATTGCAGGTTATAGCGGGTGCCATGAACATGTCTCCCCATCATTACCAATGTTCTCCCCAAAAACCATACTATCCACCACCCAAGTGAAGGCTATCCTCCATAAACACCATACTTCCCACTACCCAAGTGAAGCCTTTCATACGGGGACAATTTCATCCTAGATTTGATGTGTTTCCTCTACATCCCAGCACTTCTGACTCCCTCCATTGGTGTGTTATTTGCATGACCCCACTTACTGCCTCTCCCTTAACTCTATCCTACCCTTTCCTATGGTGCACAGCAAATAGAGAGGAATTATTCAGAAACTGAACATACTGGAGGGATTTTGGGGGACTAACTCTACATGATTGATGTTGTAGTTCACTCTGCATCAAGACAGAGCAGTGACCCTCACCAACAATGGACCTGGACCACATTTGGCACACAGAACCCCCATGAGCAATGAGAAATATTGGAGAGGGTTGGAAGGAATTCACCCTGATTTATAGGAGTTGTAGGTACTGGGATGTATAGTTCACCTGTAATCAAAGAGCACTCTGAACCCCACCAGCAATGGACCTGGAACTAACTTGGCACACAGAACCCTCATGACCAATGAAACATGCTGGAGGTCTTCGGAGGGATTTATGGAAGTTGCAGTTCACCTACATCCAGAGAACAATGTGAACCCAAACAATGATGGATCTGGACCAAACTTAGCACACATACCAGATATGCCCAAATTGGAATACTGGTGGGTTTGAGGAGTGGGGAGAGTTGTAGGTAGTGGTATTTATAGTTCACCTGCAATCAAACAGCACTCTGAACCCCACCAAAATGGGAATTGGACCAAACTTGGCACACAGAATCCTCATGACCATCAAAAAATACTGGCGGTCTTTGGGAAAATTCACCTTCATTTGGGGGAGTTGTAGTTCATCTAAATCCAGAGAGCATTGTGAACCCAAAAGCCAATGGATTTGGACCAAACCTGGCACACATACCTGACACACCCAAATTTGATTACTGGAGGGGTTTGGGAGGGATTGACCTTGAGTTTTGAGAGTTGCAGTTCTCCTTCAGTTTACCCTGCAGTTAGAGAGCACATGGAACCCCACCACTGATGCATCTAGAGCAGTGGTTCTCAACCTGTGGGTCCCCAGATGTTTTGGCCTTCAACTCCCAGAAATCCTAACAGCAGGTAAATTGCCTGGGATTTCTGGGAGTTGTAGGTCAAAACACCTGGGGACCCACAGGTTGAGAACCGCTGATCTAGCGCAAACTTGCCCAACATAACAAACTAAGTACTGATGGAGTTTCAGGGGGTTAACCTGGCATGATGTGAGTTGTAGTTCACCCACAACCTTATGCATTTTGTAAAAAAAACCAAAAAAAAACACTTTCTCAAATAACCCAGGCAACAGTGGGTACCCAAGGTAGTATTTTAATAAAACTTACATGGATTGTCACATAGTATTACATTATTTTCCCACATAATCACCATTCAGTTCAATACATTTTGTCATCAGTGGGATGAGTTTTTGGTGTCTGTGTCATAGAAGCTTCCTTCCACCTTTTTCAGTCAGTTCGTCACTTTGATTTTCACCTCATCGTCATTGGAAAAGTGTTTTCCACCAAGGTGTTCCTTCAATTTAGTGAACAGATGATAGTCACTGGGTGTGAGATCGGGACTGTGAGAGGGGTGGCTGAAAACATCCCAACCAAATGAAGTCAACAGCTCTTATACTGCAGGAGTGGTGTGTGGACGTGCATTGTCATGAAGGAGACAGACTCCTGTTGTCAGCGTCCCGCGATATTTGTTTTGGATGGTTCAGCAAAGTTTTTTATATGGTCTCACAATATATCCCATACCCATTTTGTCACATGCCGTCTTGACATTACATCCTCTCCATAAACTGAAATGATTTTATGATGAATCGCAGTGGCATTCATGCCCTTTGCATTTAGGTAGTGCATTACAGCGCGAACTTCGCACATGGAGGGAAATGGAATGAGGACGCTCATCAGCGCCAGGCAATGAGTCACTGACGACTGGCACTGCTCGTTCGCTTCCGCTGGCTTCCAGTTACATGCCAGTGATACCAACTTCCCCCAAGAAAATTCCCTGAGAGTACTACGTGCCCTGTAATCATACTTTCTGGATAACCCCCATAGTATGGGGATTAGTTAGGCCTATTTTATTAGGAACTTTCAAGCTTCCTTTAATTTGTTCTTCAGTGATAGGGAATGGGGTGTTTACTTTGGTGTCCTGAAATAAGATTTTAATGTTTGCATATTGAGAACTAGTTTCTTGTTTAATTGGGGGGTGGGTCAACCAGAAGCTCCTGAGCCCAAAAAATGACTCCCAGTCAAAAAAAATATAAATGTCTGTCAATATCTTTAATGCTAGGACAGAAACCTCAGGGGACAACATCAGTCCGCCAGTCATTTGGTTTAGCATTTTGCCCTGCGATATCTCTTTTTGATATTGATTGCTTCATTTTTTTCAATGCTACTTCTGACCTTTTTTGGGGCGGGGGGAGGGGGTAGATGTTATTTTGCTAATCCTTATTTTGATAATAATGCAGTTTTTTAAAAGGATAAAGCTGTAATGAATCAACTTTACTATGAAACAACATACTTTTAGTTGCCCAAAAGGTGGAGCTATAAGTGCAGATATCAGTCTTGGCAGTAGTTTTTCCTCTGGCCACTTCTCCCATCTCTAATCAGGGAAAGATTTACATTTCCTAAATGGCCACTATCTATCTCTTTAGTAGCAGGAGAGAGTGCTGAATATGTTTCAGGTCACATATTTGTTCCTGTGGGATAACAATAAACAACACTCTATGCTTATGGCATTTACTCTGGGGGAACAGTCTGCCTTATTTCAATGGATGAGGAGATGGATGAACAAGATCACGAAAGCAAAAGGCAAAAACATTGATACCATTAAAATTAAATCTAGGTTTTCAAAATTTGAAAAGTGCAAAATATAAACTCTTACACTGGCATGTAGAAAGCAAATATATGGCAATTGTTTGAATAATAGAGGAAAATGAAGGAATCATACTCCTGAATCTAAGGTAGGTTTTGAGATATGTAATGCAATGGAGAGAAAATTATCGAGTCTTCTATTATTTCAAAAGACAAAATAAACCTTAGAGCTGCAATGCTATAGGCACATTCTTCAATAGATGCACCACTGAAGTAGAAATGTATGGGTTTGTTCTACAAATATCTAGAGAGGGCAAGTGTTGGAAGTGTAAAGTGCTTAGATATTGTCTGGGAAAGAGATTGAAAAATGGCCCACTCACAACAAGCCACTTCATTATTTCTTCCTTTACAAATAAAGAAAAAAAAGTGGGGAAAGTGTTCTCATGAGAAATGGTATGCATTTCTTTTAGAGGGTGCACTTTAGATCAAGGATAGATGAAAATGTGTATGAAGTTGGGGTTACTAAGGTAACAATGAATTTTTATGAATACCAAAGCAAACAGAAGACTAAACCCCAAGTCAATCATTAATTCATATTACTATTTTTGAGCTTTGCTAGAGTGATTTAGGTACAATACTTCCTCTTGATTATAAATGGAATTATTTGATTTAAAAGCAAACACTCAATACTGCCTCAAAACACACACACCACTGTTTCATTTCTTCCCATTGCAGATTTGTTGAAGTTTCTGGTTGTAGTATGCTTTTCTTAAGATACACAAAACTGGTTTCTGGTTCAACAATGTAAAGAGTGACTTTATGTGCATGTATTTGTGTATGAGATTAACTAACAAACCAACAATGCTTTCCCTAACCCTTTTCATGCATCCCAGAGGATGCTGCTAATTAGTATATTTATTGAAGCAATTAACAAACATAACTTGGAACTATATATCAAGAGCAAATCATTCCAGCTTTTGCTTGTGTTGTGTTTTGCCAAGTCCCAGTTTAACTAATAACACAATATTTAAACAAATCTTGAGCATACCATATAAACAGTCCAGATCTAAGTCCTTGGGGCTTAGTGTTAAAGCAGAAACCAAATACTGTAGTCATGCCAAGAGAGTTCCAGAGTCAACATAGCTCATCGGGCCAAAGTTAAAGACAAGATCCAAACACAAAAGTCAAGATACAGTCCAGAGATCACACAGCTGAATAATCCAAAGCATGCAAAGTTTCACCATAAAGCGAGATATTGCCTCCAGCAACAGGACTGCAAACTTGATAACCTATTATTCTATGTTATCAGGTGTTGCTTGTGAAAAGTCCGTTTTTCTGCTAATCATGCAAACCTCTGATTAGCAGCATAGTCCCATCTAAATTCTAAATTCTAAAAGGGATGGAGCACTTAACTCAGTGGTTCTCAACCTGTGGGTCCCCAGATGTTTTGGCCTTCAACTCCCAGAAATCCTAACAGCTGGTAAACTAGCTGGGATTTCTGGGAGTTGTAGGCCAAAACACCTGGGGACCAAAAGGTTGAGAACCACTGACTCTTCCTCAGAGTGCTCTGATGTGTTGTTTGCTCCTCCTGCTATAGTGGGCGGGATTCACCATGGATTGTGGTGAATCCGGTGTGGGGAATCCATAGCCTTGCACATTGCGTTGCCTGCATTGTCCCTTACCTCATCCCTTTGGGGGAAGCACCACTATCCGGCTTCCTCCCATGTTGCTGGCACTGCCTCCTGCAACACTTGGACCTCACTTCAGTCATGGAGCCCTCTTGAAGTAGATTGATGTTATGTGATGGGATCCAGCGGGCTCTGTGTCTGAAGAGAGATCCAAGTGTTGTAGGATGGGCAACTTTGCCCGTCTGATGAGGTCCTAAGACAGGCTGGGAGGGGAGCTAATCTCCAAATCCAACACTAGCCCCTCTTACAACCCCTTGTCTTTACTGTCAGCTGTCCAGAAGAGCTTCTTTGGAGCATGGTATTTACTGTAGTGGTTCCTAGAATTTGGAATATTCTTTGTTCTGGTATTAGGCATGATAAAACAAACAAACAAACCCTAAATTGTAGGCCCATGATGATGACAAGGTTATTTCTGCAAGCCTCGTAAAGACAAAGCTGTAGTTTAGTCTATGGTATGTTTTACCAAGACTGTAGATATTGTATATCATTTTATGTATTACTAGCTGTACCCACCATGCATTGCTGTGGCCAACCTTATCTCCCTCTTTCTCTCCTTCCTTTGCTCTTTTTCTTTCTCTATTTTTCTTCTTTCTTCCATCTCTACTTGTTTCTTTCCTCTCTTTCTTTGCTCTTTGGTTACATCCTTCCTTCTCTCCTTCCTTCCTTCCTTCCTTCCTTCCTTCCTTCCTTCCTTCCTTCCTTCCTTCCTTCCTTATCTTTTGTTCCTTCCCTCTCTTTTTCCTTTCATTTTTTTATTTCCTTCTTTCCTTCCTTGCTTCTCTACCTTTCTTTCCTTCCTTCTTTCCCTCCCTCCTTCTTCCTCCCTCCCTCCTTTCCTCCATTCCTTCTCTCTTTCCCTCCTTCTCTCATTACTTCTTGACTGTCCCTTCCATTTAATATTGTATTTATATCTTACATAGAAAGAAGGAAAGGAAGAAGGAAGGAAGGCGGGACAGGAAGGAAGGAAGGAAAAAGGAAGGGAGGAAGGAAGGAAGGCGAAGGAAGGAAGAAGGAAGGAAGGTGGGAAAGGAAGGAGAAGGAAATAAAGGGAAAGGAGGAGGAAAGGAAGGGAGAGAGGGAGGAAAAGAAGGAAAGGAAGAAGGAAGGAGGGACAAGAAGGAAGGGAAGGAGGGAAAGAAGGAAAGGAAGGAGAAGGAAGGAAGAAAATGAAAGAAATGGAGGGAGGAAGGAGAGGGAGGAAAGAAGCGAAGGGAGTGAGAGAGAGAAAGAAAGTCAAGCACAGTTGACCTTCCTCACCTCCTCCTCCTCCTCCCCTTCCTCCTTACCTGGGGGCTCCACTGCTGCCACTGCCACTCATCCGCCCCCTTCTCTTCCTTTCTAGGGAAAGGAGGAGGAGGAGACCGCCCTCCTGACATAGCAGGGAAAGAGAAGGGGCTCCATGCGGCAAGCCTCCAACTCCACTCCCATGGTGCCCACTCTCGCTTGTGTGTGTGTGTGTGGCCGTGCACGCGGGCCTGGCTCCTCATGCTTTAACGGCCGGCTATTTCCCTGTGAGGAGGAGGGGGCATGGCCATGGGTCTCTTTCTGGGTATGCAGTTTCTCCTTTGCGGACATGCAGTTTAGAAGTCCTTTCTGCTTTTTGTTTTTGTTGGTTTTTTTTGAGTGAAGGACATACATTGGCCTGATAGCTGTATTGTGTCCAAATTTTGTGCCAGTTCCCAATATAAATAAAAACATTACATTTTTATTTATATAGATTTTATAGTTGTATATTGGTTGTACAGCATTCTGAAATCATTATATGTAAGTGGGATATAAATAATTGTAAACAAACACAATTACGTCTGTAGTCTTGTTGGATCTTGTAGATGTTTCCTAGTTTTTGTTGTGAGCAGAACTCTGAAGTGAAACCCAGCAATGTGAACTCTGACCGGAAACAGGAAGCTAGAGAAGCTTTTAAAAACCTAATATACATTCTGAACAATTTGTACAAAGGCAAGAAAGAGAGAGGACCAAAGAAAAATGTAGCTCAAAGTTTGCTCATGAATCAGATGGGATAGATCGCTTTCTCCTTATGAGAACATTCCCAAACCTGACATGGTATCTATGCCACATTAAGTGAGTGCTGACAGGTCCCTGAACAGATTCTTTCCATGAGTAATTAGCCTTTCCAGAAGCATGAATGGGCTAGTTTCCAATCAGGAGAGTAAATTTTAGCTGACAAATTAGACAGGCTCCCTAAGGCAAAGTAATGCAACTTTGCCATCCACACTTAAAAACATGATTTATAATGCATTTCTATTTTCTGGGCACTCCTTTTCTCAGGAATGAAGTCTGTACTGTATTTAGAAATGATCATATAGTCTTTCATGTCCCTTTGTTTGGTTCTTAACAACATTTAATAACTTTAAAAAAAACCAAATTTTGACATACTTTATTCTAGTATATCTACTAATCACTAGTAAATATTGTCATCCCACTATTAACCCCAATTCCAGGTGATCTTCTGCAGTTTAGCAGATGTTTCTAAATCCTGAACAACTAATTGATAAATTGGATATTCTTTTTAGATCTAATTGCTCTTCCTTGGATATATTTATAGTTAATATTGTTGATTTAGTGTAATTCATTTTCCATTCTTTATATATCTGAAACTTTCCTAAAAATTAATAGCAGCTGTCCTGCAATTGTTTTGGATTTGATAAGCATAATAAAACATGCAAATGAATTCACTTTATGCTAAATATTTTTAATGTTATACCTTGAATTTCATTATTTTTCCTTATTAAATCTACTAAGAGTCCTATTACTAGAACAAAAAAGAGATAGTAGGCACCCTGGGTTGTTGTAGGTTTTTTCGGGCTATAAAACCATGTTCTAGAGACATTTCTCCTGACGTTTCACCAACATCTATGGCAAACATCCTCAGAGGTAGTGAGGTATGTTGGAACTAGGAAAAAGGGTTTATATATCTGTGGAATGACCAGGGTGAAACAAAGGACTCTTGTCTGCTGGAGCTAGGTGTGAATGTTTCAACTGACTACCTTGATTAGCATTTGATTGCCTGGCAGTGCCTGGAGCAATCTTTTGTTGAGAGGTGATTAGATGTCCTTGTTTGTTTCCTCTCTGTTGTGCTGTTCTAATTTTAGAGTTTTTTTAATACTGGTAGCCAGATTTTGTTCATTTTCATGGATTCCTCCTTTCTGTTGAAATTGTCCACATGTTTGTGGATTTCAATGGCTTCTCTGTGTAGTCTGATATGGTGGTTGTTGTAGTGATCCAGCATTTCTGTGTTCTTGAATAATATGCTGTGTCCAGATTGTTCAACAATAGAATTGAACCAAACTTGGCACACAGAATTCCCATGACCAACTGAAAATACTGGAAGGGTTTGGTGGGCATTAACCTTGAGTTTTGGAGTTGTAGTTTATCTACATCCAGAGAGCACTGTGGACTCAAACATTGATGGATCTGGACCAAACGAATACTCAATATGCCCAAATGTGAAAACTGGTGGAGTTTGGGAAAATAGACTTGACATTTGGGAGTTGTAGTTGCTGAGATTTATAGTTCATCTAAAACCAAGGAGCATTCTGAACGCCATCAACAATAGAATTGGGCCAAACTTCCCACACAAAACCCACATGACTAATAGAAAATATGGTTTTTTTAAAATGTCTTTGGTGACCCCTCTAAAACCCCCTCGTGACCCCCCCCCAGGGGTCCTGACCCCCAGGATGAGAAACATTGGCATAGAGCAGCCTTTCTCAACCTGGGGGTTGGGACCCCTGGAGGGATCGTGAGGGATGTCAAAGGGTCGCCAATGACCATCAGAAAACACAGTATTTTTTGTTGGTCATAGAGGTTCTGTGTGGGAAATTTGGCCCAATTCTATCGTTGGTGTGATTCAGAATGCTCTGATTGTAGGTGAACTATAAATCCCAGCAACTACAACCCCAAATGTCAAGGGCTATCCCCCCCCCCCCCCAAACTTCACCAGTGTTCACATTTGGGCATATTGAGTATTTGTGCCAAATTTGGTCCTGATCCATCATTGTTTGAGTCCACAGTGGATGTAGGTGAACTACAACTTCAAAACTCAAGGTCAATGCCGACCAAACCCTTCCAATATTTTCTCTTCGTCATTGGAGTTTTGTGTGCCAAGATTGGTTCAATTTCATTGTTGGTGGAGTTCAGAATGCCCTTTGTTTGTAGGTTAACTATAAATCCCACCAACTACAACTCTCAAATGAAAACATCTAATCCCAGCCCCAACCCCAGCCCCACCAGTATTCAAATTTGGGTGTATTGGATATTTGTGCCAAATGTGGTCCAGTGAATGAAAATACATCCTGCATTTCAGATATTTACATTACTATTCAGTAGCAAAATTACAGTTGTGAAGTAGCAATGAAAATAATTTTATGGTTGGGGGTCACCACGACAAGAGGAACTGTATTAAGGGGTCGTGGCATTAGGAAGGTTGAGAACCCCCCTGGCATAGAGTAAGAAGCGCCAGGGAATGCCTGCCCTCTGGAATAGAGTAGGAGAGGGTGAGGGAAGGCCAGGCCCGCTCAGCAAGGGCCCAAGGCTCAACCCAGGCTCCATTTCCGCCAATCGCCCTCTCAGGGGCGGAGCCAAGCCGAGACCACGCTGAGCCGGGGCCTGGCGCGCGATGGCGTCGGCGGAGGAAGCACTGGCGGCCCTGGTGGCGGAGCTAAGCGCTCTGGAGGCGCAGGCCGCCTCGCTCCCTTGTTGCTTGGCAACCGTGAGGCAAATGACGGCCCTCTTCCGGGACGCCGCGCCCAGGTGAGGAGGGGGAGGGGAAAAGGGGGGCGCGCGCCTCGCGAAGCCAGGGAGGCCCAAGGCGAGCGGCGGAAGACCTCGCAGAGTTATTCCACTGATATGAACACACACGTGATATATATATACACACACGTGACTTGGCGCGAGGCAGGTTAAGCAGCCCGCCTTCATCCGCGCGCTCTGGTTAGAAGGGCGCGTGGACACTGGAGGATGAGGGCCGCAGAGGGATGGATGGTTTTGTGAAACCACAACTCCCATGGTTCCATAACATTGAGTCAGGGCACTTAAAGTGCCAACCTCCTCTTATTCTACAGTGCCATGTAGGCTGTTAGGAATTGGGTTGTTGTAGGTTTTTTCAGGCTATATGGCCATGTTCTAGAGGCATTCTCTCCTGACGTTTCAGCTACATCTCTGGCAAGCATCCTCAGAGGTAGTGAGGATGCTTGCCATAGATGCAGGCGAAACATCAGGAGGGAATGCCTTTAGAACAGGGGTCCTCAAACATTTTAAACAAAGGGCCAGGTCACAGTCCCTCAAACTGTTGGAGGGTCGGATTATAATTTGAAAAAAACATGAATGAATTCCTATGCACACTGCACATATCTTATTTGTAGTGCAAAAAACACTTAAAAACAATACAATAATTAAAACGAAAAACATTTTAAACAAATATAAACTTATTAGTATTGCAATGGGAAGTGTGGGCCTGCTTTTGACTGATGAGATAGGATTGTTGTTGGTGTGTGCTTTCAAGTCATTTCATACTTAGGTTGAACCTGAGCGAGGGCCGGGTAAATGACCTTGGAGGGCTGTATCTGGCCCCCGGGCCTTAGGTTGAGGACCTCTGCTCTAGAACATGGCCATATAGAAACACTGCCTGAATATCAAGAAAAAAGTGGGCGCTAGAAATAATATACGAAAGCTGACTGGCACAACCTGGGGATCACAACCAGACACAGTGAAGACATCTGCTCTTGTGCTATGCTACTCTGCTGTTGAGTATGCATGCCCAGTGTGGAACACAACTCACCACACTAAAACAGTAGCTGTGGCTCTTAATGAGACATGCCGCATTATCACGGTGTACCTGCGTCCTACACCACTGGAGAAATTACACTGTTTAGTCGGTATTGCACCACCTGACATCTGCCGGGAAGTAGCGGCCAATAGTGAAAGGACCAAGGCAGTGACATCTCCAGCTCATCCCATGTTTGGATATCAGCCAGCACGTCAACGACTTAAATCACGAAATAGTTTTCTTAGATCTACAGAGACACTCGCTGGAACACCTCAGCAAGTGAGAGTCCAAAAGTGGGAGGCTCAAACCCAGAACTTCAATCAGTGGCTGATACCAAATGGGAGCCTCCCCCCTGGGCACACAGAAGACTGGGTGACTTGGAAGGCGCTGAACAGACTGCGCTCTGGCACTACGAGATGCAGAGCCAACCTTAAGAAATGGGGCTACAAAGTGGAATCCATGACATGGGAGTGTGGAGAAGAGCAAACTACAGACCACCTGTTGCAATGCAACCTGAGTCCTGCCACATGCACAATGGAGGGCCTTATAGTAACACCAGAGGCACTCCAAGTGGCCAGCTACTGGTCAAAGGACATGTAATCTAGAGGCATTCTCTCTTGACGTTTAGCTTGCATCTATGGCTTGCAAACTTTGTGGTTTGTTTATTTGTTTGTTAAAAAATGCAATGCAACTGTTATTCTGCCCCTGACACAATAAATAAATGGCCATATAGCCTGAAAAAACCTACAACAACTCAGTGATTACGGCCATGAAAGCCTTCGACAATACACTGTTAGGAATTGTTGAAGTCCAAAAAACCTGGAGGGCCGAACTTTGCCCATGTCTGGTATAGACAGAGGGCCCTTCCAAATAGCCATATAACCCAGGGTAATAGTATGATACCTGGGTCCGGGAGCTCCCGAGCATTACGGAGATGCCGCATCGGTCCTTCAGGAGCGCAGTTTGCGCAAGAGAGACTTAGCTAATGTAAGCCAGGCCGGAGACAGATTATATAGAAGGAATGTAAGAGTTCTTTAATGGTGAAACCCTAACCCTGAACCGTACCATAAGCTTAAGCCTAAACCCTTACCCAAACCCTTAAGCTAACCCAAACCTTTACCCTAACCCTCACCCTAACCCTTGTTGTTGTTCATTAGTTCAGTCGCTTCTGACTCCTCGTGACCTCATGGACCAACCCACGGCAGAGCTCCCTGTTGGCCATCACCACCCCCAGCTCCTTCAGAGTCAAGCCAGTCACTTCAAGGATACCATCCATCCATCTTGCCCTTGGTCGGCCCCTCTTCCTTTTTCCTTCCATTTTCCCCAGCATCATTGTCTTCTCTAAACTTTCCTGTCTTCTCATGATGTGGCCAAAGTACTTCATCTTTGCCTCTAATGTTCTTCCCTCCAATGAGCAGTTGGGCTTTATTTCCTGGAGTATGGACTGGTTGGATCTTCTCGCTGTCCAAGGCACTCTCAGAATTTTCCTCCAACACCACAATTCACAAGTGTTTGTCTTCCTTCACTCAGCCTTCCTTAAGTCCAGCTCTACCTTGCAGAATCTTGAGCATTACCTTACTGGCATTGTGCAAGGCGACTCAATGCTAATCAAGCCGACCAATTGCAACATTCACACTTGCTTCAAACAGACAAGAGTTCTTTCTCCCACCCTGAATGTTTCATAGAGATATATACACATCTCACTCGCCTCATTTCCAACAGACCTCTGGACAAACCTCCTGAGGATAGCTGCCATAGTTGCGGGTGAAACGTCAGGAGAGAATGCTCCTGGAACGTGGCCATACATCCCGAAAAACTCACAGCAACCCATCTTGGCCTGAGCTTCATGCTACCAGCTTCAGCTTGCTCTTGTTTTCCTCGATCTGTATATAGGGCTCGCAAGACTCTTGAAATGCATGGCTTTCCTCCTCTTTGCATTTTGCAGTCATCAGTTACGTGTCAGAAGTCATGTTTACAGGGGGGCAAGTAGGCTAATATCTAGAAGCGAGCTATTCCCACGATCATGGAGGTTGTCCATACACTCAATTTAGTTTCAAAAGCGCAAGCAGGAGCCAGTACTGTAATTGGTTCCCTGAATTCAAAAGAAGATTACATTTATTTGACTTGGGATGCCAGTTGTCTCATCTTGAATGACAAACTGCTACTGAAACAGAGAGGAAATTAAAAACAAATTATTATTATTATGTTTATTATGATGTTTATTTATACACCCTTTTTTCTCTCCACAAAGGAGACCTAAAGCAGCTTACATGAAAAATATTTCAATGCAATTTAAAATATACATTAAAATAAAATTAAATATTGAGAGTATTGAAAAATTCACAGTTAAAATCCACAAAAACTTATTTAAAACAGATATTGTTATGCTCTTAGGTCCAATTTTTTTGGAAAAGAAAACCAAGTTCTACCTGATGAGCACAAACTTGTTTCGGAGTATGCAGGTCTTTGGGCCCTGTGTGCTTTGGGGGAACCCACCTAATACCTGTGGTGGTATAATGACTTGATGTTGGACTTGGGAAGAACAGAGTTCCATGAAAGCCCACTGGGGCACCTTGGGCAAGTTACATTCTCTCAACCTCTGGAAAGTAAGGCCAAATTTGCTCTGAACAAATCTTGCCAACAAAACCCTGTGATGGCTGGTTTAGGGTTGTCATGAACCAGAAATGACTTAAAGGTGCCATCCATCAGCTCCACCCCAACCAGCATAGTAAATAGTTTCAGGAGCTTGCCTGTACAGTGGAACTTCAACTTAAGAGCACCCCAACATAAGAGTATTTTGAGTTAAGAGCTGTTGCTTGGTGTGGGTTTCACTTTGACATAAGACTAACATTTTGCGTTAAGAGCTAGCACCAGAGGGAGTGCTAACGTGAGAGTACAGGGCTTTAAGGTTTCAAGAGAGCACCCTCTATGTCTTGTGCTCTTGTCCACTTTGGGAGATTGCTATCCGCTTTGCTCTTGTCTGCTTTGAGGAATTTTGGGTTAGTTGGTTTTGTGTGTGTTTTTTGGCTTCATGAAGAGAGAGGGGGCCGAGAACGCAAGAGAGGGAGGCTGAGTATGAGTATGAAGAAAATGATGTTTCTGTCTCTTCACTTGGTGTTTTGTACTTCCTTGCCACAACATTGTGCTTCTACCATTGTGTTACCACTTTGTGCTTCTACCATTTTAAAGTTGATCTTTTTTATTGTTCCATGTAAATGTGCATTATTTGTTATTTGTAAATTATGTTTTCTTATTTAAAACATATAACTTTAAAAAAAGGGGGGGGGGGTGTTCAGGGGCCCAGAACAGATTAGTAGCATTTCAGTGACTGGGCAATTTTGCTTTGAGATAGGAGTGTTTTGAGTTAAGAGCTTGGTCACGAAACAAATTAAACTCTTAAATCAAGGTATCGCTATATTAATATGTGCCAAATGTAATGTTACAGCTTTGACCCCTGTGATTCTAAGCATGCTTAAATATTGAGTGGAAATATTCTGTGCTGTTGACTTTGATCATTATTGCATCAAAGTGGAAATAGCAGCCTGTAATTTTCATGCTAATATCCAGAAATATTTCTCAAAACAAGTGGTGCAGAAAAACAAATTAAATGAGCATAAAATTAATGCCAAAGACAGCCTCTGATCTTGAGATTCTGTTGGCTGTCCAACATACTTTATGGCTCATTTAATAATAATTTTGTAACATTTGGTTTTTTCATGTTCCAAGAGTATTTGGCTAAAAATCTTGGAATAATTTCCTTCAAGCAAGGTACTTGATTCTAGCTGAGGGCATATCTACACTGACCATTTAATGCAGTTTGAAGGCAGCTTGACAGTGTTATACAATGCATGCCACAAATGTGTGCTGCAGCAGGATTTAAGACCTTTAAACTGGGATGAGCCAGGTAGAGGAATATCTCATAACGCACATCACTGCGCTCTAGTATAAACCATATTGCATGGTAGAAGTGCCTCTGCAGAATTTGAATTTTTGTGCGGATATCCACAGTGCCGCACTGATTCACACATGCTCATTCTGTTTGGGAGAGTTGAAAAATGTATTCTTATGACTCTCAATTGGTTGATCTAGGAACCGGTTTGAGACCAAACCTGTGCAGGGTGTGTAAGCACCGTCCGGGCCTTGAACCAGTTTCTGGACTTCCAATGCAATCATCAGCACACCGAAACATCTTCCTTCGATGCTGGATTCACACTGACCTATGATATGGGGATATACCCTAAATTTCATTAATGATGTTATAGCATCAGAAGTAATAATGGAAAAGGACAAATGTTACATGAAACTTCTTATACATGATGGAAATATTTTAAAGAAAGAAAATCTGATAAGTGGTGTAAGATTTCTATGTGTTTGTTGGAGCTTGTGAAGAGAAGAGAAATGTTTCTACCACTGGACAATATGGAGAATGCCTTATGCTTGGTCATTATGCACATTCCTCAAATGATAGTACAGCAGACAGCGTATTTCATCCATTTTCTGTTCACTTTGTGTAGTTTGCACTTTTATGCACATGGACTGTTTGGCATATGAAATCCCCAGATTTTCCAGATTGGTGTCTACACCTAGAATTCAAAACCTTCCTCCATTTATGTTGTTGATTTTCCATGATATTAGGACAAGTGTGTGTTCATATGCCTCATTCAATGCACATTAAATACAGTGGCTAATGAACTCAACAAAGTAAGTTTTTGAGTTTTCCAGAATTTTTGGTCAGGTTCGGTTGTTCAGAAGAGCAGAGGATGGGGAAGAAACACAGAATTCTACAAACTAGACTGATTGTTGTAGTTACTGTTTTCTCTTGTGGATTGAATAAACAAATGGTAGATGTTCAGATAATCGATTACACCTTGGATTCTATATTGGAAGCAATGGCTGGTATCAATTCAGAAGGCTAGGTGCTATTCAGATATTTGTCTTTTGTCTTGGGTGAAACATTGCTTCCTCAATTTACATAGAGGAGAAAAACAGAGGAATAGGTAAGTAGTGTTGGAGATTATTTTGAAGTGCTGTAACAGGCGTACGGTAAGGCTGCATACTCTCACCCAACCTCTTTAACTTGTATGCAGAACGCATCATGCGATGTGCAGGGCTTGATAAATGCAAAGCTGGGGTGAAAATTGCTGGAAGAAACATTAACAACCTTAGATATGCAGATGATACCACTTTGATGGCTGAAAGCGAGGAGGAGCTGAGGAGCCTTCTAATCAAGGTGAAAGAAGAAAGCGCAAAAGCTGGGTTGCAGCTAAACATAAAAAAACCCAAGATTATGGCAACAAGAATGATTGACAACTGGAAAATAGAGGGAGAAAATGTGGAGGCCGTGACAGACTTTGTATTTCTAGGTGCAAAGATTACTGCAGATGCAGACTGTGGCCAGGAAATCAGAAGGCGATTACTTCTTGGGAGGAGAGCAATGTCCAATCTCGATAAAATAGTAAAGAGTAGAGACATCACACTGGCAACAAAGATCCGCCTAGTCAAAGCCATGGTATTCCCTGTAGTAACCTACGGATGTGAGAGCTGGACCTTAGGGAAGGCTGAGCGAAGGAAGATAGATGCTTTTGGACTGTGGTGCTGGAGGAAAGTTCTGAGAGTGCCTTGGACTGAGAGAAGATCCAACCAGTCCATCCTCCAGGAAATAAAGCCCAATTGCTCATTGGAGGGAAGGATACTAGAGACAAAGTTGAAGTACTTTGGCCACATCATGAGGAGACAGCAAAGCCTGGAGAAGACAATCATGCTGGGGAAGGTGGAAGGTAAAAGGAAGAGGGGCCGACCAAGGGCAAGATGGATGGATGGCATCCTTGAAGTGACTGGACTGACCTTGAAGGAGCTGGGGGTGGTGACGGCCGACAGGGAGCTCTGGCGTGGGCTGGTCCGTGAGGTCACAAAGAGTCGGAGACAACTGAACGAATGAACAAACAGGAAAGTGGAAGTGAAATTCTGACAAATTTCATGTACAGTAGGTTCTATTCCCTCCCTCCACACCAGGCCCGTAGCCAGAATTTTGATTCGGAGAGGGGGGGGGCTGAGTTTGGTTCGGGGGGGCCTGAGTCTGAGTGAAAGAGGGTCTACCCTAGCAAACCTTTTGTATCGTTACCCCAATACCCCCATGCATATGGGATATATTGGAGTGGTGATCAGATATGAATAAACATAACAGTTAATAATGCACCAGTAAGGCCTTTCTGGACCACCATGAGAATTGGGGGGGGGGGGGCTTGGGGGTCTTCGGGGCTGGGTGGGGGGGGGGGGGGGGCCGAGGCCCCTCAAGCCCCCCCCCCCCCCCCGGCTACATGCCTGCTCCACACATTTCTTCCTCCTGGTTATACCATGTCAGCTTTCCAATTCATTAGATGATATAAGTGATTCTAGTCTCCCATCCAGCTATTGACCACCCTTGGATGGTTGTTTTATTTTAGGGAACATCATTTGGCAACCATGCTAATCAGGTCTAGATCGGAGATTGCTTGGAAACCCAATTTGTGTCAAGTGGTTTTTATGTTCAGATTCAGCCCTAGGACCTTAAAAATTAAGGTCCAGATCTAGAAATATGAAAATGGAGGTAGATCTCTGTTTTTATGGACTTCTTTCATTAATTCATGAGCATCTACAATAAATAATTCAAAGCCAAGAATCTTTAGTGTTCTAGCTTCATGAATATAAAATACTAGCTTGGGTACCCAGCGGTGCCCGGATTATATGAAAAAGGTATTGTTTGTTTGGGGGTTGTTAGGTAGTATCATTTAGTTAAGTAGTAACACTATTTATTAAGAAAAAGCCAGAATGTGATTTCATTATTTATGAATGCTCCCATTAGAAAATACATAATGATGTGGGTGAACTACAGTTCACAGAATCGTGGGTCAATCTTTCCAAACCAGGCCTATATGCATAGTTCACCATGTTGAGTTTGTGTGCCAAGTGTTCTAGATCTGTTGTCAGATGGGTTCAGTGCTCTCTGGATAAGGGTGAACTACAACTCCCATATGCTAAGGACAGTCACCCCCAAATTCTGCCAGTGTTTACAGTTGGCCTCAGTCTCCCAAACCCCTCCAATCTGTTCAGTTGCAGATCAATTCCTCTGTGTTTGCTGTGAGCCATAGGAAAGGGTAGGAGAGGGTTAAGGGAGAGGCAGTGGGCGGGGTCATGCAAATTCCACACAAGGAACCCTGGGATGCCTACCTGTGATGGAAGAAACACATCAAATCTAGGATGAAGTTCTCCCCAAATGAAAGCATTTTTTGGGTAGTGGGCCGCAGTGTTTGAGGGAAGACATTGGCAGCATTTGGGCTACATGTTCATGACGCCCGCTCTAATCTGCAACATCGTGGAGGGAGTGCCTTTGGAGGCTTCTCAGCACTTGGAATTATAGCCTGTTTGTGGTGGCCAGGGGATGTCCATGTAAGTGGACACCTCTGCCACATGCCCACATACACATTTTTCACTTTTATTATGTGTATAGAGGAAAGAGTGTTTGGGCTGACATTTTGTTTAATTATGATAAGACTTGTCTGGTGCAAACTTGGTTTTGTATAGATGTTTCAGTTATGCACTGTTTACACTCTCTGCTTTACTTCACATTTACTTTCCATTTCAGGGAGACAGCAGATGAGAATCTCTTCCAAAAACTTCTACACATTTTGAGGAAAGCTTCACATGAAATTGATGGGGCCTGCCAGGATGTCAATACATTGTCACGTCTGGATTCTTATTTGCTCCTTCTATCAGAATGTTTTAGATGCCTTCGGAATGCCTGTGTCCAATGTACCAATAATCAGAACATTATGAGGTACAAATATGCATAGTTTTCCAATGCTTAAATCCAGTCATTTGTTTCACTCTGTTGAGTTTTTCCTTGACTCAATCTTTGAAGCAGACTGACTCTGAAATATTTTTCTCTCTGTGCTGATCAACTTCATCTTACTGTATCCATGTTTGGTATATTACTAGCAGGTAATTTGAAATCTTGTGAATCTTCTCCATTTGTTAAATTTTAGCGCAAGCTAACTGACCAGTGAATAGTCTATTTCTTTCATACACACGCGCGCGCACACACACACACACACTTCTCTTGTGATTTCTTTCCCCCCTCAAAGATATGTGAAATGGTACCATACTTCGATTAAACATGGGTTTTCCAGTGATATTTTTTCCTTTAGTTTTGTTAAGCTTCCTTTGTATTTCTGTCTTTCCATGATATATTTTACCCTTTGATCACAGTTTTCCAATTAATTGTGGACCCATCTGACAGTGTTGTCATCTGTCAGTGGCTTTCATGGCCGGAATCACTGGGTTGTTGTTTGGTTTCGGAGCTGTATTACCGTGTTCTAGCAGCATTTTCTCCTGATGCTTTGTCTGCATCTGTAACTGGCATCTTCAGAAGATGCTAGCCACAGATGCAGTTGAAACATCAAGGGAAAATGCTGCTAGAACATAGCCATACAGTCTGGAAACCACACAATATCCAAGTGTTATAATCCATTCTACATGTAATAGTTTGCTAGTAAAAATACAGGGTGTTTTTAAAAAATGGACCCAATTTGAAATTTCTTTATCTCTGCAACCAGGAAAGCCCATGAATGAAACTCCTAGCCCTTGAAAGCGTGGGACATAGTTTCACAGGATTACTGCTAGATGCCTCTCCCAGCGCACAGACACCATGCATCCTCAGTCATTCCCAAAATAGCGATCCCATAACATAAAGCATAATGAGATATTCTTCATTTACGTAGTTTTAAAAAAGATTTGTTTCTGCCTCAAAATTGTTAGTAAAACTTGATAACTTGATAACTCATTTAAATTGTGTGTAATATTTGTGTAATTGTAATATATTGCTATTGTGAAATATCTTGGTTTGAAAATGTGTCCATAATTTTGAAACACCTTATTTTACAAGGTCCCTGTAAAATAAGATCCAAATAAATTGATATCCATAGCATCCCCACCTTGTGATGTGATGGAATGAAGAAATAAGATTAGTTTGGAAAAATTTGTTTTTGACAAACCCATGCTAGCTCTTAGCAATCTCTGCATTGTCATCAGGATTATTTATGATTGGCCAGTAGTTTCCTGGCTTTTCATCTTTTCCTTTCTCTAGTCTTTTGGCATTTCACCTTTTTTCTTCCTCTATTACCATTACTGCATTTTTGTTAATGCAGTAATGTAATGCAGCAATGCAGTAATGTATTGGAAAACATCTACTTGGTTAATTGAGGTATACTTGTACTTTTCAGTCCTCTTTCTTTCTTCAGATCTTTTTTCTTGGTCATTGTCTCTCAAGAATATGAATGATAGTAGTGTTCAGAAATCCTTTGCCTCTTAATTTCTACTACTCTGACATAAGAGAAAATTCAGCCAATAACTGCTATAGGTTGAGTATCTCTTATCTGAAATACTTGGGACCAACATAATTTTTAATTTTTCTGGATTTTGAAAGCCTGATGTTTGCTTATATGTAAGTAATGAGGTAAATTTATACAACATCTATATAAATAAAAATGTAATGTTCGTTTGTGGGATTAACGTAACTCAAAAGCCACTGGGCAAATTGACACCAAATTTGGACACAAGACACCTATTAGGCCAACGAGTGAACATCACCCCTAAATGCAAGCACATACAAATATACACATACAGTATACACACACATACATATACACCTACACACATATATACACACATATATGGATATACACAAGCACACACATATACACATACACATATAAACACACACACAAATATATACACATGTATACACACATAAATACACACATATACATACACACAAACAGACATATATACACATATACACAAATATATACACATATATACACACACAAAACACATATTCATAGACTGGGCCACAGCAACGGGTGGCAGGGGATGGCTAGTTTGTAATAATTTTGTGCACGAAGCAAACGTTATGTAATTCAACCATGAGAAAGCAAAGATCTCAGCCACTCATATGAAGACCTTTGGATTTTCAAATATTTGGGGTTTTTTTTGGAATTTCAGATAAAGGTAGTAGGTTCAGTACCATATGATCCTTCTGTTGTATTGTGATATACAAATGTTGGCTTTATCTAACATTCAAAACATTGTTTTCTTCTTCTTTCATAACAGAAATGTGGGTCTTATTGATGAATCTGTCCATCTTTTCCAACTGTTTCAGAAATTGGATAGTGATGTAGAGTCATTATTAACAGGTAAGGTATTAGTGAGTTATTGCCAGGCAAATAAGATGCAAACATGTCTTTCTTGGTTGTGCAGCTATTGCTAAATATATCATAGGTTTGAGTGTAGTTGGCAGAGGATGATGCAGTGAAAGCTTCCCTGGCTAGTCACCTGGGTGAGATGTCCCTGGAAAGGGATGAAACTTTCATAGTAAAATGAATTTAGATCTTCGTGGATTTAAATGCCATAGCCTTGTACATATTTCCTGTAACTTGAAACATTGTTTTACCCTTTTATAAAAATGAGTTGAATGTTTTTTCCCCATGGGAGCCATTTTAAAAAGCAAATGTGTCACTATGTCAGCCATATGGATCACTTTGGATTTTGGAATTCTAGATAAGGGATGTTCAATCTGTCTTAAGTTTCTCAAGATCAAAGCAGAGCAGATTCTATATGATAAAACAAAGAGTCACTCATTATATGACATTGCCCTTGTATCTCACTTCTGCAGGCAATTTAACAATTTCCCTCCGCCTCCTCTTCCGATGTAATGAAGTGTGAGCAAAAAACTATTTCATAGCCAGCCCCAGATTCTTAATGGAGAACGAGGATCTAATTCTACAGCAGGATTGGGCAACTGTGATTTGGGGCCTATTTTAAACTTGGGCAAATTGACAGCGGCTGCAATACTTGTCTAATACCTTAATTTTTAGTGTTCTGTGTCAGAAAATGTGGTGCTCTCAATGAAGAAATGATTTCAGAAGGAGGTGGTTCTACTATTCTGTCTTCGACTGAGAAAGTGTTTTCTAGGGAAAAGCCTTCGTTATATATACATTTCAGTGATGTTCGTTGTGTTATTTTTCCATTTATAAAATTAATTTAGCTTCTTTACATAAGTCACACCTGTGATTCATGTATGTACTCATGGATTGCAGTAGCAAAGACCATATAAAATAATTAAAAAGTTAGGAGCACCCAGTGGCGAAATGGATTAAACCAGTGGTTCTCAACCTGGGGTCCCCAGATGTTTTTGGCCTTCAACTCCCAGAAATCCTAACAGCTGGTAAACTGGCTGGGATTTCTGGGAGTTGTAGGCCAAAAAAAATCTGGGGACCCCAGGTTGAGAACCACTGGGTTAAACCCTTGTGTTGGCCAGACTGCTGACCGAAAGGTTAGTGGTTCAAATCCAGCGAGTGGGGTGAGCTCCCGTATGTCAGCTCCAGCTTCTCATTCAGGAACATGAGAGAAGCCTCCTACAGGATGCTTACACATCTGGCCGTCCCCTGGCAATGTACCTACAGACCGCCAATTTTCTCACACCAGAAACGACTTGTAGTTGCTCAAGTTGCTCCTGACATGAAAAAAGAGCTTGTTTTTCAAAAGAGCTACTAGAAAAGCACCTCATACTTTTTCATGTTATGGTAATGTTGCTTTTAATCTTTCCATATAACCAGTTCTTCCACTTTTCATAAAGCTTTTGTGATTTGCATATTTGCGTCTTTGAGCTGTCAAGTTTTTACTGATAAATGATATGTATGGTGGCCTAACAGATTGATATCCATTTAAAGTTCGAGTGGCTCTTCTAAATCCTAACTGGTTTGTGTGAAGAATGCCTTTTCTCACATGTGTTGTCCTTGCAATCATAACACTATGTAACAAATTTGAGAAAAAATCTGTTCCTAGTTTGAAAATGTTATTCTTGTTTAATTGTGTCGTACTTATTTTTAAAGTAGCTTC
The DNA here is from genome assembly GCF_025583915.1 of Anolis sagrei ordinatus. Lineage (NCBI taxonomy): Eukaryota > Metazoa > Chordata > Lepidosauria > Squamata > Anolidae > Anolis > Anolis sagrei. The sequence continues at coordinate 102,817,901 of NW_026847549.1, forward strand.
TATACTCCAGAAACTTTATTTTTGTGGTTTCCACAAACTATGTTCAGTTGGTTGAGTCCCGATGAGATATTCATGAAAAACTAAAGCAAAATTTGCTGCAGCATGTCCTGGAAAAACAAAGTTTTTGCAGTTTAATAAACCTTTTCCATATTTTTATGATAGAACCAACTAAGAAATCGCATTTATAATCCAGGAAAAAATGTTTTACATAGTTAATTGGAGGCCCTTCTTCACACTTATGGGCATGGAGCAAGAAATTAGCTTTTTTCTCATCCTAGAATAGAACTGGGAAGTTTCTTTATAAATGACTGTTGATTTAAATATGTTTTCTGTAGCAAAATGCCATATTTTATGGATATGTTCTATTTTCATATGAAATCAGTCCTTAGCGGTGGTACTAGAAGAGAGCTGTACCTTTTAAAGTCTTGCGGTCTGATAAGCAAAGCTGAGATTCCATTCTCACAGAAGACTTACCTGCTTTGAAATTAAATGAAGCAGTCAACCATTCAGACTCGAATATATCCATCTATGTTTATAACATTTGCCGCATCTGGTGGACTGGCATGTCATATGATCATGTAATACGGCGGGTAGACACCATGAAAAACTCATAGTGGGTGGTCAGTTCTCTTCACTATTTTTCTTGGTTACTTAAGTGGTTGAAATCCAGGTGTTTTTGCTACTTAAATACCTGGAGCAAGAAATTGTGTTCTTTAATTGGTAGTTTAATTATGGTTTTTATTGCAGCAGGAATGAGCGTTATGTGAAGAAACATCACTATAATGTTTATTTAAAACAACCAAATTGCTCAGTTCCTTTTAGTAATTATATTAGGAGGCTATGGACTAAAATAGACATTTCACAAAGCACTTATATCTAAAATACAGAGAATGGAACGATGCATGTTGTTGAATGCATCTGTCCATTTCTCATGTCGGTATTAAAAACATAAATAGCACCAGCTATTGATGGCAAAAGAAATTTTCCTCCAGTGAATGTCTTCTGAGAAGGAATTTTGTTTAGCAATATAATTGTGTAGTAATGCTTACATTGGTCTTCTTTCTCTGCTGTATCCTCAGTAATTACCAACTTAAACTGTCCTCTTCCAGGTGATTCTATTTCAATTTTTACGAGCTTGCATATTGACTACAAAGATTAATTTAGACTGCAACTCTTTACACGTTTACCTAGTAATTGAATTCTTGTTGAATAAAGTCTTGTTGAATTCTGTGGAACTCACTTCACATATAGAGGATTATTTGTCATTTATCATTGTCTTTATTTATACTCTTTTCCCCAATATTGGAATTTAAAATGACTTACAAATTATTATTAATGTCACATGAACTTTAGTCTTAACATCTTAAGGTTTTAAATCAGTGGTTCTCAATCTGGGGTCCCCAGATGTTTTTGGCCTTCAACTCCCAGAAATCCTAACAGCTGGTAAACTGGTTGGGATTTCTGGGAGTTGTAGGCCAAAACACCTGGGGACCTACAGGTTGAGAACTACTGTTTTAAATGAAGAATGGCCAACTTGTGGGAGCTGAAGTCCAAAACACCTGGTGGACTAAATTTAGAAGGTGATTTAAAGAAATGACCATGTAGAGAGAAAACGCAAAGTATAAATAAACAACAACAATCCAGTTTTTAATAAACTGGCAGTATATAATCAGACACTAGAGAGCGCTGTGATACATCCTTTAAAGAACAAGTTATGCAAGATTAACACATCCTTTGCCCAGATATTCTTAGAGCTGCAATTTTGCTATGGTTCAAAATAACTAAATTGGTTTAACATGTGACAATAGGCCTAACATTTTAAGAATTAATGAAATACTTTCAATCTTAAATTATGACAGTTTTTAACATATATTTGAATGAAATTGATGACATAGTTATAGCCCCCTATCCCTATTCATTTACAATTGAGGAAAACTATTATAGGCTGCAAAGTGTGAAATAGCAATATATCAAAATAAAAGTACTACGTCTCTCACTATTTATTTATTTACTGTTATTTATACCCCGCTCTACTCAACCCCGAAGGGGACTCAAGAGCGGCTTACAGATTTTGGCAACATTCAATGCCGCATCATATAACAAATAATAAATATAACATATCAAATTATAAAACAATGAAAACATATAAATGCATTAAGTGCAACAACAAATAATAAATATAACATATCAAATTATAAAACATATAAATGCAATAAAACATATTTTTATAGTTTTAACAAAGCAGATGTTCCATCAGGGGAAGAATGAGATGCTAAACCAGGGTGGCAGTGTTCACTCAAGAGAGTGAACTACCCACTTTATTTTTCAACTTTCAAAACCACTTCAGTTTATAGTCAAGGAACTCAACATCCTAAAAGTTCCCTTCTAGAAAATTAAGGAAAGTACATGTCTTTGCCATCTTTTGCTTTCTTTTAAAATGCATCTGGCATAAAGGCTTTACTCATATCACACATATTACACGAATCTTAATGCCAGGGCAGTTTCAGTATTTTAAAAAACCCCTGCATTTAGTGAAATGTTTCCTTCAGTAAATTAGTACTTAAGGGCCCAAACCAGATGGTAAAGGGATTTTAAAGGGATTGGCATTCTCATTCCTATATATATATATGAGAGAGAGAGAGAGAGAGAGAGAGAGAGAGAATGCCAATGCCAATTCATGGAGGTCCAGAATATCAGTATACAAGGCATTTTGGTAAAAATGACAAGTACCCAGTTTCTTCCCTTGTTCAACAATTGGCATAACATATAATTAAATATTAAATACAGTTAAATACATATTACTAAAGGTTAGCCCAATAGAGATGGAGGTTTGATTGCTTGGCCCTTGAAATAGTAAAAAAGTAGCTGTTTGAATGGTGCCGAGCCAGCTGGCAAACGGAACTGCTTAGAGGGCCTGGGAACGCTGCTTCTTTGGAACACAGAGAAAGAAAACTTAAAATAAGGTCACTTGGGGTTGAGCACAAAGTAATGTCCACCTTTTTCTTTATGGGTTTTCCCCCTTCATATTATGAATAAATAAGAAAAGTTGTTGAAGGTAGCATGGAAGGTATGTTACTGTAACATCTTCATGCAAGAATAGACAGAACATAATTTGTATACTCAGTGCTGTAATGGCATGGTAGATTATCTTGAAGTAGAAATCTGTCTTTTTGCTATGCTAAAATTTAAAATAGGATCAATTTGATCTGCATCTCCATCTTATTGCATATAGATTCCCCTAACAAAGGCCAATTGTCTGCCAAAACTGACAATGTGGCATCTCCAGTTTGACTAAGACACATCCCTTTGGTCCATCGAGTGGGCACTGAGGCAGAAATAGGCCTCTGAATCATAGAATCATAGAGTTGGAAGAGACCTCGTGGGCTATCCAGTCCAACCCCCTGCCAAGAAGCAAGAAAATTGCATTCAAAGCACCCCCGACAGATGGTCATCCAGCCTCTGTTTAAAAGCTTCCAAAGAAGGACCCTCCACCACGCTCCAGGGTAGAGAGTTCCACTGCTGAATGGCTTTTACAGTCAGGAAGTTCTTCCTAATGTTCAGATGGAATCTCCTTTCTTGTAGTTTGAAGTCATTGTTCCGCGTCCTAGTCTCCAGGGCACAAGTTCGCTCCCTCCTCCCTGCTTTCAGTTCAGTTACATATCCCTTAGCTAGGCAAACATGTCTCTGCAAAGTTCTGTTTGGTAGGAACCCTCAGACTTCTCTTTCCTTTCCAGTCACACATTGTGCCATGTTGGGCTTCTTGATATTTATAGTATTAGTATTCAATTGGTCTGCTTGGATTGGAAAAATGTAGAGAGGATAGAATTACCGTATATTCTGGCATATAAGAAGACGACGTATAAGACGACCCCCAACTTTTCCAGTTAAAATATAGAGTTTGGGATATATTCACTGTATAAGACCACCCCTTTTCCAACGCACACCAAATATTTTTTTTAAAAAAGCATCAGATTTGATTTCAATATGGTAATTTTCCTATTACTGTACCTCCTTATCTGCCTCTCCGATCTCGCACCTGCGCACCTGCACCGCTTCACTGCAGTCTTCAGGAGTGAGATCTGAGAGGCAGAGGAGGAGGTATGGTAATAAGATACAAGGGCGGGCCAGACAGGTAAAAGAGTTGTGTTTTTCTGGGCCCAGAGCCACTCTATCTCTTTTTTCCATACCCCGGGTGCCCTGGATGCCTGCAGCTTGCCCCGCCCTTCACTTTCACCTTCCCGGTGAGGCACCCCTCACCAACGGGACCGCATTAAGTCCACGAATCCTGATGAATGGATTTTCTTCTACCGTACTTGTACAGCGTCACCCTTAATGCTTTCATACAGTCGCTGCGTACGGCAGGGATGTGGCCATTGCCATTTTTTAACTCCCCCCACCATAGATTCTCCAATCCGATTGGAAGTTTCAGCACCCGCTCTATAAGACGACTCCCATGTATAAGACTACTCCCGCGTATAAGACTACTCCCGTGTATAAGACTACTCCCGTGTATAAGACTACTCCCGCGTATAAGACTACTCCCGTGTATAAGACGAACCCACGTATAAGACGATCCCTGACATTTGAGAAGATTTTCTTGGGTTAAAAAGTAGTCTTATACACCAGAATATACAGTAAGTAAGTGGAGGAGAACAGGAGAGCCAGATTTGAAGGATGGCTTGAACAGATAAAATTAAATATGGCTCTTTTATTTCAAGTGGCTAAAGAACATGCATCTTGGGTCTCAAAAAGCTGAAAATGTCCTGAAGTGGAATGAGTGACCAAGACAGAATAGTTGCATAAGTCCTTATTTAGTATGGGTGTGTACTGAATATTGTTCCACAAATAAACATTGTGGCCAAGAGCTTCTCTCGCCTCTCAGCATTAAAATGAATCCCATGGTTCAGGTACAACAGGGACCTCTGATTTAGAGTGAGGCAGAAATGAACCAGCATCTAAGGGGAAGAGCAATGGAGGAATCTTGAACACTGTTTTATGATGTCTGCAGCAGTGATCCAAACCTGTCTGTGTTGTCCCTTTAAACTGCAGGGTGATGACTGAAAAGATTGACCCATGGCAGTTGTGTGGGTTAACAGAGAGGTCTGCACAATTTGTGATGAAACACTCTTTGGGTAGTATAATAAAAGGAATACAGAATGTATTTTCTTTTGTTGTGGTATAAATTTCATTGTGTTATTTGAAAATAGCACACAGTAAACAAAATTATAAATACACATATTTTGTACACTGTTTTAGATTAACTACTTTAAAACTGTTATAAATTCTTCAGTGCTGTTTTGATACTTGTACCTTATGCTGATCTTTTGATGTGGAATATAAATATTTTAATGAAATTAGCATATTGATCCTATCTATGTTTGCTCACAATCCCACAAGTTTTATATAGTATTGTTTCTTGATAAATCAGTGGACTATATCTTAGGAGATTTGAAGGCAATGTTTTGTTGTGTGATAAAAGTATGTTGATGGGATATCTTTCTGCTCTCCTTCTAGCTTTCCGCTGTGGACTCCAGTTTCTTGGAAACGTTGCAACAGGAAATAGTGAATCGCAGAACACAATTTGGAAACTCGCTTTCCCTTCCCTTTTCTTGTAAGTATCAGGAGGTATCTTCCTCTGTCCAAAATATGTTATCACTGATTGGGAAAATGCAATCACATAATTCTTGATAATGTTAATGTTGTTATGGAGCAAGAGCCCTGGAACACAAAACAAGGTTTTAACTTAAACAATAACTTGAACACCGAGCCTCTTCAAGGTCTAAATACAGAACAGAAATATAGCATGCAGCTGAGATAACACAAAGTCCCAAGATTCAAAGGCGCAGTCTGTAGTCAGGCTTCCAAAATCAAATCGGGAAAGCTGGGCAAGCTGATGTCCAAATTCCAAAGGGTAATAATTAGTACTCAACTTCATTAATAAAACCAGGAGGTCAGTCCAGAGTCCAGATACAAGGCTTCAAGATTGAACATGTATAAAGCATGGATTCAAGGTTCAGCAGAGTATAATAAGACAGGATCACAAGAATCAGGTCCGGGTATTGAGATCCAACCAGGGGTAACACCCAAGATACTGTTCTCCGAAAAGCAATCTCTTGCAGACCTCTTTTTATGCAGAGATTCTCATTAGCAGCTCGTATCAGCAGGCTTTCATCAATAATCTCGGCAGTTTATGAAACATTACTGGGAATGGAAAGTCAGCTTGACCTCTTCCAAATAGGAGAGAGGTTAACCCCTTCCCAACACTTAGCCGCAGCTGAACCAAACCCACCAAACTGCTGCTCATGACAGTTAAAGTGCTCAGGGAATGGTGTGATTACAGTTTTGAACAGGGGATTAGTGGCAATATTCTGATTTTGTTTCTATATGTTAACTTAAAAGATCCAGTGCTCTAAAATGTTGTTTGAAATGGGATCTCACATTGTAGGATTATCAGTGTATTCTATGTGCTCCAGGTTTGATACTAAAACATATACAGGTAGGTGAGTTCTAGGGAACTGACAATAAAACAATTCTCTAAGTGGTAACTATGCTAAACTTTTAAAGGTCCAGTGCTAAGAATAAAGAAGTACTATCTTCATTCTTTATTTTTATAGTCCTTATGAATAAGATGTTGTGACAATGGTTTTGAGGATATGTTTTGCAATAATGCACTTTTTGGAATGGCACTATCATAGGTGAGGCATTTCCTCTTGTGTATTGTGAGCAATTTCCTGTTTTTAGATTGCATGTTGTATACATGGTTTCTTTATTCATTTTTTGTGTTAAAATACCAGTAATTATTTTTTTAAATTGCCTGATTTTAATTAGGTTTTCCTTTCAAAATTGTTAATATTGATTAATAAATGAAACTATGATGAGCTGGATTTTAAGCTGATATAGTCCTTCCGAAGAAAGAACAAATTGATTTTTTTCTCATAGTATAGTATCAGCAATCCTAATTTCCTTCTCCTTCAAATAATATGACACTCTTGATCTTGCCAGTTCTCACATCCTTTGAAAATATTTGAGTGCATGATGTAGTGTGTTACTTTTTATACTCTGCTAGCTTAAGGGTTAATTGAAAGCAAATTAGAAAAGGAAAGCCTGCTTTTCATTTGATTCTTAAGATCTAGGCAATGGTTCTCAGCCTGTGGGTCCCCAGATGTTTTGGCCTTCAACTCCCAGAAATCCTAACAGCTGGTAAACTGGCTGGGATTTCTGGGAGTTGTAAGTCAAAACACCTGGGGACCCACAAGTTGGGAACCACTGATCTAGGACATTGTTATCTTCTATTGTTACATTTTTTTAAAGAGCCTTCACCCATACATGATGTTATTTGTTTTTTGAGGAATTGCTTAAATCATCAGGATGAAAAGATAGTTGGCTACTGCTGCATGGTTCTCGCAACATGCCTCAACCCTGAGAGAATGAAAGAACTACAGGACGAAAACAACTTGAACGTAGTCCTTGCAGTTTTGAAAGCCTACAGAAGGCACCTGGAATCAGAATGGGTGTATGTATTATTATTTTTTTTAAACTGTCTCAAAATATTTATGAGGCCTCTTATTAAGTCTTTGATTATCTCTTCTTTTCATATTAAAAATGCCACTTCTTTTGAACTCCTTTTGATATAGCCACCATTGTTTCCTGTGAGAGTAACTGAGCATATGGGCTGAGGAAAAAAAAACAAAAACAAAAACAGCAGATGGAGCTGTTTTTCTCAGCCCAAGTGATGCAGAAGGAAAGGCCCAAGAAGGAGGTATGGGACAGCTTCAGTAGAGACTCATGAAACTTGGAAAGGTCTCTACACTCTGGTCTTAGGTGCTAGCTGTTGAGTGCCTCTCAGAAAGAAAAAACAGCCAATGAAGGCTTGCTCTTTTGATTGATGCTAAGATGCCTGTTATTAGATAAGAAAATAGCTCAGGGCTTGTTCAAAAGTGTGGAGAATGGGGAGTGTAGAGATATTCTTTCCTGTGGAAAATAGTCTTTGAGAGTCAAGGCACATGGGTTGAAGCATAACATTTTTCCCTGTGTGGTCATACCACTTCGGCAAGAATTAGGCTTTGGTGCAAAATGCTATTATATAATACTTACATTTAATTTTCCAATTTAATTTATTTTTCTAATAAGGATATGTACTTTAGTTGCCTGGTATTCTCAATGTTTACGTGCATTTGAGAGGTTGAGTCTGGGTTATAGCTCAAGGACAAAAGTAATATCCTAAGTTTGCAACTCTGATTCAAATCGATCTCCTGGAGCTCCAACTGAAATTTCCCTTGCCAAATGCCTCTGGAAATCTGCTGGTGTGTAGGCTTTGGCAGGCGGGGGTGATGCCCACTACTAATCTTCTACTTTCCCTGGGGCTTTGGGAAGGCAGAACAGCAGCAATCTCAGTTCCCAATGTCACTTCTCCCCCATTAAGCCTATGAATTGATAGAAATCAGGGGAGCCATTGGTAGTACTGCCCAGCTCTCCCCACAGCTTGGAGGGGGGGGGGGCAGGGCAACAGCAATCTCAGTTGCCAATTGTCCTAAATGCCAGTGAATTGACTTCAGTGGGGCTTTTGGTGACTGAGATCACTGCTTCTCCATTCTCCTTGTGGTTTCGGAGAGGCAGGACAACAGCAGTCTGTTTCACCAATTGACTCTAGAAACCTGCCAGGCATCGAGGGGGTGGTGGTTGATGGTGCCCACTGCTGCTTTTCAACACTTTCTGAAGCTTCCGGAGGAGGAAAGGGCAATAATCACCAACCATCCTCAATCCCTACCAGTTCATAGGCTTCAGGAGTGCAGTGGGTGACATATTACTACTTAGTTATGTTCTCTGCCACTTTGGGAGGTGGGGCAGCCATGATCTCAGTTGCCAACTGCACCCTTGAAACCTACAAACTGGCAGGATTTAGAGGAGTTGTTGTCAAGACTCACCAATGCTTTTCTGCTCTCCCTTTTGCTTCAGGGGATAGGGGGAGGCAGGGCAACAACAATCTCAGATATCGTATTGCCAGTTTGTGAACTTTGAGAGAACAGTTGGCGATTGAGAGTGTTTCATCTCCCCACAGCTTTGGGGGGGGGGGTCAGGGAAGTAGTGATCCCAGCCATCAATGTACCCCCCCCCCCAGCTTACAAACTGGCAAGAGTCAGGAGCAGTCCTGCTGCCCACTGCTGCTGCTCCATTCGCACAGATCAACATCAGTCTCCCTGGCAAACCACTCCTGAATAGCTGCTGTGGGGCACATTCTTCATACCCCCCCCTCTTTGAAGAGTCCCCCCCCCCTGCCTCCACAAGAAAGCCTCCCAAGGATGTTTACGGTTTTCCACTGTCATGCAGTTCCCGTGTCTCTTAATCCCTGCAAACTTACACATATTGCCCCTATTTGGCTTGTGAGGATATCCCTTCCTCCTCATCTCATTTAGTAGACTCCCTCAATTTAGGGTTGTATTTCATTGTTAACTTCATTTTTGAAGCAAACAACACAATTTTAGCAATTTTCTTTCTGCTGTGAGAAAAAAAAATCTTCAAAATGTTAGTTTTTGAAGACTTCCTCTGAACAAAATCTGGACATGGCATTTTTGCATAGAGAAAAGACTTTTCTGCTTAGGAAATAGCATTTTCCAAAAACATTGCGTTCAGCGTAGAAATGCTGGTATCTTTATCATTTATGATTTCATGCTGAATATGTCCTGAACTGTGAAGATTCTTACTAGTTCAAAGTTTCTTGACATTCAAGAAATATGTTTTTCAACTATTTTTATAATGTAATCATAGATAGATAATCTGTATAGTAAATAATTCTTGTAATGCCAGTATGAACTAAATTAATACACTGCAGATTAGCTAACTTTGCAGTTTTCGTATAACCAATGACAGTTTGTCCTTTTTTCCCCTTCTTCTTTCAGGTTTTTGATTGTTACCAACCATTTGCTGAAGTGCCCAGAGTTGGTCAAGGCCATGTATGCCAAACTGAGCAATCAAGAAAGGTAACCCCAAAAACCAATGTGGGTTTTAGCATTTAGCATTCCATATAGAGTATCCTGTTCACATGATTTGAAAAAAACTCTGTGGTTTTATAGTTGGCACTGAATCTCTAAATACATGTTTCTATGTCAGTAATGGTTTTAAATTGGTTGGTTAACATTGCAATTTAGCCGCAACTGGCAGGGGTTTAGATAGGAGTTGCAGTATCCAGGTTGGTGTCTTTAGTTTGTAAAGAAGAGAAAGGCAAAATGAAGACAAGGTTTCATGACAGCACCATGCATTTTATATGCAACTTATGCCCTCATTAAATAGCTAGACTATGGTCACTTGTACAGGCAGTCCTCAAGTTATGAACAATATAAGTTCTGTAGGTTTGTTCCTAAATTGAATGTGTTTGTAAGTCAGAACAGGTGCATTTTAAGGGTGACTCTAAACACACACAGAGCTAGCTTTGGATGGCATAGGGGAGGGTCAACATGCCCGTGGTGTTTGTTCTGTTCCTCTGTTCAGAAGATTTCACCTCAGTCCTTGTGATAATTGGATTTTGACAAATTTGGCTTGTTGTGGAAACAAGGATTGGTGATAAAGCTTCAGCTGAGACACTTTTTTCCCATGATAACTCTTCCAGGAGTAAATTTCCCTTCTGAGAGGTAGATTTCTCTCACTTCCTATTGTCTGACTCCTGTTCCTCACCATGAGTCACTTGTAAGTCAGATATTTGTAACTTGGGGACTGCCTGTATATGTATGTGTGTGAGAGATGTGTGTGAGAGAGAGTGAGAAAGAAAGAGATTATAAGTGCATTTTACCTTTCCACCAAACACACAAGCACATAGGTGCAAAAATATTTAAATGTTGTGATATGCAGTTTCAGTTTCTGTCTTCATCATCTGCTGTAACAAAGAAATAAGGTGTACACAAGCTGGAAAATACAGAATATAGAGAATGGAGTTACAAAGTGGATGGATGTTGTTATGGCTTGGATGGATGTTGCTATGGTCCAGGTGATTTGAAGGTGGAGCAGTGGGTTAAAATGCTGAGCTGCTGAGCTGCTGAGGTCACAGGTTCAGATCCGGGGAGCGGCATGAGCTTCCGCTGTCAGCCCCAGCTTCTGCCAACCTAGCAGTTCAAAATGTGAGTAGATTAATAGGTACCACTCCAGTGGGAAGGTAACGGCACTCCATGCAGTCTTGCCAGCCACATGATCTTGGAGGTGGAATCTCCTTTCCTGTAGTTTGAATAAATTCAGAATTTTCCCCTTTCATATCATTCTCTTCAATGGGCCAACTATTCAATTATTCAAAAAGACAACTAATGATCCAAAAGTGTCCTGTGTTTAGCCATTTAAAAATTAGAATCCTCCTTCCCCCAGGGCAACACAGTGTCTTTTTGCATAGGTTCCCAAGGATACAGTGAAAAAAAATGGTTATTTACGCCCTTTCTTGAATAGTTTCTATGGGGAGATAACTTTGAGATCTGTTGGCTACCTTCCATTGAAGCATAGAATCTGAAGCTGTATAAAAATTCCAGAATTTGAGATTTCTCAGAGCAATATAGCATTGTATTTAAGACCTAGCATTGTTTGCAAACTCTTCAAACACTGGTTTCACTCTCAGTTTCACCCAATCAGACCATAATCATTACAACCTAACAATGGTGAAGAGAAACAGATCCTGATTACACATCTCACTACTCAGCACTTGTAAAAATGCAAACAATATTTTGAAAAGTACCAACGATCTAAGGAATTGGCTTAGAAAGAGAATGTTTTAAAGATGTGTAACATACTTTTAGTATTGAATTAAAAAAAACCAAGCCACAAGAGAGCCAGTGTTACATAATGATTTCAGCTTTGGACTACAACTCTGGAAACTAGGGTTTGAAGCTCTGCTCATCCGTGGAAAAGCATGAGATGATCGTGGGCATTACACACTCTCTTTGCTTGAAAGGGAAGGCAAAGGTAAACCTCTTCTGAACAAATATTGCCAAGAAAACCCTGAGATAGGTTCACATTAGGATCAGCATAAGTCAGAAACAATTCTAATCACATAATGTGCCTCTGTAGGACACCACTTACAGCCTATGGGAACAACTCAAAAGATTGATAATTTAAAATTTATGCTCTGCTAGTTCCCAAAATATCTGAAAAAATTTCCATCTCCACATCATTCTGTTCATTAAATCGTCATTATCACCTATTCATTTATTTGTGTTTTTAATGGTCTTAGTGTAGAAATACCAAGTACGATACCTTTTAACAAATCCTATTTCTAATGCTTGTTCCTTTCAAGTTTATTGGAAATATGTTGCAAATTAGACTTAAAATGATATGTGCGGGTTTTCTTTTTAGCAGAGGATAGCTGTTGTGAAAAAGTATATTATACTAAAAGAGTACACTTTTTGAATTTTTATGCAGAGCAAGTCCCAATCTGCAAAATTTCTAATTCCTCTTGAATGCTCCCCATCAGGGTTTTCTGATACCTGATAAACCTGTTTTTCTACCATTTAAAAAAATACTCTTTCCATTACTACCAGCCCCTAACAACATCTCAACCAAATATTTAAATCTCGCTTTTCATTTTTAAATGACATAATAATTTGAAAGACCACCGCTGCCCCCAAATTGGGAGGGTCACTTCCTCCCAATTTAATCAATAATATTTCCAAAAACCATTTAATATATATGGTTTTTAATGCTCTGTTATACCTTTTGGTCATTCAGTGACCTTCAGACAATGGAAGGAAATATAGTTGTTATTATTATTATCCCACTTTTTCTCTCCATATGGAGACTCAAAGTAGCTCACCACTAAAGCATATGAATGCAACTCAAAATATACAAATATACAAGTATCAAAGCAGTATTGAACATCATTAAGAGCATATAAAATCACAGCAGCCCCTGACGATCTTCTTTAAAAGTCTGCCTTAATAAAAAGGTTTCAACTTGTTGCCTGAAGGAGGGGGCCATTCTGGCTTCCCTGGGAAGAAGTGAATTCCAGAGTTGAGGGGCAGCCACTGAGAAAGAAAGCCCACCCTCTCATTCCCACCAACCGAGCTTGAGATTGAGATGGGACCAAGAGACAGGCCTCCCCTGAAGATCCCAGGGCCTGGGCAGGTTTGTACAAGTAGATGTGGTCAGCCAAATGGCTGGACCTGAACCATTTAGGGCTTTAAAGGTCATAACCAGCACTTTGAATTGTGTCTGGCAACAGATTGGGCAGCCAGTGGAGCTGCTTCAACCGGGGGGGGGGGGGGGGGGGGGGGGGGGGTGTCAGCTTCCTGTAGCTAGTCCTAGTGCAGCTCTTTGGACCAGCTGAAGTTTCCAAGCACTCCTCAGAGGCAGCCTCATGTAGAATGCATTACAGTAATCCAGACAGGATGTAACTAAGGCATGTACCACCATGGCCTGGTCTGGTTTCTCAAGGAACAGGCACAGCTGGCACATAAGTTTTAATTGTGCAAAGGCCCTCCTGGCCACCGCTTATACCTGAGCCTCCAGGTTCAATGCCAAGTCTAGGAGGACCCCCAAACTGCAGACCTGTGTCTTCAGAGGGAGTGTGACCCCATCCAGCACAGGCTGTATCCCTGTTCCTTGTTTTGCCTTCCAACTGACCAGAAGTACCTCTATATCTTCTGGATTAAGTTTCAATTTGTTTGCCCTCATCCAGTCCATTACTGATGACAGGTACTGGTTTAGGGTCAGGACAGTTTCCTTGGCATTAGGTGGAAAGAAGTGGTAGAGCTAGGTGTCATCTACTTACAGGTGGCACCGTACTCCAAAAGTCTGGATGACCTCTCCCAGCGGTTTCATGTATATGTTAAACAGCATGGGGGGGGGGGGGGGCAAAATGGAACCCTGATGAACGCCACAGATCAATGGCAGGAGGTTCGAACAGGAGTTCCCCAACACCATCTTCTGGATACGGCCCTCCAGGAAGGACCATAGCCACTGTAAAACAGTGCCTCCCAGTCCCATCCCAACAGGACAACCCACGAGGATACCATGGTCAATGGTATCAAAAGGCGCTGAGAGATCCAGGAGCACTGACAGGGATGCACTCCCCCTGTCTTGCTCTCTGCATAGGTCATTCACTAAGGTGACCAAAGCCTGGCCTGATACCAGATTGAAATGGATCTAGATAATGCGTTTCATCCAGAAATCCCTAAAGCTGGGAGGCCACCACATACAAATTGTGCTCATTGTAGTTTGCATTTAAGTTTTGAGAGAATGTATTTATGTTAGTCTTGAACTACATGAGGTAGAATCTATGGAGGTTTGGCCTGGACTGATTGAGAAGCCGTGGTGGTCTGAATAAGTTTTTATTATTGTTGATTGGTGTTCATTGCCTTCTCCTTGCAATTTTCCATTAACCCAAGCTTTTGCAATATAAATATGTTTTTTTTTAAATTTCAGGACTATGTTTTTAGAGATAATATTGTCAGAAGTTGATGGAAATAATTTGTTAATCAGTGAAGAAATGGTCAAATTCCTTTCAAGCTGCTTTCAGGAAAAATGTCAGTCTGTACTAAAATTGGCTTCTACAGTGAATAATTACAATGAGGTAAGATTTTCAGGTGTTGTCATTTGATGCTAAAAAGGTGGTGCTGTGATACCTGGGAACAGGACCAAGAAGAATACAATCAAGAAAACCGATTTTCGCAAGCTTAGGAAATCATTGCATGAAATTCCATGTAGAAGGAAAAAGACACTTAGGAAGGATGGACTTACTTAAGGAATGAGTTGCAAAAAGCACAATCACAAATAATTTCATGGAAAAAGAAAATGGGAAACATCTGAAAAATCCAACATGGGTGTGCAGTAAACTCAAGGAGAAAATGCAAAGAAAAAGGAGTGTGCACATAGGATGGAGAGAGGGAAGCTCAAGTTTTCAGGAGTAGTATAAGGAAATCTAAAGTTAAAAATGAACTGTGACTAATGGTACATTTTTACTGTTGTGGGATAAGATACTAGAGCATGCCAATGAAGCTTGCCCCTTGACTGTTGGCTGTGTTGTACAGCTAGCTTTCTCTTCTTGGGGCTTCAACTGGTAATGCCCCTGTGTTTGCAATCAACTGAAGTTTGCTAACAAAGTAATTGGCATCTTGGTTTTAAAAATGTTGAAGGTGATATTCTCATGAAAATGCATTCAGATTTAGGCATGATTAATAATGGGGCATGAATTAAGATATGTTAGAAAATTAGAAACGTTCATGTTTCAGTAGGTATTTTGTTCGTAACTTGTATCCTCTTTTCTGTAGGAAGCTCTGGTCACAGTTCGGCTCCTTGATGTTCTTTGTGAAATCACATCCAATGATGGACAACTGAAATGTTTGCAGGCTTGCCCTGATTTGCTTGAAGCTGCTATCAGTAAGTAGGAAACATGCCCAGTGTATAAAAATATAATTACAGTACGATCTTTTATTTTCTTTCAATCTGTTTTTAATGATGGACTATTGTCCTACGAATGAATTCAATACTACTTTAGCACAACTAATTCAACATAGAAATAGCTTCAATATTCTAGCGTCCCTCTATCACGTACTTGGGGAAACTGAATGTGGAGAGGGTAAGAAGGTCATTGTCAAGGAACAGATATTTACATGCGTGGAAGGAATAAACCTTCAGTTGTTGGAAAATGCTATTGATGAGCAGAGAAAATATTTCCAGGAGAAAATGAAGAATCCAGGACGAAACACTTCCTCCTGATGAACTTTCTGTGAAACAGACGTCTTTCTACAGTATATTGACTATCTCACTAGCTTGTGAGCTGTTTCCTAGATCACTGTGTAATGCTTTTGTAAAGCTGTAATTTTGATTTAAGCTTGAAATCAGTATTTTGAAAGCACTCTTATTTTGTTATATTAGCTTAGATTGCATATGGTCCAAGGCATTGTTTGAACTTATTGCAACTTTCTTCTGTACTTCGTATTTTTTCTTATTAGCTCTCTCAGTAATGGGGGATTTTTCTGCAACTAGGAGAGCTTTGTGCTTGTAGTTTTTGAATAGGAGCATATATGACTGCTCATTGGAGGGAAGAATAATAGAAGCCAAGATGAAGTACTTTGGCCACATCATGAGAAGAAAGGAAAGCTTAGAGAAGTCAGTTATGCTGGGGAAAATGGAAGAGGGGCTGACCAAGGGCAAGATGGATGGATGGTATCCTTGAAGTGACTGGATTGACCTTGAAGGAGCTGAGGTGGCAACGGACGACAGGGAGCTTTGCCGTGGACTGGTACATGAAGTCACGAAGAGTCGGAAATGACTGAACGAATGAACAATAACAACAACATATATGTGTGTTCACCCACATACTTTCCTTCCACATGGAAATCTAGGAGTTTGTGAAAACACTGTGGGTGAGATCTTGCATCAAGAAGCCAGAATATAACAGCTATCCACATAGTTCCATGTTTTCCCCCTGGCCTGGCAGCTGCGAATCCCTGGAAAGGTCCACTGTTGCTGTTTCTGGTGGGGAAGAGGAGGAGCAGACATTTCAAATGATGAAGAAGCACCTGCTCCCATCTTGGAGAAGGAAGGACATTAAGCTGGGCTTACATAGTATGCCTTCCTTTCCCTTCCCCTCGGAAAATTAAACATGGACTATTGGGACCATATGCTAATACTTTTGATGCTGAAAACTTATACAATTTCCGCCTATTTCTATCAATAAATTGTAAAATCCACACAGCTTTATATATGCTCTGAATTAATTTAACTTCATATTTGTAGTGTTAATTAACAAGAAGATTGCATTTGTTTGTCATGATATTGATCTTAAGTGAACCAGTGAATTCAAGACTTGATTAAAAACAGAATAAGGTCCATTTTTGCATTAGACATTGCTACTTCTACTTTGATATCATGTAGCCAAAATTTAGCAGCAGATGTAATTTCTTTCTCTTGTTTTCTTCCTCAAAACAAGGTTCACGGGAAACATGCATTTTGTTTTGAAGGAAAATTGCACTCTTAGAAGGACCATTCTCCCTTTGTTTTAAGCAAGAAAACATGCTTGAGCTAATTTTTTTGAAACAGGCAAATTTCAGTGGAATTGGCAGCAGCACTAGAAATGTATGGACTTTTGTGGGGTTGGGAAGTCAGAATTAGGCTCCAAATATACAAAAGTGCCCAAAATGAATCAGAATATTATTTTCAGGAACAGTACCCACAGTACCGGGTGGCGTAATGGGTTAAACCCTTGTGCCGGGAGGACTGCTGACCGAAAGGTTGGTAGTTTGAATCCGGGGAGTGGGTGAGCTCCCACTCCCCGGATTCAGATGGGAGCTCACCCACTCCCCGGATTCAAACTACCAACCTTTCGGTCAGCAGTCCTCCCGGCACAAGGGTTTAACCCATTACGCCACCCGGTACTGTGGGTACTGTTCCTGAAAATAATATTCTGATTCATTTTGGGCACTTTTGTATATTTGGAGCCTAATTCTGACTTCCCAACCCCACAAAAGTCCATACATGGGTTAAACCCTTGTGCCGGGAGGACTGCTGACCGAAAGGTTGGTGGTTTGAATCCGGGGAGTGGGTGAGCTCCCATCTGTCAGCTCCAACTTCTCATGCGGGGACATGAGATAAGCCTCCCACAGGATTGGAAAACATCCGGGCATCCCCTGGGCAACATCCTTGCAGATGGCCAATTTTCTCACACCAGAAGCAATTTGCTGTTTCTCAAGTCGCTCCTGACACAACCCCCCCCCCCAGAAAACCATTTATTCTCAATTAGAGAGGTTACTTTTTCTTTTAAAACCTTGCTTTCTGTGCTACAACTAACATGGGCTACATTTATGCCCAATTCTTATTTATTTGTGAATAGTGTGCTGTTCAGTTAGACTCAGGTTAAAGAACCAATAACTTGCCAGCAAGGAAAGACGTAATATCAGAGCCAAATCCTTCTGGTTTATTGCTTTCCCCATAAACTAGAATAAGATTCCAGGGTTTGTTTCTATTTTGTGGTTCATGGGCTTATTTGGGTTTAACAACCTCAGAATTAGGTTTATATATACAAGTATATCACTATTTTTCTTTGCTTTTGCATTTCTCCAGGTTTTACAGCCCCTTCTCCAGCCCCCTCTCCACACACTAGTAGTAAAACCAAAGAGAAGCTATCAAGTGCCATGCACTAGGATTCTTTAGAATTCTTATTTATCATTTTATCTGAAGGCAGGTACTATATTTTGAGAAGTGTTTCAGTTTGTAAGTTATAATCAATGGAGATTTTGAACTGATAACTAATATTTTGTTTAATGCATGGGACAGGGGGTTTCTGTGGTGTACTCCTGGATCTTAAACACATTTTCTTGGAAAATTCCCTATAGTTGAGACCAGTGGTTGATCTTGTAATCTCTACTTTTGCAAAGTAGATTACTCACGTTATGCCTCTTTTCTATTTTGCCAAGACAGAGTATCCAAATTCTAATGGTTTTACTTTCAGTTGCAATAATAGTAATTTTTATTTAGTTGCAAAATCAAACTTAAATGCAAAATAAAATTAATTTACAATTAGATTGCCTGCAATGTTATCAATAAGACATTTTTTTCTTATATTTTAAAGCTATTTTGCGACTTACACATCTTTCTGGGAAGCAAACAACAAACATCTTCAGCACAACTCATTCTGCAAGAGGGCAGGAGCCGGTCTCTCATCCAGCTGTGGGTTTTAAATCCCATCTAATTCGTTTGATTGGAAATTTATGTTATATGAATAAGACTAACCAAGACAAGGTAAGGAAAGCTAAATAATGTCAGGAGTGTTCAAATCAATAGGAGCAATAGTACATCACTTTGTTGGGTTGCTGTGAGTTTTCTGGGCTGTACACCTCTTTGTTCTGCCCTGGGCAGAGCTAACCTGGAATATTATTTAAAACAATAAAAAGGGTTCTTTGGTTATGTCATGGAGCCCCTGGTGGCGCAGTGGGTTAAAGCACTGAGCTGCTGAGCTTGTTGATCGAAAGGTTTCAGGTTCGATTCTGGGGAGCGGCGTGAGCTTCTGCTGTCAGCTCTAGCTTCTGCCAACCTAGCAGTTTGAAACATGCAAATATGAGTAGATCAATAGGTACCGCTCCGGCGGGAAGGTAACGGCGCTCCATGCAGTCATGCCAACCACATGACCTTGGAGGTGTCTATGGACAACGTCGGCTCTTCAGCTTAGAAATGGAGATGAGCACCACACCCCAGGGTCAGACATGACTGGACTTTATGTCAGGGGACAACCATTACCTTTTTTTTGGTTATGTCAGTAGAAAAAGGGTGAACACAGAAACAGTAGGCCTCTGTGTGGAGAAGGTGGTGAAATGCTTTAATTTTTGATTTTTGTGCATAAAATAGCCTTTCTGCAATAATTATATAATGTAATAACTTTAAAAAACGTTTGTTCATTTGAAAGTCCTAGTAAAAATAAAGTTGGATTTAGCTGTATTCTGATTTTAAATATTTCTCAAATAATTGTTATTGAACCTTTACTAGGAGAGTGGGGGGCAGGGGAAAAGAGAGGGGAAAAGAAAAAAAATCCTGTTGCGTTTTGAATCTATGTTGATCATTTTCAAACACAATTAGTATGTTGTTACAAAATGATTGTTGAAGTCTTTATTTGCTTTCACTGTATCATACCATAAATAATCATGCCATCAAAATCTGAGGTTGCGACTTTCAAGATGTAGAAGTATGAGATTTTCCATTAATATCCAGTACAGGTCAAAAGTACAGGTCAAAATAATGCATTTCCGGCCCAGAGGAGGGTTCTTCCTCTGGACTAAAGCGAGTTCTTCCTCCAGACTAAAGAACAAGAGGTGTATATAATTCAGATCAGGTAGTCCAAGGCCACCTCTTTTTATTATCTTGGAGAATCTTAAATTTAATCCTTCTGTCTTCCCTTTCCTATATCTATGTTGACATGTTTTTTTTGGCCAATTTTTGAAAGAATGTTCATTTATTTTTGAAAGACTATTCATTTGCATTTTTTAAAAATAATTTTTTTTGAAGGGGGGGGGGGGAGGAATAATCTTTATTGTTAATATTCTTCCTAATAGTGAGAGACCAAGACTTTTCCAGTTATGTAAGTCATGTTTAATTTCTTTCCACTTCTTTTTATAATGATCTTGAAGTAAACTGGATTATATGAGTCTATGCTGCCATATAATCCAGTTCTAAGATGATAACCTGGATTTTATATGACAGTGTAAAAGGGGCCTCAGTTTCACAGCTGCTCCTCCCTATGAATCAGTGTTTGGAATTAACCCATTGGATGTGATACTTACTATTACCTCTGGCTTGTGTGGCATTTGCAGAAGTTGTCATGCTCCTACATGCTTCAGATAGATAGATTTGTATATTGTTTAGTCATCTGACCACATCAACAATAAAAGGCAAAAGACAAAAGATGCATGTTGCTCTAAATAATTTGTGGGTTAGGGTGGAGTTAGAAAATATGGCTCACATACTTTATTTAGTGGAGCTCAATACAGACTCCATATCTGATGAGTAACTATGAGACTTTTTTATTTCTTCTTTACACCTTTTGCTGAGGAAATCACCCACATAACATGGGCACCCTTTAAATTTGTTTTTAATATCTTAACTGAGTCTTGCCTTGATATTAGCAGCTATATTGCAAGCAAATTGTGTAATTTTGTAATCTTGCTAAAAGTTGGTGGTATCAGGTTATTTGAAATGTGTACACTATAATATGTGTAAGGAATAAAACCTGACGACTATGAAGCCATTTTCGGTTTAGTTACGTTACATTAGCACAAATGTAGACAATAGATTGATTTAGTATTCTTACAAGTATTATTTTTTTAATATGCCCTCTTATTCCCCCCTCCCCCAGTTACTAGGTTACTGGGTATCTTGAAAAAGCAAACACGCCTTGGTAACTTTGTCTTGTTGTTGTTCATTCGTTCAGTCGTCTCCGACTCTTCGTGACCTCATGGACCAGCCTACGCCAGAGCTCCCTGTCGGCCGTTACCACCCCCAGCTCCCTCAAGGTCAGTCCAGTCACTTCAAGGATGCCATCCATCCATCTTGCCCTTGGTCGGCCCCTCTTCCTTTTGCCTTCCACTTTCCCCAGCATAATTGTCTTCTCTAGGCTTTCCTGTCTCCTCATGATGTGGCCAAAGTACTTCAACTTTGTCTCTAGTATCTTTCCCTCCAGTGAGCAGTCGGGCTTTATTTCCTGGAGGATGGACTGGTTGGATCTTCTCGCAGTCCAAGGCACTCTCAGCACTTTCCTCCAACACCACAGCTCAAAAGCATCGATCTTCCTTCGCTCAGCCTTCCCTAAGGTCCAGCTCTCACATCCGTAGGTTACTACAGGGAATACCATGTCTTAAGGGAGCAATATATAATCTCCTGATAGGTTGCTTCATGTAGCATCTTGTTCTAAAGAGCCTGAGGCACCCTTTTTCTCTGCACTGCAGTGTTTTGTGCTGTAACATATGCTTACCTTGGTTGCTATATACTCCAATAATTATTGTAGTAAATGTGAGGCTTTCAGAAATATATAAATCACAAAATCAAGACACAGGTTTATACAAATGATAGTCCTGTTCAGTTTTAAAAGCCTGGTTAAAATGTATATATTACTCCAGTGAGATCTATGTATTTGAACCCTGTTATTGGGACAACTTTGAGAAGAAATGTACTAGATGTTACAGGGGTAGGTGACTGCGATAATGAAAGATAAGTAAGCATTCATCAGATAACTTAATGACAAGATTTGTGAAGAGAGTTTTGTGTGAATATTACAGAAACTGCATCTGCAATTTTTAAATTGCTGTATTATGAATGTTTCTTTTTTTTCTGTCTTGCCATTGCACTCCAAGCAGATGTTAGGTAATATAAAGTGGGAAGAAGAACTGTATTGAAGTAAAGCCTGTACTATTGAGTCTTGAAAGTTTAGGGGAAACATTTAAGTTGTCTAAAAATTCTTGTAATGGGGAGTACCTTGTAAATATTCTTTCTCTCCTAGTTCTGTCCTGTCCCAGAACCATGCATCAAGTGCTTCCTGTGATCATTAGCTTTGTGTTCAAGATGAGTGATTTGTAGTGGGAAGAATGTATAAACATTTCAAGCCACGTCAAAGATGCTATTGTTCATCAGTAGAAATACATTAATTTCAAGTGTGTAGAATGTGAATATTTTTTTCTTTCTGTGTGGTTTAGATGATATAATGGATGTTATACTGTGCTCAGATGAAGAAAAAAAATCTTGAGGTAGATTTTTTAAAAAGTGGGAAAATAGCCATATTAATCAGGGAACAAGATATTAGTAATGTTTAACTTGATTGGTTTGTAGATTTCCTAGTACAAAAATAAGATCCAATAAATTATTAGGATAATCCATTTATTTTAAATTTATTTTAAAAACGCTTCATTGTACTGTAGTAATAGCTAGCTACCCTCATTTATTTAATTACGGTTAGGCTGTATGATTTATAACATATACACAAACATGCACAGACATACCATATATACTCGAGTATAAGCCGACCTGAATTTAAGCCGAGGCACTTAATTTTACCACAAAAAACTGGGAAAACAGTATAAACTGAGGATGGGAAATGCAACAGATACTGGTAAATTTCAAAATAAATATAAATACCAATAGAATTATAATAATTGAGGCATCAGGAGGTTAAATGTTTTTGAATATTTACATAAAACTGTAATTTTTACATAAAACTTGCATACCCTTCCAATAAAAATAAATAGAGTAAAATAATAAATGTAATAATAACAATAATAAAGTAAAATAATAAATGTAATAATAATAATAATAATAATAATACATTTATTACATATTTATAACAGAGTAAAATAATAAATAACCTTGACTCAAGTATAAGCTGAGAGAGACTTTTTCAGCCCCCCAAAAGGTCTGAAAAACTAGGCTTATACTCAAGTATATACAGTATATGTGCAAATAAATCCCCCACTTCTCCCAGGAAAAAGGCCAGGTTCCAAACTGATCACAAGAACTCCAGCAAAACCCCTGAGTTTGGGCAACTAGCAACACTTAGGCCACCTTTCTTTTAATGTTGAAGGCTTGTGTGAGCAGCAGGTGACCATCAAGCTTCTCTCAAACCTTCCTATTGGTAATAAAGCAAAAAGCAATGAAAACAGATAATCACTTACATAAATAGAAAGGTAAAGAGAAAACAATGGGGGGGGGGGTTGTTAAAGAGAGGACTAATTTTGATTGCTCTTTGTCTGAACCATCCAAAATCTCCAAAGTGATCAAAAGGAGGCACGGACATGGGGACCACTTGGCTTATATAGCCTGGGTACTGCCCACTATCACACAGCGTACTCTCTTGGCCCCACACATGATTAACTCTTAATCAAGAGATTCAATGGCCTCCCATCACTATGCAACAAGGCCACTCAAAATAGGATGGGCAATTTGATGTAACTTGACTGATATGAAATGCATATAGATCACTGTTCATAGACTGTAACAGTTGAGCTACAAGTATCTCTTTTTTCTCTGCCCTTGTCTCATGCCCTCTTTTGGTAAAGTTATAGGAACATACAAGTTACTGAAGCAATTGAAACTGTAGTCCATCCATTTGCCTTTTCCTGTATGAAAGGTTACAGTTTAGCTGTCAAACAAGATATATTTTCAGCAGTGACACTGCAGATGGTTTTTTGTAGATCACTTGTGGAAACCGTAATCATAATTGCAATAGGATGTAGGGTGTGTCATTCTGGGAGACTGCCACTACTTGGGTGGTTGTGGTGTTCAGATCTCTGCTTCAGTGTGCAAGTGAACCTTGGGAATTGCAGTTTCAGCATGCAGTGGACTGTCTTACTTAAGTCATCCGTATAAACAGTATGACCTACTATTTTTTATGTGTTCATTATGAGCTCTACTTCAATTTCTGCCATTTTGATATTTTTAGTAATTTAAATGTACTAAAAGGTCAATAACCAAAGATTACCTGACAATGGACTGGGACTAGATTTCGCACAGAGAAACCCCGTGACCAACAAAACATACTGGACAAGTTTGGGGGAAGGGGAGTTATAGTTCACCTGCATCCAGAGAAACAGTGACCCACACCGACAATGGACCTGGGCCAAACTTGGCACAGAGAAACCCCATGACCAACTGAACATACTGCAGGGGTTTGTGAGAATTGGCATTGATTAAACTTTGAATACAGATAGGGTTAGGGGAGGATTGACCCGTGATTCTGGAAATTGTTGTTCACCCACACCAAACTGAGAATACCTAACATCCAAAAACAAACAAATAACCCGGGCACCGCCAGGTCCCTAAGTTAGTATATATATAAAAGCTTTGGATAGCACGGGGAAGGATTAACACCCTTGTGCTGTTTGTTTTGCTAAATTTCACCTCACTTTCTGTCCCTGTGATAATTGGATTTTTTTTTTAAAAAAAATCACTTGCTGTAGAAACAAGGATTGGTGATAAAGCTTCAGTGGAGACACCTTTTCCCCATGATAAATCTTTCAGGAGTGAATTTCCCTTCTAGTGATAGATTTCTCTCACTTGCCGTTGTCTCACCTCTGTTCTTAACTATGAGTTGTTTGTATATCAGATGTTTGTAACTTGGGGATTGTCTATATATATGAATTCTGGAGAGGTAATTTTAATGAAAGGTATGTTAGTGTCCCTCCCTCCCTCTCTTTCTAGTGAAGGGGGTGATGTGTAATACGTCCCCTTCTGTACACCTTCTCCATAATTTCAAGGCCCCTTGCCTGAGCTTCTAGAGTATATTTTTTCATGAAGATAAAAATGTGTTTGTGGTGGAGTAAGGCTAACTTTGAATCTGGACCTTCAAGGAAGAAGGGTAAAATTATTAAAATGCTATTTTAAGTGGCAGTGAAAGAATGCAGGATAGATAGTGATAAATTAGACCAAGTGAATATTAGGGTGAGGCAAAAATGCATAATGAAAGAAAATTCAAATTTTATTGAATATCTGAACAAATTAAATTGAATTTGTCACAAAATATAGGGTTGCATACACAAAATTGTTTTTTTTTCTATTCCTTTATAAAATAATAGAAACAGATAAAGGGCCTCCAATATCATAAAATGAAGTTGTAATCTTCTTTCTCTTCTCTTCTTCTCATCCCCTGCTTTCCCCCCAGGATTGGGACACAAAACATCTCACAATCTAAAAAGCAATATAATTAAAAACATACAAAGGCAAATATTAAAACCAATGTTTGTACCACTTTTTATTTTGTGCAAGCAAAAGTAGAAAACTTTGAGAAAAATACATAAAACACATTAAAACAGACCACAATGTTATTTACGTATATGTCTCTCTGTGTGTATGTATTTTAAATAAATTAACATTATTTTATTTAAATTTCATTATTAAAAACTCTTGCTCATATATTAGGTTAATTAGTATATTATACCCTGTATTTGTTACTCTTTCAGTTTACCCCCCCCCCTCATCTTGTATGGTTTCTTCTTTCTGTTGTAGAGTAGATACCTGTGTTTATATAAATGAAACTAAAGGCTGGCATCTTGTTCACTAATTATGAAATTGCACACCAAACACATGGAGCACATGGAAAGAAGCAATTGCAGCAGCATCCTGGGGGGGGGGGGGGGGGGGTGCTCCCATTGTCTCTTCTCAATGTATCCCATGACTGGGAAAATGCTTCAGGCATCACCTCCCAGTCCTCCAATCTGCAGCAACTTGGCAGAAAACATAGATTTATGGGAGATGATTTTGTCAGACAGGATCTTGTCAGGCAAATGATGGGTGTATCTTGGCCACAAGGAGCATAAAATGCCTTTTATGTGCATTTCTATATCCCCTGGATAAGACACTTGCAAAATTGTGTCAATAAAGCCGGCATTTTATTAGTTGGGCACATAAACCAGATGCAGAATCCCCAAAACACAGCAACCTGAGTTTGTTCGATGCCTGCTATGAGACCATCAGTGAATTTAGTGTCCCTTGAAAAGAGGAAAGCAGGATATATATGTAATGTTTTTCATAGGGTTATTATGCAGGAGATAATCAATTTCCCCCTTCCGTCTTTATATTTAAATGTTATATTTAAAGGTTTCATAGTGCCAGGAGTATAACATAATCCATAGAAATCAGTAGTGGTAAAGATTTTAGTTCTGCTTTGAATTGGTGGGTATGGGATGCCCTGATGTGGCTGGGAAAAGATCTTTCTTCCTTATGCCATCCATCTCATTGGGGAAGTGGATGTCACATCAGAGCTTTTGCCATTCCAGCATACGATCTGTGGAAAAGAGCCTCTATCCGCAAGTATTTCAGCAGATTTTCAGGATGTGGTGGCTTCCAATAATAGATTTGTTTGCCACAACCTCAGTTGTATCTATTATAAGCCAAAGTGCCTATATCCTAGACTCAGACCCACAAATCGTAGAGAATAAATTATTCCTCTTTTTTCAAGTTAGGCAGAACTCAGCACCTTAGCTTTGTGGCAGCAATCTTATCAAGCATCTAAACTGCGGTTTCATGCCTGTCTCTGCTATCTACACAGGCTAATTGTGATGCAAGCCTTCTTGTGATCATGATCACTGGCTGCCTAGAGAGGATGGCATTGTAATCCTCAAGCCTAATAAAATATTCTTATGTCTTTGTTTTCCACTCTCAGCTGCGTCTGACAGAAACCTTTGGCCTTTGCAGTATGTTTCTCATTCTCCCATTTTTATGCTTTCTGAAATGCAATTGAACTTCTTGCTAAAATGATAGAAAGGAATCCTGTCTCACCTTTAAGACTGAATGAAAGAAAGTTAATGGAGAGATTTCAGGTGAGCTTTGACATCATCTCTCACCACTTGTGCACATATTCAGCCCACTTGCACCCTCCTGGTTTGGTACTTGTAAGTAGGACTGCTTCTTACTATTGATTGTACAATTAATAGGGGTACTACTAGCCCATGGTAGCAGGAAATGACGGGATCCTAGCTGAACTGTTCAAAATCTTGAAAGATGATGCTGTCAAGGTGATGCATGCCATATGCCAGCAAATATGGAAAACACAAGAATGGCCATCAGACTGGAAAAATCAACTTACATCCCCATCCCAAAAAAGGGAAATGCTAAGGACTGCTCAAACTTCCGTACAGTGGCCCTTATTTCACATGCCAGTAAGGTAATGCTCAAGATCTTACAAAGAAGACTCCAGCAATACATGGAGAGAGAGTTGCCAGACGTTCAAGCTGAGTTTAGAAACAGCAGAGGAACAAGAGACCAAATTACCAATATCCGCTGGATAATGGAGAAAGGCAGGGAGTTTCAGAAAAACATCTATTTCTGTTTTATTGACTATTCTAAAGCCTTTGACTGTGTGGATCGTAATAAATTGTGGCGGTATGGGCATACCAAATCACCTTGTCTCTCTCCTGAGGAATCTGTATAGGGACCAAGTAGCAACAATAAGAACTGACCATGGAACAACTGACTGGTTCATGATTGGGAAAGGCATATGGCAGGGTTGTATCCTCTCCCCCAACCTATTCAACTTGTATGCAGAACACATCATGCGATGTGCGGGGCTTGACAAATGCAAGGCTGGGGTGAAAATTGCTGGAAGAAACATCAACAACCTTAGATATGCAGATGCCACCACTTTGATGGCCAAAAGCGAGGAGGAGCTGAGGAGCCTTCTAATCAAGGTGAAAGAAGAAAGCACAAAAGCTGGGTTGCAGTTAAACATAAACACCCCCCCCCCCAAAGATTATGGCAACAAGAATGATTGACAACTGGGAAATAGAGGGAGAAAACGTGGAGGCAGTGACAGACTTTGTATTTCTAGGTGCAAAGATTTACGCAGATGCAGACTGCAGCCAGGAAATCAGGAGACGCTTCTTGGGAGGACAGCAATGTTCAATCTCGATAAAATTGTGAAGAGTAGAGACATCACACTGGCAACAAAGATCTGCATAGTCAAAGCAATGGCCTTCCCCGTAGTCACCTACGGATGTGAGAGCTGGACCATAGAGAAGGACCATAGGGAAGGCTGAGCGAAGGTAGATAGATGCTTTTGCTGCTGGAGGAAGGTTCTGAGAGTGCCTTGGACAGCGAGAAGATCCAACCAGTCCATACTTTAAGAAATAAAGCCTGACTGCTCATTGGAGGGAAGAATAGTAGAGGCCAAGATGGAGTACTTTGGCCACATCATGAGAAGACAGGAAAGCTTAGAGAAGACAATGATGCTGGGGAAAATGGAAGGAAAAAGGAAGAGGGGCCGACCAAGGGCAAGATGGATGGATGGCATCCTTGAAGTGACTGGATTGACCTTGAAGGAGCTGGGGGTGGTGACGGCTGACAGGGAGCTACTGCATGGGCTGGTCCATGAGGTCATGAATAGTCGGAAATGACTGAACGAATGAACAACGACAAACTACTAGCCCATATTGTTACTGATGCAGGCAGTCCTGAAGCTAATGTTTCACATTTGATCATATGGGGGTGAAGTGAAACTTTGGCTGTAGGTTCCCTATTTCAGTGTAATTCTCCTATTGACAAACTAAATAAATGTAAGGTACAGATGTAGTACCTTATATTTATTCTGTACTATTTTTTGTGTTCTTGACAAAAATGTCGACATATTTCTTGTCCCACCTATAGTAAACTAAATGAATAAATCAATAGCTGAATAGTATTCTTTAATTATGTAAACCCTGTTGATTCAGTGGCTGTATTGTAGTGTAGTTGAGGCTAGACACTGAATTTCTGTTAGTTTTATTTTTCAAGGTAAAGTTGACAATATCAGCATAGCTGGTCATGTGCTGAATCTTCAGGCATGCAGAGTGCACACAGCCCTTAAAGCATTCCTTTTCCATTGTCACTGAACTCTCTGTCAGAAATTGTCTTACTTGTGATGTATACCTTTTGGAATGAAAACTGTTTGAATCAGTAATTACTATGTCAAAAAGAGAGCTTAAGCCAAGTGCTGGCATGCCTGGACATATCTAGATATTTAAAACAAATGCATACGATAATTTGTCTTCTTGTTCAAGGATGATTTAGCTGCTGTATTGTAATATGATTGTTGATATTTGCAAATTGGGGTTTAGTTGTGCATGCATTAAGATTATTTTGATTACAGCAGCCTCAGTACATATGAAATTGTTGGTTTGCAAAAAAATAAATAATATAATCACAGAACAGCATTTGACAGCAGAGACTGATTGTACAGATTGGGCCATATTTTGGTTAATCCCACCCATTTCCCCAGCTATGTTGTATCTCATGTTTAGCAGCTGCAGGAGTGACTCTTCATGCCAGAACAAGAACATTAGGTGTTCACTTGCATTGATATGAGGATGCTTGTTCTTCATCTAGATGCACAATATAATTTATTTTTCTTAAACATAACTACAATAATAGGAAGAAAAATTCTAGAGATGTCAGACTCCAATATTGAAAATGTTTTTAGGGAAAGTAGTTGCTCAAATGCAAAATGGTATCATTGTCTCTGGATTAAATTACAATACCTTGAAGGACATGTGGGACTGTCAGGACAAGCTTTTGAAGTATTGTTGGCAGTACCTCTGGGTACTCCAGCTGCGTTCCTCAGGACAGAGACAGGTGTAGTATCTGTAAGAGTGAGGCTCTTGGACATGTTGGAGGATTGCCTCCCTGTGCTTTGTTTAGACAAACAATAGAAGAAAAACAGCTGGATTAACATAGTCTTAAGATTTATTAACTTCTAAAACTTTCAACTGCCATTTTCCCCCCTAAAATTAGAAAAAAAACTAAGAGACTGGATCTATAACTTGGATAATGATCAGAACTTAGATTCAATTGCATCTTCTGATTTTACCCATTGGTATCATTTGTTAAAATCAAAATCATGTAACACTTCAATATTTACAAACTCTTACCTTTGCCCTTCTGTTTTGGACATCATAAATGGAAACATTCTGATAAATTAATGGCTATGTATTTATGGCATGGATGAGGTAGATGATAGCTTAAATTACTAACTATATTGCCAACTTCATCAAAACACCAGTAAGAGATTATTGGGACAAAATTTGGCTTATTTACAGTTTGAAACTATGTTGGCTTCTATCAGATGGTGACTTGGTGTTACAAATAACATTAGTCTTTTTTTTTTTGCTAAAGCTGCAAAAACTATTTGTGCTAGTTATTTGAAACATGTTGCCACAGGTTGTGCAGAAAATGCATTCATCTCATTTTCTGTATGGATGCATATATGCAGGAATATATATAATCATAGAATCATAGAATCATAGAATCAAAGAGTTGGAAGAGACCTCATGGGCCCTCCAGTCCAACCCCCTGCCAAGAAGCAGGAATATTGCATTCAAATCACCCCTGACAAATGGCCATCCAGCCTCTGCTTAAAAGCTTCCAAAGAAGGAGCCTCCACCACACTCCGGGGCAGAGAGTTCCACTGCTGAACGGCTCTCACAGTCAGGAAGTTCTTCCTAATGTTCAGATGGAATCTCCTCTTGTAGTTTGAAGCCATTGTTCCGCGTCCTAGTCTCCAAGGAAGCAGAAAACAAGCTTGCTCCCTCCTCCCTGTGGCTTCCTCTCACATATTTATACATGGCTATCATATCTCCTCTCAGCCTTCTCTTCTTCAGGCTAAACATGCCCAATTCCCTAAGCCGCTCCTCATAGGGCTTGTTCTCCAGACCCTTGATCATTTTAGTCGCCCTCCTCTGGACACATTCCAGCTTGTCAATATCTCTCTTGAATTGTGGTGCCCAGAATGGTACACAATATTCCAGGTGTGGTCTAACCAAAGCAGAATAGAGGGATAGCATTACTTCCCTAGATCTAGACACTATGCTCCTATTGATGCAGGCCAAAATCCCATTGGCTTTTTTTGCCGCCACATCACATTGTTGGCTCATGTTTAACTTGTTGTCCATGAGGACTCCAAGATCTTTTTCACACGTACTGCTCTCGAGCCAGGCGTCACCCATTCTGTATCTTTGCATTTCATTTTTCTGCCAAAGTGGAGTATCTTGCATTTGTCACTGTTGAACTTCATTTTGTTAGTTTTGACCCATCTCTCTAATCTGTCAAGATCGTTTTGAATTCTGCTCCTGTCCTCTGGACTATTGGCTATCCCTCCCAATTTGGTGTCATCTGCAAACTTGATGATCATGTATAAAGGAAACAATTTACTATAGTGTTGTATGTAATGTACAGGGAACCCTGGAACCAAACCCCAGCAGATTCCAAGGGCCACTGTATAGAGAAGTTAGGTTCTTAATGACTGTTTTTAAAATATTTTTATTGTTTTCATTGCCTTCTTATTTGCATTTAGCTACTATTTTATTATTTTTCTTTCTTTTTTATTAAGGTTTTCAGATAACAATAAAACGGGGGAAACATATTTGGCATAGAAAAGTAGGAAAGTAAAGAAAAAAGTAATGTTGGGGAATGAAAGGAAGGTAAAGAAGGAGATTGGATGGGAAGGTAATGGGGGGGGTAGCTGAGGGGGGACTAAGGAGGGAAGATAGGATATTATTATTTATTATTTTTCTTTTTATTGTGAGGCATGTGGGGATTTTTTAAAATGTCTTCTGAAATACATGATGAATTCATTACATAAAGCACTTTACTTTGAAGATGGCCATAAAGAGGCACTAAATCTTATTGTTATTTTTCAGTCAGACACCTGAGAGTTGTTTAATTATGTTTCAAATGTGACACATAATGTGGTTAATGCACCATAGTTTGCAAACTCACTTTAAACCATCAATTTCAGATCCTTCTTGGTTACTATTCTGGAATAAACATACTATAGTTCTATCTGCATAGAGCACAGATATTTACAGTTCAACTAGAGCTGTAAAAATATTTATCAGCAAGAAAAATAATTATTAAATATGTCTCTTTTTCTTATAGGTGTATGAATTAGATGGCATCCCGTTGATCTTGGATAATTGCAGCATTGATGATAATAATCCTTGTATCCTTTCAATGGTGTTCTACTACTGGAAATGACACATGGCCCTTATAATGCAATTTGAGCCAAGGATGGGTTTGTGTATGCAGACACTAGAGGTAATGCCCTTTTTTCTTTTCATTTGTGGCCCAGATGTTTTGGCCTTCCCAAAATCCCAACAACTGGTAAACTGGCTGGGATTTCTGGGTGTTGTAGGCCAAAACATCCGGGGACCCACAGGTTGAGAATCACTGACTTGAAACAAGTCTTTAAAGCCATCCTAAACCAGAGTCCCCAGATGTTTTTGCCTTCAACTCTCAGGAATCCTAACAGCTGGTAAACTGGCTGGGATTTCTGGGAGTTGTAGGCCAAAACATCTGGGGACCCACAGGTAGAGAACCACCACCCTAAAGGATGATTAGCTGCTAGAATTCAATGAGGCAAATGCATGTTTGAAAATTCTCTTAATATTGAATTATATTGTTGCTCATTGACTCACATGTTTTGGTACACTTACTTGTTAATGTTTTATTGTCATTTCTAACCCTGCATAATTTCTACAGTTTTTTAATTCTATTGTCAGAAAATGGTTTCTGCCATTTTTGATTTTCATTTCAGTTGGAAAGAAGTCATTACATTCTACATTTTGAACCTTAAAAAAAAAGATATCCTTCTTAATGGCCACAGATATTCCCCTTCCTGGGTGCAAAACCTGTTTTATGTATTTATTTTATATTGATATTTTGTTCTAAACTGTTTTTCTTAATAGCATGTATTGAGGGGGAAAATCACAAAACACTTGTGTTTTGCTTTTCTTTTTTCTTGTCAGATCTCTAATGTGTTTAGCTGAGATTTAAACCTTTTAAAGTTATGCTAAGATGATTTTAACTAGTGGTTCTTTTGAAGGGTAGTAATCAAGTGGAGAAACTACATTATTTTGTACCATCTTAAAACAAATAGGGCTGAGTGGACTTCATTATATCTTCCTCTTTCTGAATATCTGAAACTCACTGTTGTCATTTTAAATTAGGATTACTAGTGGAATCTAACCAAACTTGGTAATTGTAGCTTGTCCTGAACCATTTGCTTCAGTCATCATTTGATCGGTCAGCTGAAACAAACAGATAGTACATTACTATGCAGCTCATCAATTTTACATACTTATTAAATTAGACCAGTGGGGAAATTAGTTCACAAATATGGTAATATTCTGTTAAAAGAAGAATAAAAGATTAAATTATTATAACTAGGGAAAATCTAATAGAAATGTCACAGAGAAAGAAAACGAATAGTTGACAAACTTTTATTACAAACTAGCTTAGGTAACTGCAATGTCTGGGTTAAGTAATTGTAGTGTTATTTATTCAAAAAACAAGTTATTTTGTTTTGGATTTTATGAATTATCACATTAGAAAATGCATAAGGATATGGGTAAACTATCACTCCCATCATCCCAGGTCTACCCTCACCCCCAAACACCACCAATTCTTAAGGTAGGTCATGAGGGGTGTGTGTGCCAGGTTTGGTCCAGATCCATCATCAGTGGGATTCACAGTGCTCTTTGATTGTGGGAGAATTACAACTCCCATCATCCCAGCTCAATCCCCCCCAACCCCAACAGTACTTAAAGTTGGTCATGAGGGGCCATGAATTTGTGCTAGGTAAGTGGGTGGTTAAGACAATTAATCTCACCTATCAACTTGCACCCCCCCCCCAAAAAAAAACACCCTCCCTATGCTCAATCTCACCCCACTAGGGCTGCAACTACATCTTACACGTGCCTCAGAGGTGTCTCTTTACCTGCAGTCTGTCAGGCTGCAACATGGTCCATACCCTCCACTTTCATACATTACCGCAGATTGAACTGTAGGGCAATGGGAATTTGGGCAATCTTTTTGTTATCCTTGATTCATCTGGCAATACCCAGATTATATAAATTTGCCTCAAGAGTGCTCTACTCTCCTTTAGATATCATTGCAGTATTTATCTAATAAAAACTCAATTTTTAACTGTCCCTTGTTTTAAATTTCAAATATAATGTTTGATTTCTGGTAATTCCATTTGTGTTGCAGTGAGTTTATTCATTGCAGCCTTTTAACAACCAGCTTTATTCTCCCATCTAAAAACAAAATACTTTATTGTACAGTAGTACATAGAAGTCTTGGAACCGCTTCAGAAAAAACTGGCTTCAGAATTGTAAATAAAATGATTTCCTGTAACTTCATTTAGTTCTTGCATACATGATTTTATGTTGGCTGGTAGCTAACGCTTCTGATGATGATATGTCATTTAATGTTTGGCTGATGGAAATATGGAGCTCTTTGATTCAAAAAACCTGTACAGCAAAGCCTCTGTATTATGTTAATATCAATCTGGCAGTACTTCCTGAAACCAAAATGGCCATAACACTGGAAGAGGAAAAAGCCGGATTGACTTTTGGGCGATCCTGTAGTCGGCTAGGTTGATGGAATCAAAATTGGCACCATTTGTGAAAAGAAAACCTGTGGTTTCTCTTTTCCTCTCGCACTGCAATAGTAGTTGTGGATCCACATATTACTGAACCATTAGTTTTGAAAAAAATGCTGAAAATGTAGGTACAAGCTAATTTTTACATAAACCCATTCAAAAAACATTTTCTGTCATTATAGTCAGTCTGACAGTCATCTTAGAGGTAGATGCAAACTACTTTTGACCTCATGGCAGTGATTACTGTAATTGTGGTTTATGAAACTTCAGGTTAAATCTAGGAGAAATCAAGTTGCTATGGTCAATAACAATTGTGAGATTCCAGGAAAGAGTTTCTTGCAAAAACTAACCAGAATTTCTTATGGAAAAGTGCAGCCTGAGAGAACAATCAGGCTACAGGATTTGAAACAGTCCATGCTGATGAGGAGAGCAAAAACAGAGATATTATTTCATTCGAAGGAGTGAACTATTGCAGTCATTCTGTTTTGTAGCAGCAAGTACATTTTGCTTCAGAATAGTAAAATGCATGAATTGGGAGAACTTGCATTATGTGAAAGCAAAACAGCTAAACAAATACTGAAGAAAATAACACTTGAGTCTTCCCAGTGAAAAGTGAGAGCAAAATCTTTTAGAAATTAAAAGTATATGATAATGAACTAGCTAAATAAAAGCTGACATTGGCTTGCATAAACCCAAGACTGCAATAACTCTGACTCACACACTGATAGGTTAGGTGGAAGTGCAGGTTCATCAGTGCAAGATCTGTTGCAGTTTTGGAAAACAATGCAGTGTATTCAGTAGTAGCCATAGCAGTATGGTGTATTTTCCAGCCAACTGGTCTTTATAAAGACTTTAAAGCTACTTAGATTAAAATCATGACAGATATTTTCTGCATATTTTCTTTTACTGTTCATGAACAGAATATATATATATCATAGAAAATGTATATAAAAATTTCCCACAGTGTAATATAAACATGATTTAGATTTAAATTTGGTAAAATGTAAAATTATGTAAAATTTGAAATGATCATTTGAAATCCATTGTCGTAGTTCAGTTGCAACTACGGGTAACTGATCTTACATGGCCTGGATTTGCATTCACATTTGCATAAGGAGGATCTTTAAATCATTTAGCCTGGCTCATTTACTTATCTATATAAATAAAAATGTAATGTTCTTTTGTGGAATTAACAGAACTCAAAAACCACTGGACGAATTGACACCAAATTTGGACACAATACACCTAACAACCCAATGTATGTCCTTCGCTCAAAAAAATTGATTTTGTCATTTGGGAGTTGTAATTGCTGGGATTTTTAGTACACCTACTATCAAAGAGCATTCTGAACTCCACCAATGATGGAATTTGAACCAATCTTGGGACACAGGACTCTCATGACCAACAGAAAATACTAGAAGGGTTTGGTGGGCATTGACCTTGAGTTTGGGAGTTGTAGTTCATCTACATCCAGAGATCACTTTGGACTCAAACAATGACAGATCTGGACCAAACTTGGCATGAATACTCCATATGCCCAAATATAAACACAGGTGGAGTTTGGGGAAAATAGAGCTTGACATTTGGAAGTTGTAGTTTCTGGGATTTATAGTTCACCTACAATCAAAGAGCATGCTGATCCCCACCAAAGACAGAATTGGGCAAACTTCCCACACAGAACCATAATACCTAAGGCCATCTAGTCCAACTCCCTTCACCAGGGCAAGAAAACGTAATCAAAACCCTCCTGACGAAGAGCCATCTAGCCATAGATATAGATAGATAGATATGTTTCACACAGACACACACACAGATATAGTATCATCGATTTGAAAGGGACCCCTGAAGAAGGATGATTATATGTCGCATGTTCCAGAGGAGACAAACCAGACAATCTCCACATCAACACTAACATAGAAACAGCAAGAAATACTGTTTACCCACAAGCATAAAGGAATTACATATATTAGAAACCATTACTTTATTTTCCAGATATTCCAGATTTATTCTATGACTAGGGGACAGCTAGTCATAGAATAAATAAGAAATTACACTTACTGCATATTCACATTAACATTGCATGGAGAAGGCATGTGCATACTGAATATCACTTCCTGGCTCAGAGTGTGTCATTCAAGTCTTAAAATACTACTGCCAGATTGTAATATATATATCTAATTATTTAAGTGTTCCAATTAAAATTAGTAAGCAATTTTAGCATATAACTGCTGAAGTTTTCCCCTCTAATTTTAACATGTGGAATTTTTGGTAGCTTAGCTTTTTTAGGTTGACTTATCCAGAACATTAAATAGAAGTTATTGAAGTCAAAAAATAGCTTTTAAATATCGTAAGCATGAAATATCATAATCATGGAATGTTTTTGGCTTTACATTGTCCAAGAGTGTGATTTTTCTCCTCCATTTTTGAAAAATCTAAATGGGTTTTAGTTATGCCTAAATTATAGGGTTCTATTAAAATGTCAAAAATATGGAAAGCTGTGGCTAGATTGTATGTACCCTGTCTTTTTTTATTATTAAACTGCAATAGTGGAGTTGATTTTAGGGTCTCAGTTTCTTTAATAAATTATGAACTGTAAATTTTCAACTCTTCAAAGGCCTGATTATATCCAAAGCTGCTCTTTCTTGAATCAACTACTAGGAACAGCTCTATAATTTCATCAGAAAACTTTTTTTCCCAGTTATATTTTAATTTTTTTAAATGAAACATTGTCATGAGATGTTTTTAAACTTGCGTAAGTTCAGCTCTTAAGGATTATCCATTTCTTTAAATGTTAGTAACTTTAAGGACTAAAAACATACTATGGGTACTCTCAAATGATTGAGTGGTGAGTCAGGATGTATGTAGTTCCCATTAATTCAGCAGTGGATGTGATCTTGTTGGAACTGTCTGTAGGATTCGGAATAACAAATCGGAGCAAATGATTAAAATTTGTTTTCTTTTTAATTGTTCTGTACCATATATTTATATAACATGTGCATCAAGGGTTTGTGTGTCAGAGTGAAGTTCAATATGGACACATTTTTCAGATAAAAACATTCCAACTCATTGGGTTGTTGTAGGTTTTTTCAAGCTATATGGCCATGTTCTACAGGCATTTTCTCCTGACATTTTGCCTGCATTTATGGCAAGCATCCTCAGAGGTAGTGAGGCATCCTCACTACCTCTGAGGATGCTTGCTGTAGATGCAGGCAAAATGTCAGGAGAAAATGCCTGTAGAACATGGCCATATAATCTGAAAAAACCTACAACAACCCAGTGATTCCGGCCATGAAAGCCTTCAACAATACATTCCAACTCATTGTTTTCAGAAAATGATGTTACATAATGGGACAAGGGATGATCCTGGAGCAAAAGAATCTATTTCCCCATTCGGTTTTTTAAAATAAAAACCCACTATTTAGGTGTAGGCATACTGCTCAATATGTAACGAAGGAATGCGTAGTGATAGACATGTTACGGACATCAGCCTCATTGGTTTCTGACTGATTTACTTTAGATAAATCAGACAGAAAACAATAGGATTTTTCCCCAGTTAAACATGTAAAAGTTGTATGCAGTAAGATATCATGCATAATTATAGTTAAAAGTGACATAAAACTGGACTGATTTTTTTTAAAAAAAATATTCCCCATAGTTTTGCAAGACAGAATCTGACTCTTTTCGGTAAAGAAATGGTTATTTTGTAACAAGATTCATAATAATGAAGTACTGGTTTGGGGGTTTAGCAATTTAAAGTAAACCTGCAGAAGTAAAGCCACTGGATTGTGGTGCGTTATTTTCTTTTTGTATAGTTTGGCAACAAATGAACTCATGCCCCTGTTTGCTGTAACTATGGAAACTTTAGAAGCACTCTTTCTAAAGCTTGAGTATACAATAAAGTGCTTAAAGTGTTGGTTGGATTACGGACTTCAGAATACGTTCAATTTTTTATCTCTCTTTTGGGGAAGAACAAGAGAGTAATGTGAATAATAACTGGGGACTTGCTTTAATCTCCGGTGACACTTAAGTCTGTATAGGTCTCCATCTAGCCATCCAAGAATCTAAGGCCCTCTCAGCATGTTAAGGATAATCATACATATTCATGACTGAATGGGAAAAATTGGAACAGAAGGAGGAAACTGTGAACTAGCCACAACACCCCATCTGGCAGTATAGTGATATAAAATAGGAGGGCGGATGACCAGATATAAACGATACGATGCTTTTCCACATATTTTTCATTGTATTTAATTTCTAATATTTAAACACATACCAACCAGCATACAACAGTGTATTTAACTAACAAATTGTTTTAGGACACCTGATCTGCAAATATTGGAAGATACTTCAGCATCTTTCCTTTCTCCATTTCAGAGAGTCCATTCATGCAATTTCACCCCTACCCTAACCCAAGCGAGTCAGTGATAAAAAGGTCTTCATCTAGATCAGAGTTTCTTCCATTTTTTTCCATTCACAATCCCTTTTCGCCCAAGAAATCTTTAGGTAACCCTGGTATATAAGTATATAAAATAGGTAAACAAATTAAACATTTACTAATAATAAATATTAAAGAAATTTATTTGAAAACAATTATTTGGTATACATCTAATTTTACCATTTATTAAAGATGAAAGCCAATTTGCATACTAACGAGATGGGTGTACTTGTTTATTTTTACATAAATAATTAAATCTTGGCTGAATATTTGACAGCATCCTCAACATTTTTCATGTCATGCTGGCATGCTTGGTTTGCAGCCCTAAGTGGAATATAATATATTATCTTGGCTCTTCTTTTTTTCATCTGAATTGGGGGACCACAATGGTGTGTTTTGGAGGTCTGTACCTCCAACTTAAATGACCCACATCCACCTCCCTCTTGTTCCCATCATGATTTCATAGAATCACAGAGTTGGAAGAGGCCGCAGGGGGCATTCAGTCTAACCTCCTGCTATGCAGAAACACCCATCAAAGCCCTCCTGGGAAATGGCCATCCAACTACTGTTTAAAAACTTCCAGAGAAGGTGGACTCCAAGGAACTATATTCCACTGTCAAACAGCTCTTACCTAACGTTGGGGTGGAATCTCTTTTCCTGCAGTTTTTGTCCATTGTTCTATGTTTTAGCTAGCTCCTCAATCTGACAACCTTTCAGATATTTGAACATGGCTATCATGTCCTCTCTGTTCACATCCATGCATGCAATCCATATAATTTCCTCCCCCAAAAGCAAATTGGTGGCATTTACCCTTTCCTTCCTGCAGAGGTTGCAGCCAATTTCTTATTGAACTTGTAATGGCAGATGACTGATGTTTTTTATTTCAGTTGGTCATGGTTTATGAACTCAACTTCGGTTTTGTGGCATGTGAAAGGAATTGTTTCCGAAACTGAAAAGAAAACCAGTAAAATCATCATTTGCTTTCCATATTTGTTGACAGATTTTAGTTAGCGCTAGAGTAGATTCTCTCTATGAAGCTTGAAGCAGCTATATTGGTATGCCATATGTTCTTAGTGATTTACTTTTCCCAAATGCTCACCTTGCTTCATATTCATATGGTTCTTGCTCAAAATAATATGTCACTCTTTAATCACTTTTTAGGGGTGTGCGAAATGAATTCCGTTCTGTTTTTGCCCCCCCCCCCCCCCAGATTTTCAGACTTCTGAATTATAAATCTGAAGGCCTCCCTTCTAATCTCCCAAAAAAGAACACGGGGCACCCAAAATTCACAATGGAAAACAAAATGAATTCACAAATCCCTAGCTTTTATGTAATTCTACAGTGCATTG
This sequence comes from Anolis sagrei ordinatus, assembly GCF_025583915.1. Classification (NCBI taxonomy): domain Eukaryota; kingdom Metazoa; phylum Chordata; class Lepidosauria; order Squamata; family Anolidae; genus Anolis; species Anolis sagrei. Next base: position 102,858,036 of record NW_026847549.1, read on the forward strand.
CATAATCCTTTTATTTGTACTTTATCATGTAATGTATTCCCCTACTGGTCGTATCCTGTCTCCATTCTTGGTTGAAAAAAAATCCCTTTGAAAAAGCTTATAGATAAGTTGGAGAAGATTTAGAAAAGGGCAACAAAGTTGGATATGAGTTATGGAGAACAAAACAAATCAGATAAGAGTGAAGCTACCAAATGTGTTTAGTTTGGTGAAAAGAAGATGCAGAGGTGACATGATCATACTATTTAAATATCTCAAGGGCTATCACAGAGAGGAGGATGCAGACCTGTTCTCTGCTGCTCCAGTGGATAAGATCCGATCTAATGATTTTAGGTTACAGGAAAATAGATTGTGAACATTAGAAGGCATTTCTGGACAGTGATAACAGTTGGAAGTTGAAATTAATTACCTAGAGAGTAAGTGAGGTGTCTTTCTCTGGATGTCTCTTGTGGGGTTCTTTCACTGATCAGAGGGTTGGACTTGATGTCCTATGAGGCCATCGAGAGTTAGTTCTGTAATTCTTTGAAAGCTGCTGTATTAAAAAAGAAATAAAGGGCTATAATGACAATAGGCTACATGACTATTTATATTTATACTGTGGGTGCCATACATCTTTAGATGTTTTAGCTGATTTGCCACACTCGTATAGCAAGCAGCCCAGCTGTCTATAACTGTTTAGAATAAAAAGTCTATTAGGTGTAAAAGAGCAATACCTCGTATACTGTAATTTATAAATCCAAATGGTGATAATGGGATGACTGCAATTGCTCAGAATGGGGGATACGCCTCTTGGATATCTCACTCACGAGTATTTATATGCCAGATTGACAATATGGGAAATATTTTTGGCACAAAGAGTTTATTTACATTTATTGTGCTAAAACAAACTTCTATGTAATCTGTAAAGCTTTATTTGTAATAATAATAATAATAATAATAATAATAATAATAATCTTTATTTATACCCTGCTACCATCTCCCCAGGGGACTCGGTGTGACTTACATGAGGCTGAGCCCAGAATACAACATTACAAACAGTAACAACAACAATACTAAAATCAAAGAAGACAATAAAACAATAACATAAGCATTAACAATAGAACAACACACTTTAAAATCTATGGGTAGGCCAAATGTAATTAAAATTTAAAAATAATGCTGGACATGGGCGAAAAAGTGATGGGGCGGTTTGTGGAAACATACAAGCAGACCTAAAACAATATAAAGTGCTTTGGAGGACAAAGTGCTATGGAATCATTATTCTGGGAAGGCACACTGGAACAACCACGTCTTCAAGCTCCTCCTAAAGACTGCCAGAGTAGGGGCAGTCTTTATTTAGTACCTGTTCTTCAAAAACACGTTGCTAGAAACCTTGAATCAAGAAGTTCAGGATCTCTTACCCCAGCTGATTAAACAATATCTATAGGAGCCCTTGTTCTTGCTGCTTTGAGACTATCCACTTCCTCCTTTTGTGGTTGATAAATAAATTCTTTGATTGAAAGTTTAGGCTCTCTAGTGCTTTACGCATTTAGGTTGCAGGTGTTTTGGGCATATACGAATTCATTTTTTGTTTGTTATGTTTTGAAAGGGTGTGTAAAAGTAATCAATGTTGACTAGTACCTTGTCCATAATTTCTATAAGCTTTGTAATGATTTTAGTTGGCATTCTTGCCTCACCTTGACTCCAGACAGCTTTGCTTTTGCCTTCCGGACAAATAGCCATATGAAACCTGGTGAGAAAATATGAAAGTTATGAATAAATTATGCATAACTTTCTCCAGTATGTGAAGCTACATGTCACAAATAATTGGTGCCCTACAGGCATTCATCTCTTGCATGGTATGAATCAGAATTCCTTGTCTCCTCCATAGGTGTACTAAGATCAATTGTATTTTGTAGCATATTGAATGGTTACAACACAATGCTCAGAAACATGCTTTATCAATGATAATAGAAATTATTAAACCTCAGTCTAATGTTTGTCTTAGATTTTGCCTCAAGGGAGACCACCATGAAAGAACCTTTCTTCGGGGTATTTTACTTGCTAGTTTCAATGCAAAAAATAGTACCTGACTTTATGGAGATTTAAAAAATAGTTCTATTTTATATTTTACATTTTATAGAAGGGACACTTCTCAAGGTGTGACTAAACAACTTAAAAATTAACATAAGTATGAAATATATGCATAATAATAATCTATTGAAATAGATTAATATGCTGTTTAAAATAAAAATTGATTTTGTTTACATTTTAAAAATATACTATATCTACGTGTAAATCTGTAAATCCGGTGTAGGAATCTATTGGCAGAAGTTGTTTGACCCCCCCCCCCCCCCAATTTCACATCATTGGCAATCTTGGCTAGGACTCCTGGAATGTAGAGTCCCACAACATCTGACAGGTTGTATGGTTCCCATCCATGGTATACATGTCTACAGTATCTGTATCCACAGATTCTGCATCAAAGGGTGTAAGTAACAAATCATGGCTTGAATATATCCCTTCCCTGCACTACCAAAAATATAACTTTCGATTTTGCTATTTTATATAAGGTATGCCATTTTACTACACCACTGAAATAATGGGACTTGAGTATTCACAGATTTTGTTATCCACGGAGGTCCTAGAGCCAAACTCCAGTAGATATTGAGGGTCCACTGAACTTTGAAATGAGTACCACTAAACTTAGTAGAGCTTAGCTTTTGTTTAGACACAAGTAAGATTTCTCTGCACTTCTGCTTTCACTGATTAATTTTTCCATCTAAACACTAAAATGTTATCAGATTTCTGAAAATGTGTTGTTTTAAGACTAATGAAACCAATTCTGGATTCCTAATGGTTGTATTTATATGATTAAACATTTGCTCATGATTGTAATTCTACACATGGTTGTGTAATCTTCCTTCAGTGTGCAATTTGAAAAATAAGAGCAAAACGGCATAATCTGTTTATTTATTTATTTGCAATATTTATATACTGCCCTTCTCAACCCCAATATCTGTGAATTTGTTTTCTTTCACATGATATAAATTCTAAAGTGAATTGTTTTAATAGTATTATTGACATGGTTACTCTTAAGCTAACTGATAAAACAATATTTAAGAATAAATTTTGTATGTTAAGGATTTTGTATGTTAAAGAAATCAGTTTGGATTCTGATTTCATTGATGAGACCTGATGGATTTGTTATACTGATGTAGTGATGTATTGATATTGATGTTTAATGATTTGTGGTGCTATTGCTTTTAAATGCTTAATGATTTTGTATTGTGTATACCTAAATTGTTGTAAACCGCTCTGAGTCGCCTAAGGGCTGAGAAGAGCGGTATACAAATAAAGTAAATAAATAAATAATAAATAAATGTTATATATACATTAAATTACATTAAAACAAGCACATTCCTTAACTGTATCAAATAGTTGTAAGCCAGTGGGCAGTATACACGATCCGCAATCTTACTGAACAGAATGAGAGAAACCAAAAGCTGATTGCAGAGATGGAACAACAAGGACTTGCTGACAATTCTGTTCTTGAAAGCATGGGAATGAAAGTTGAACAGCATGATCAGAAGTTAATTTTGAAATCTATCAGAAAGACCCCTGATGAATAGCTAAAATGTCAAAGATATTCATCTGCTACAAAGTGTTCTTCTGTGTATACGATAAAACTTTCAGCCTGTCATCGGAAATCTATTGATTGAGAAATAAAGTCAAAATATGATATCCTGTTGGTGTCATCAAATGGAATCCAAGAGAGACTTCGACCAAGGAAACAAAAAGTGGGTCTTTATTCTTCTGACTTGTTTTTTCTTGTTTTGAAATCTCTTCCATTGGGTTGGGAGACACTGAAACAGCATGAGAGATGATGCAGTGGCAGCGGAGTGGCAGGGGATTACTCAAAACATCTCTCCCCAGTGTGCTGACAGAGTCTTAGCAATCAGTTGTGTGGTGCCAAAGGCATACAATCACAAAACAAATTACAATATTTCATTTCACAATAGTTGCATTTCTCCCTCTCTTTTCTCCATAAAAAAGTGTGTGTGGGGTGGGGTGTGGGTGGGGTGGGGGGTGGGTGGGTGGGGTGACTATTATGTGAGGAAAAAAAATCTGTCTTTGATTCTCCAGTTTCTGTTTTTTTAAATAATAATAATAATAATAATATAATAATAATAATAATAATAATAATACCCTTACCTCCAAAAGGGGAGGAGGAGGAGGAATGATCCAACCTCAGACAATTAGCTCTGTTTCCGTTTTGAACTGCATAGACATTTGGGGCTGATTCTCCCTTTTTTTGCTGAAGACAAGGTTATTTAAAAACTATAAAATGGAGGTTTCTAGAGCTTCATTCTTCCCTCCTTCCTCTAAGGCAAGGAGTTTACAAAATCTGAAATTGAGCTCTTTGGAAAAAGGAAGGAGAGAAGACCCAGAGACCTCAATTTCAGACTTTTGTAATTGCCTTGCCTCACCTCAGAGGAAGGAGGGAAGAATAGAGCCCCAGAGACCTCCGTTGATTGGTTGATTGGTTGATCGATTGCATTGTCTTCAGAGAAAGAAGGAAGGGAGAATCAGCCCAAATGGCTCTGTGACTATTATGGGAGGAACACAAAAATGCCAATTTTGCCACCCCAAAAATGAGGGTGCGACTATTACACAGTCATGACTATTATGCAATGGAATATGGTAATCCCTTGACCCTTTATGATAGTGCTAAGTGAAGTGGAGGTCCTAAATTATAAATCCGATAATGTTTCAGAGATTATGTTCGCATTATTTTGTTCCTTGGGTAAAAAATATATTGCATCTTCCGAACTAATTTGTAGCTACAGAGTCTGTCCTGCAGTCATTGCTCTCTATATTTTCTTCAGTGTAGGAGCAGGGAAGTAGAGAGTTGACCCTTCTGCCATCCCTTTTTCTTGTGAAAAGCATCACATCTGGAGAAAAAAATCCTCAATGTGATCAAGCGTCTAGAAAAACAGACATCTTGCTTGGATCAAAAGACTCTGTGGACAGGTAGTTTTCTGAAATGTTGCTTTCCATGTGGGGAAAATAACAGTGGAGCAGGATGGGGTTAGGTGTAATGCTCAAGAACAGTTTGTAGTACCTGAACTTATGTATTTATCAAATGCTATAAGAAAAGATGAAAGCGTGGCCCCACATTCTCCAGGTGTTACAGAAAAGAACTGGATATTCAACTGGCATTCAAAAAGGTGAGTTTTCCTTCGTAAGAATACTTGCTACCCCATCACACTTTTGGAGAGGGAACCCTTGGAAGCAGAGACAAAAGAAGCAGTGAGTCAGCAGTGAATGTTCAGTTGCCTCATTACGTGGGAACGCCCATCTTCTCAAGAATATGTTCTATGAAACATTTTATACATGTTTTCTATTATTCTAATTGAAATATGCCCTGATGTGTTTTAACCATTAGATTCTTATTGAGTATTAGATGATTGCCTATTGGAAAAAAACTGTCAAAATCTGTATGCATCATTAATACATTAAATAGAAACATGGACTTATGACAGCTCACACTCTTTTCTATAATTTACTTTTTGGGAATTACATGCCCAAACTACCATTATAGTAGATGTTGGATTGGTCGCTCCTAAGATTTGTCTCTTATTTCTAAATGGCATGAAGTTTATTTCATTTTTTTCTTTCCTTTGGTAAGTCAGCCTATGTTCCTAGTTATTTATGTATTTATTTTCCTTCTTCTTAGGGCTTTCTCTAACGTTCCGAGACTTAAGAAGCTGTTTCTCACTGTGATTAATTCTAGCAGTTTCTTTTCATGGTCTGTCTTTCCAAAACATTGACAAAACTCATTTCCACTTAATTAATTCAAGAGAGATGGAAGAATGGATTGCTTTGCCTCACTATTATGGTCGCTATTCTCTATTGTTGTTGAACTCTGCCACTCTAGAAAGTGGCCTGAATTGGATGGGTGGGAGAGAGACAGTAGTCAATTAACTCCCCGTGCCCCAGATTGGCTGTCTTGAAATCAAAAACAAAAATAATTACAATGGATTTATTCTTGATTTCATTATATGAACACTTCATTTGTCAAACTTCATCTCCTAAAACTGAGGCTTGATAAAAGTAAGATTATTCAGCCCTTCTGCTGTTCCTTTCCTCTTGGGCATGGCCCTAAACCTCTAACAGACAGTGACAGGCATATTTGAGCAAAATTGTCTTAAAGGTATACATGATCTGTTCCCGTTTAGCTTTTGATAGATCACAGTGAGGAGTGACCCTGGTTATATATAAAACTTTCCCAATATTATGTCAGCTATGAATGGTCTGAGGATTGAAAGAATGCAAAGGGTGGTATATACAGTTACAATTATGTGCTAAGTTTAATATATGAGGAGCTTGCTTTTTCTTCCTTGCATCAATACTTCCAATGAAGATTGGCTACTGGTGAAATATGCCCATCAATGAGAGATGAGCAGCACTAAATAGATATGAAAGAATTCAAGTCTTCTTGTATTTTTCCTCCCCTATCTGTTGAAAATACATAGTAGATAAAGCCTTCGTTTGTCCTAGAGGAGTTCTAAAGGGAAAACATTCAGCTTTCACTGAAGGAAAACATACTGTAAATTATGTTGGGAGCAGTTGGGTTTGATTTTTTTTTAGAAAAGATTGATTATCTCAGTACAACTTCTCCCCCATCTTCCTCCCTACCGGTGTACAGTCTTTCGCATGGTAGGCATCAACTGGTCATTAAAATATAGCTGAAAGGGAGGAAGGATGTGTTCAATTAGATTTATTGACAATCTCAATAGTTTCAAGAGTTTATAAACAAAATAATTAAATTTATTTCCATTTTAAAAGAAGATGACCTGGATTTCCATGATAATGGATTACTCCTAGTGTATCTCTGTTTTCATTTGAGACAGGAAGGTATGAGTACTCTGAAACTGAATTGCATACTGTGCCTTTTGTAGCACCTCCTTGCAGTGGAGTTTTGTATGTGTCATGTGAAGAAATCTTTTCAAGTGATACCTTCTTTCCAGCACATTATTATTTGTTTTATTACATCCAACACTCCCAAAGTACATTAAAATTTCTACTTTACAATTTTTAAAGTGCCCCAAACATTTGAATCAATTGAATCAGTTGTCAGATTCAATTCCTCCTCTAATTTGGTTGTTCTGACATGATTTTGAACTCTAAACAACACTGTTAATGTACATGAAAATATTTGAGATCAGCTCGAATTAGTTTAATATCAGAATTCCATAAAATACAAGTAATTAAAAAAAGCAATAAAATCAGATTATTAGTGCCACCCAAACTTCTAGTGAATATTGGAGAAACTAGTGAATACTGAGGAAAACAAATATTGCCTCAGATGTTGCTCCACATTGCAGCCCTATGGTATTAAATGGTATTAGAAAGGCACTACACTGGAATTACCTATGTACTTTGCTATAAGTTGTTTACAAAACAGTGACCAGATATTTGACTGTAGGGAAAAGATCTAACAATTTATTAGGAGTAAGATAGATGCTTTTGAACTGTGGTGTTGGAGGAAAGTTCTGAGAGTGCCTTGGACCGCCAGAAGATCCAACCAATCCATACTTCAGGAAATAAAGCCCGACTGGTCATTGGAGGGAAGGATAGTAGAGGCAAAGATGAAGTACTTTGGCCACATCATGAGAAGAAAGGAAAGCTTAGAGAAGACAATTATGCTGGGAAAAATGGATGGAAAAAGGAAGAGGGGCCAACCAAGGGCAAGATGGATGGATTCCTTGAAGTGACTGGATTGACCTTGAAGGAGCTGGGGGTGGTGACGGCCGACAGGGAGCTCTGGTGTGGGCTGGTCCATGAGGTCACGAAGAGTTGGAAACAACTGAACGAATGAACAACAACAACAAAGATACATGCCCAACCCTACATGTATGTTGGAAGAAGAACCATTGTGTGTTACAAAGTTTTAAGAAGTAAAATTCATCTAAAAAGTTAACTAGGCTTCATGGGGAGTGTTGTGTTGTTCATTGAGGGAGCATACTGAAGGGTAGCTACATAATATGCAAAAGGTTCATATTATTGTGAAAGTTACCAATGTAACATTAAACTCACAGTATTATTAAAAGGAAAATAAAAAGATACAATCATTTCCCTCCCTGTCTCCTTATTTTGTTTCTCCATATGCATTAAAGTTCGAACATTCCTCAAAGCAAGATCTTGTAGAATCATAGGATCAAAGAGTTGGAAGAGACCTCATGGGCCATCCAGTCCAACCCCCTGCCAAGAAGCAGGAATATTGCATTCAAAGCACCCCCGGCAGATGGTCATCCAGCCTCTGTTTAAAAGCTTCCAAAGAAGGAGCCTCCACCACACTCCGGGGCAGAGAGTTCCACTGCTGAACGGCTCTCACAGTCAGGAAGTTCTTCCTCATGTTCAGATGGAATCTCCTCTCTTGTACTTTGAAGCCATTGTTCCGCATCCTAGTCTCCAAGGAAGCAGAAAACAAGCTTGCTCCCTCCTCCCTGTGGCTTCCTCTCACATATTTATACATGGCTATCATATCTCCTCTCAGCCTTCTCTTCTTCAGGCTAAACATGCCCAGCTCTTTAAGCCGCTCCTCATAGGGCTTGTTCTCCAGACCCTTGATCATTTTAGTCGCCCTTTATTGTGAGAGCTGCTCCTATATTGTGCAAAACATCACTCACATGGTTCTACTGTTGTGGCTCATGTCAAAGTAAAAGAGAAACAATCCTATCAAAATTAATCATAAATATGGATTGAAATAAAGTTAGTTATACTTTAGTCCCATTGAAATTAACAACACTGCTGACTGTTTGGCTGGATTCTGTTCAATTTTGTGTGTGTCGGTATTGCAAATTACATGTCTTTACAATGTAGAGTACAGCATTCTGTGGGTTAAAAACTTGTATTTTGTTATAAGAACAAGTCTTTCTTTCTTTCTTTCTTTCTTTCTTTCTTTCTTTCTTTCTTTCTTTCTTTCTCTTCCCCTCCAGTTTAGAACTTAAACTTTCTAGTTAAGCTGTTGTGGAGTTGCAAAACAGGTGCTTGCTTTACAGAGGGCCTTATTCTGTTATTTCCACTGGAGCCGGTGGCCTTCTGAACTCTCCTTTGCTACCTCCTTCCCCCTCAATAATTTTTTATGAATGATAGCTTTTCAACACCCTGGGAACAGCTTGATGGGAAAAAGTGTTCTTCACAGGGTGCAGTCAAATCCTACACATTTCATCAAGGGGATCTTATGAAAGGAGTAATACTGTGCTTACAGGTATGACGTGTTCTTGAGGCCCTTATCCTCCTCCCCTCTCCTCCTCTTCTTTTATGAACTCCCCCTAAATATGTTCTCTTTTTATTAATTCCAATTGGCTGACTGGTTCTTTCTCTCTCAACATGGGCTTCTCAATTAAACTCTTGTTTGCTTGAAAACTTGAGGTCTGTTTAGTGGATCCCCTGGGGAGACCCCGGGAATAGGTGGCAAAATAGAAACCCCAGAGTCCAGAGGGTTGCATTGAGAAGCCTGTTATTTGGTTCATAAAGGGCAGTGACACCTCTTAGAGGAAGTCTGGAATGCTTTGACAAGTGCTGAGTAGATCAAGCTTTCAGGAATTTTTACTTGGGATGATTGGTCCCCAGCTGTGTGTCTGACTCTCTTTGGCATAGTGGACATGGATATTCTTTATTTCTTTGTTGCCTGTCCTTAAACAAATTGCCTTGTTTAAAAGACAAGACTGAGCACTCAGTCCTCCATGAACTGCTACACCAAGGACGGTCAACTTCCATATATGTGTGTGGAACAACTCTTAATTATTTAGAGACTGAAAAAACACCCAGCATCACAAATTGATTTACCTCTTGTCAGGAATGTGCAGGTGAATACAACAATTTAATTTTAAGACTTCCAGACTGGTGTAAATAGGTAAAATGACAACACAAGGAAAATCAAATGCTTTCAAAACTGTAAGAAGCGACATAAAATCAGTAAAAGACTAAAAAGATCTAGAAGCCTAGTAAATAAAAACAATTTCAGCTGGTAAGAAAAAAATAACACATTTTGCACCAAGCAATCTTCTCTTGTGTAAAGCTTGGAACATTCGGCTTGAAAGTTTATTTTTTAATACTGTTCATTAGGATTTGGGATGTTAATATGTCGCTGTCAATGCTGATACTTTGAATGATTTGATTTGGTGTATTATGTTACTTAATTCATTGGTTATATCAATGTTTGCATATTTGTTTATTTTAAATTGTATACTAATGCTTTTATGTCAAGCCACTTTGAGTCTATTTCGGGAGAGACAAAGCGGGTTATAAATAATAATCTATATAAATAAAAATGTAATTTTCGTTTGTGGGATTAACATAATTCAAAAACCACTGGATGAATTGGCACCAAACTTGGACACAATGCACCTATCAGGCCACCACTCATAAAAACACTGAAAAACACAGCAGAAAAGACTTAAAAAGCAAAAAAACCAAACAAACCCAAAATTACATTACAACGCATGCGCAAAGCCACATATATATACACAAACACACATATACAATATATATACACATATATATACACATACAAAACACATATACACAGATTGAGCCACAGCAACATGTGGCAGCAACATGTGGCAAGGGATTATTATTATTTTGATTATTAATAATAATAATATCATCATCATCATTAATAACTTTAAAAGCAGATGATGGGATTTGTCCCAACACCTGATTAAGATTATATTTGACCACCGAGACAAAAATCCAAGTATTCCATGTTAGCATTAGAAGGAAAACTTGTAGTCTGAAATTACTAAAACTAGAGGCCTGTCCAGACAGTACCTTTATCCCAGGAGCTCCTGCATCAAAATGAAGGGTGGTCAAATGAAATCAGCTTAAATCATGGGCGCGATCACTGCAAAGGCCAAAAATTGCAAGATTTTCAGTTGTGGGAATACCCCAGTTCTGGCAGGAAAATGGGGATATTCAAATCTCTGTATGTTCTTACACTCATAAATTACGGGATGTTTTATGTTGGTTTGTTCTTGGGTTATACATGTCAGTTCCTGGTTGGTTGTATCCTAAAAACATGGCAACAGTTGGCTAGAGGGCAAAAAATTTATTTTGGCATGAGAAACTTCATCCTCCACATGTTTAATGAAGTTTGTGACACAGAAACAAAGGTTTTGCCATGTAATCAACTTTCCTCACGTTTTTATGATAAAAACAATGAGGAACAGACATGTATAACTCAGGAACATTACCTTGTTGTTCCATGCCACAAGTACACCACAAAACCTATCAGCACAGATGCCCAGGCAGCCTCTAAAAAGTGGTAATAATGATTAAATTCAGTTCCTAGCTTGGAAATGTGTGTTCCTGTTTGATTGTGTAGTGTTGTTTTTGAAAGTAGTGGTTCTACTCCATAAACTTTGTTTGTGTGCCAGAAACTTTATTAAATGTGTGGATGATAAAGTTTCTCTTGGCAGGACAAAGTTGTCACCCTGTAGTCAACGTTGTACATCTTTTCACAATACCAGCAATCAGGAACAGACCTGTATAACCCAGGAACAGTACCCTGTAGTTCTCAGGCACAAGTACACTGGCAAACTTGTCTGCACAGATGGCCATGCAGCCTCTATAACCCAGGAATGGAACTTATACAATGATTCACATATTTGCACATTCACATCTTGAGTCTTTTTTTAAAAAAATGAAATTTCTGACAGATGTCCCACAGCGGTCCTCTTGGGGGTTGCAAAATCCCAGGACAAAGCAGCAACTGTGGACGACGAAGGCAGTAATTCCACAGCTAACAAGTCTGTATGGGGACCTCTTCTCAGGACCCAGGATTTTCTTGCCCCTGACTAAAATCTGTGATTTGTTGCTGTCTGGATGCACCCTAGAACAGTAGATTCCAAAGTCCTGTTACAAATACTGGAGGAGAAAATGTTGTTCCTTTTATATAAAGATAAAATTAAGGCCTGCATTTGATTTTTTTTAAAAAAAATGAATATTTTCATCCCATTTGTTCCACTTAAATCCTGCTGATGATTGCTGCTAAAGTTGGATACAATGTTTTAACTATGTATTTTTAAATATTTCTATGTTTAATTTACATTATTATGATTTTTAATGTTAGTCTCTTTGATTCTCCGTTGGCAGAGAAAAAGAGATTAAGAAGGAGGAATAATAATAATAATAATAATAATAATAATAATAATAATAATAATAATAATAAACCTTTATTTATACCCCGCTACCATCTCCCGCAGGACTCGGTGCGGCTTACAAGAGGCCGAGCCCAAATACATCAATAAAACACAACAACAACAATACAGCAATAAATAACTCATAACAAAGCAAAACAATAACAATAATATCACGACGCATTTAAAAGCCTGTGGCAAATGTAATGATTAAAATTTTAAAAATGCTGGACATAATGTCCTCGATGTTATTATCCTTCCTATACAGATCTTCTGTATAGTCTCGCCACCTTCTCTTGATCTCTTCATCTTCTGTAAGGTCCCTGCCATCTTTGTTTCTTATCATGCTAATTTTTGCATGAAATTTACCTCCAATGTTTCTAATTTTCTGGAAGAGGTCTCTGGTCCTTCCTATTCTGTTGCCGGACTCATATAATCGTTTAATGCCGAAAACCTGGGATAAGATCCTGGTATGTAGGGCCTCTTTGAAAGGGTTATCTGAATCCACACAGCCATATATTCCAGTTCAAAGCAGAACATGTGGGGCTTTATTAAGCTGCGTGGAAGAGGCCTGAAAGGCTCCAGGTCACCCATGACGTTTCACAGAGAGACTCGGCATTAGCACGATGCCTCTTTCTCCTCCCAACTCCTTCTGTCTGGAAGAAGTCAGCTTCCAAACTAGGTTCAATAAATTTAAGTGGTACACATACCTCAGCCCAAATTATACAAAACTAGGAAAGAAAATCATTAAAATTTTGAGATGGTGAGCTCACAGTCCTGTTCCCTTCATCACTTGCCACTCTCGCTTCTTCCACACTGCCCTATATCCCAGGATCTGATCCTAGATTATCTTCTTATCCGAGATTATCCGGCAGTGGAGACTAATTTAATCTCATTTAAAGCAGATAATCTGGGATCAGATCCTGGGATATAGGGGCAGTGTAGAAGGAGCCTCTGAAAGACTCCAAACACATCTATACAAACTAATGAGGAATGTATTTGGAAGCTGTGTATGTTTAGTAAAAGTTGAGAAGGGATGCGATAGCTAAATGTCTAAATAGTTGAAAGGACGTCAGATTGCAGAGGAGACAAACTTGTTTCTAGAGACTAGGACACACAGCAATGGATTCAAATTACAGGTAAAGATATTCCACCAAAACATTAGGAAGTACTTGTCACAAGATCCCAAGGTTTGGAACTTGGAGTCAACCTTGAGAGCAGATCCATCACACTTGCCTTCTGTTGGGTACATAATCCCTCAGGGAAATCAGTCTACCTCCAGCAAGTGATAAATGTAGAAACACTGCTACATTATTGGGTGGCATGGCTTATCTGAGAGCAGGGTTCCAAAATCAGATGATGAATCTCTTGTTTTTATGTGAGGTTGTGGGGAAGATAGTATGTGTTGAATGTTTCTACCAATTAAAAGAACCCATGCACACACAAAACAACCATATTTACATTGTTTTCATCAGAGCAGTTCTGACTGCTTCTGTCATTGTACACAATTGCAGCACACCCAAATACCTTGGAGTCACTCTGGACTGTTCTCTAACTTACAAGTAGCACTGCCTGAATATCAAGCAAAAAGTGGGTGCTAGAAACAATATCATACGAAAGCTGACTGGCACAACCTGGGGATCACAACCAGATACAGTGAAGACATCTGCCCTTGTGCTATGCTACTCTGCTGCTGAGTATACAGGCCCAGTGTGGAACACATCTCACCACGCTAAAACAGTGGATGTGGCTCTTAATAAGACATGCCGCATTATCGCAGGGTGTCTGCGCCCTACACCACTGGAGAAATTACAGTCACCTGACATCTGCCAGGAAGTGGCAGCCAATAGTGAAAGGACCAAGTCAGTGACATCTCCAGCTCATCCCTTGTTTGGGTATCAGCCAGCACATCAATGACTTAAATCAAGAAATAGTTTTCTAAGATCTACAGAGACACTCGCTGGAACACCCCAGCAAGCGAGAGTCCAAAAGTGGCAGGCTCAAACCCAGAACCTCAATTAATGACTGATACCAAATGAGAGACTCCCTCCTGGGCACACAGAAGACTGGGTGACTTGGAAGGCGCTGAACAGACTGTGCTCCGGCACCACGAGATGCAGAGACAACCTTAAGAAATGGGGCTACAAAGTGGAATCCATGACATGCGAATGTGGAGAAGAGCAAACTACAGACCATCTGCTGCAATGCAACCTGAGCCTTGCTACATGCACAATGGAGGACCTTCTTATAGTAACACCAGAGGCACTCCAAGTGGCCAGCTACTGGTCAAAGGACATTTAATCAACTACCAAGCTTGAAAACTTTGTGTTTTGTCTGTTTGTTTTTTTTGTTTTGTTAAAAATGTAATACAACTGTCTGGTTGCTCCTGACATGATAAATAAATAAATAAAAATAAATTTTACACCATACCTGCTTTCTAAAATGGCACACTCCAGCGAGCCATTTCATTTTGCTGTCTGCAGCTAGGATGGGGTTTAACTATGGTTGTTTTTCCGTAGTTTTATATCTCCAGCCTATGGGTGTATTCCACAAACTAAATCAATTCTTTGTTCTGAGGATTGCCTGTCTCATGATTGTCCCTGAAATACATTTACAAGTGCCGGAGAAAGACTCAGTTCCTGCATGGCTTTGCTTTGCCAGATGGAAAGTTCCCTTCAGTGGTTACGGCAAAGTTGTTTCATACTCCTACAGCCACCACAACTTTTTTGGATGAAGGAGATGATGATGGAACCCAGTTGTTGGCAGGGGTGGGAATGGGGAAGAAGAATCAAAGACATTGAAATGGCTGGGGGTATTTTTACCCT
Organism: Anolis sagrei ordinatus; assembly: GCF_025583915.1. NCBI lineage: Eukaryota > Metazoa > Chordata > Lepidosauria > Squamata > Anolidae > Anolis > Anolis sagrei. The sequence goes on from NW_026847549.1 coordinate 102,873,046, forward strand.
GTTGGGGGTTTTGTGTTCCTGAATTTTAGGGAGTGTCTTTATTGGAAACATTTCTGGGTTTTAAAGTGGTTTGGTTTTTTATTCTTATTTCACATGTTTATGTTGTTTAGTTTGTCTTTGTTTATACTGAAGCTAAGTTGGGGTGACCAGATATTTTTCTTTTCAACATGCCTTCTGCAATTTCCCTCATGACATCGTGGGGATTGCCAGAGGACATTACCAGCTGGAAATGTGGGTCATGCTGAGGACAATAGTTTCTCAAGGGTGTGTGCATATTTGGCTAAAGCAAAAGAGGAGGATGTGGAAGCTGCTTGCTGGAGATGCTTATCCATTTTCTGACCTTTAATCTCCCACTTACTAGTGCATTCCTTCAAGGTGATCTGTTTATGTCCATACAAATAGTAACACACACACACACACAAAACCCAGTGTGATCAAGGCTTAAATCCCATTAGGTTGTTGTAGGGTTTTTTCGGGCTATATGGCCATGGTCTAGAGGCATTCTCCCCTGATGTTTCGCTTGCATCTATGGTGCCCTACACCACTGGAGAAATTACACTGTCTAGCCGGTATCGCACCACCTGACATCCGCCGGGAAGTGGCAGCCAATAGTGAAAGGACCAAGGCAGAGACATCTCCAGCTCATCCCCTGTTTGGGTATCAGCCAGCATGTCAACGACTTAAATCCAGACATAGTTTTCTAAGATCTACAGAGACACTCGCTGGAACGCCTCAGCAAGTGAGAGTCCAAAAGTGGCAGGCTCAAAACCAGAACCTCAACCAATGGCTGATACCAAATGAGAGACTCCCCCCTGGGCACACAGAGGACTGGGCGACTTGGAAGGCGCTGAACAGACTGCGCTCTGGCACCACGAGATGCAGAGCCAACCTTCAGAAATGGGGCTGCAAAGTGGAATCTTCGATATGCGAGTGCGGAGAGGAGCAAACCACAGACCACCTGCTGCAATGCAACCTGAGCCCAGCCACATGCACAATGGAGGACCTTCTTGCAGCAACACCAGAAGCACTCCAAGTGGCCAGATACTGGTCAAAGGACATTTAATTAACTACCAAACTCACACATTTTGTATTTTCTCTGTTTGTTTGCTTTGTTCTGTTAGAAATGTAATATAATTGACTGGCTGCCCTGACACGAGAAATAAATAAATCTATGGTAAGCATCCTCAGAGGTAGTGAGGTATGTTGGAACTAGGAAAAAGGGGTTTATATATCTGTGGAATGACCAGGGTGAGACAAAGGGCTCTTGTCTGCTGGAGCTAGGTATGAATGTTTCAACTGACCACCTTGATTAGCATATAATGGCCTGACAGTGCCTAGAGCAAACTTTTGTTGAGAGGTGATTAGATGTCCTTGTTTGTTTCCTACAGAAGTGAGGGGATCCCTTTTGTCCTTTGCTGAACGTCCTTTGCAGAAGTCTACTGGATACCATGCAGCTGTGGACAAGTCTACATAGGGACCACCAAACGGAGCATTGCCCAAACACGAATCAAGGAACATGAAAGGCACTGAGGACTACTTCAATCAGAGAAATCAGCCATAGCAGAGCACCTGATGAACCAACCTGGACACAGCATTTTATTTGAGAACACAGAAATGCTGGACCACTCTCACAACCACTATGTCAGACTACACAGAGAAGCCATTGAAATACACAAGCATGTGGACAATTTCAACAGAAAGGAGGAAACCATGAAAATGAAAAAAATCTGGCTACCAGTATTAAAAAACTCTAAAATTACAACAGCACAACAACAGAGAGGAAACAAACAAGGACATATAATCACTTCTCAACAAAAGTTTGCTCTAGGCACTGCCAAGCCATTATATGCTAATCAAGGTGGTCAGCTGAAACATTCACACTTAGCTCCAGCAGACAAGAGTCCTTTGTCTCACTCTGGTCATTCCACAGATATATAAACCCCTTTTTCCTAGTTCCAACAGACCTCACTACCTCTGAGAATGCTTGCCATAGATGCAGGTGAAACGTCAGGAGAGAATGCCTCTAGACCAGTGGTTCTCAACCTGTGGGTCCCCAGGTGTTTCAGCCTACAACTCCCAGAAATCCTAACAGCTGGTAAACTGGCTGGGATTTCTGGGAGTTGTAGGCCAAAAACATCTGGGGACCCCAGGGTGAGAACCACTGCTCTAGACCATGGCCATATAGCCCGAAAAAACCTACAACAACCCAGTGATCCCGGTCATGAAAGCCTTCGACAATACATTAAATCCCATTGCTTGTTGTGTGTTCAATTTGTGACTTATGATGATCATAAGGTGGACCTATCATGGGGTGTTGATTTGTTCAAAAGGGGGTCAGCACATATATAAGCCCAACTGCTGCAATTGATCTATTCTAGTTGGCATGAGCCACGCTAAACAAATTCATCCAGGTAGAGAAAATCTATCAGCATCAGACTGCCATCATTCTTCAGGACAATGTACTTGGATGTCACAAACACATCTAGAATTAAAAAGCATCATATTAAACTAAGTGCCAAAAGATGTGTATCCAATGTTTTTGCTCTACGAACTGAAGCTATAATTTCAGATAGGGAAGAGAGGCTTCTTAACAATTTATTCTGGGGAATCTACAAATATATGTCTGAGTTAATCCTACAAAAACATCAAGAATATGAGAACAATGGACCACTTGTTAATAGCCACCACTAAAATGACAGAATATGAGATGGGTAATGGTAAACAGACTTCCATAGTATAATTTATTAAAGTGTAACATCAAATACTTAACAACTGGATAGTATTCAGTTTATCTGTCTTGCACAACCAACCACCTGAACACTGCCACCTCTTGTTTACCTGCCAATTAATTGTTCTGTCTTAACAATTCCAAACTTTCCAGATATTTTCTGTCCTGAATCAGCAAGATGAGCATTATGTCATTGTCACTTTCTCTCCCCTCTTCCCTATACATGGCAATTCATAAACCGGAATCACTCCTTTAATATGGATTATACATTCATAGAATCATAGAGTTGGAAGTGACCTCATGGGCCATCCAGTAAACCCCACTGCCAAGTAGCAGGAAACTTGCAATCAAAGCACCCCCAACAGATGGTCATCCAGCCTCTGTTTAAAAACCTCCAAAGAAGGAGCCTCCACCACACTACGGGGCAGAGAGTTCCACTGCTGAACGGCTCTCACAGTCAGGAAGTTCTTCCTCATGTTCAGATGGAATGTCCTCTCTTGTAGTTCGAAGCCATTGTTCTGCATCCTAGTCTCCAGGGAAGCAGAAAACAAGCTTGCTCCCTCCTCCCTGTGGCTTCTTCTCACATATTTATACATGGCTATCATATCTCCTCTCAGCCTTCTCTTCTTCAGGCTAAACGTGCCCAGCTCTTTAAGCCACTCCTCATAGGGCTTGTTCTCCAGACGCTTATCATTTTATTTGCCCTCCTCTAGACACATTCCAGCTTGTCAACATCTTCCTTCAATTGTGGTGCCCAGAACTGGACACAGTATTCCAGGTGTGGTCTAACCAAGGCAGAATAGAGGGGTAGCATGAGTTCCCTGGATCTAGACACTATATTCCTATTGATCCAGGACAAAATCCCATTGGCTTTTTTTGCCGCCGCATCATTCTTGATGTTTAAAATCAAAGAATTAATTGGCATCCATACATAACACTCTGTATTCGCTGATTTTATTCTATAAGTAATCTTATATGGACCTCATCAGATGGGCAAAATTGCCCATCGGAGGAAGCTTGGATTTCAGTTGAGTCACAGAGCCAGCTGCCTCCCATCACATGACATAGATAACTTCTGGTGGGGTTCTGTGTCTCAACCGAAGTACAAGCATTTCAGGAGGCAGTGGTGGCAACACAGGAGGCTTCTCGTGTTGCATAAGAAACTGGGGGAAAGCTGAGTGGTGACACTACTCCCCATAGGGTGGGTTGAGTGGCAAGGTGGGCAATGCAGGGTGTGGGGTGATGGGTTCCCTGCGCTGGATCCCACCAGATTTGATGCAATCTGTGATAAATCAGGTGATGAATGTGACGAGGTCGTAACGAGCAACCTATAGATACCTGCCTTCCAGATTGCTTTTTAAATTATTATTACACTAACTGTCCCCTGCCACGCGTTGCTGTGGCCCAGTCTGGTGATCTGGAAAATAATGAGAAGGTGTTGATTTCTAATATATGTAATGTCTTGATGCTTGTGGGTAAACAGTATTTCTTGCTGTTCCTTTGTCAGTGTTGATGTGGAGATAGTCTGGTTTGCCTACTCTGGAACATGCAACATATCATTGTCCTTCTTTAGGTCATAGATGCCCTTTGAAATCTATGATACTGCATCTGTCATATCCATATATATGTGTGTGTGTGAATCATATCTACCAATCTATATCTATGGCTGGATGGCTCTTTGTCAGGAGGACTTTGATTACGTTTTCTTGCCCTGATGAAGGGAGTTGGATTGGATGGCCTTAAGTATTTTCTGTTAGTCACGGGGGTTCTATGTGGGAAGTTTGCCCCGATTCTGTAATCGGTGAGGCTCAGAATGCTCTTTGATTGTTGGTGAACTATAAATCCCAGAAACTACAACTCCCAAATGTCAAGGTCTATTTCCCCAAACTCCATCTGTGTTCATATTTGGGCATATGGAGTATTTGTGGCAAGTTTGGTCCAGATCCTGGATGTAGGTGAACTACAACTCCCAAATTCAAGGTCAATGCCCACCAAACCCTTGTGTTTTCTATTGGTCATGCGAGTCCTGTGTGCCACATTTGGTTCAATTCCATCATTGGTGGAGTTCAGAATGCTCTTTGATTGTAGGTGTACTATGAATCCCAGCAACTACAATTCCCAAATGAAAAAATCAATTTTTTTGAGTGAAGGACATACATAGGGATGTTAGGTGTATGCTCTCCAGATTTGGTGTCAATTCGTTCAGTGGTTTTTGAGTTCTGTTAATCCCACAAGCGAACATTACATTTTTATTTATATAGATTATTATACCTGACTTGATTAAATTAAATTATTATTATACCTGACTTGATCAGCCTGGCCAAGATAGGTGAGATACGGTGCTTACTGTCACTGAATGAGGAAACTAATCCTTTGACTATAGAAGCACAATCATGTAGATTTTTTAAAAATTACTGAAACCATGAAACTAAAGGACAAAATATATCTAATGCACAGGAGATAGCAATAGGGCCACATTGATTTCTGTTCTCATATTTCCATAAAAGCATCACCTATCTCCATCACTCTTCCCGTATGAGCAACAGATTCTGTTGAAAGTAGTTGCAGCAAAACGACGGGAGGACAAAAGGCTACACTGGATTTGAGGCTTATCTCCTTTCATACACACATGGCATTTAGACTCATAACCAAGAACAGGAAATGGATTGTGTCCCAAGTTTCTTTTGAAAGTTTTCAAAGCTTTTACAGAACACACATCAGACACAGTTGGTTTGGGTCAATATTGCTATATATTTTATCTAGTGAGTTTCTCTTCCTAAGTGGGTGTCTTAAGACTGTTATATTGTCTGTATGCTATGCCTGTTGTTAGAACCACTCTCTCCCCACAGAAATTTCACGAGGAGTGCCATCTTTTTGAAATGCAGTCAGCACCCACTAGTGTTATCTTTTAAAAAAATATTATTATTTCATGCTGTTGGTTCTTCCATCCAGATGTGCTTTCTGGCACATTAAGCAATCCTTTTCTTTAAAAAGGAACCTATGGTTTTGCCATGTAATGCAAAACACCAATGGAATCACTACACAAGCAAAATGCCAGTAATGGTACGGCGGTTCAGCCACAAGCAACAGCATGCTAATTTTGTTTGATTTTTTCCCAGTGTGTCAGCTACAGAACTGGAGTTTCTCTCTGGGTTGTGGAGTTTGCTGTTTGGCAGCAAATCATAATAAAGGTCCTTTCTCAACCTCTTCCTTGCTTCTTAGGAGAAAACATTATCAGTTCTATGATGTGGCCCTTTTTGTGAACAAATGTGAACATATATATGTGTGTGCGCGTATATATAAATGTAATGTTCATTTGTGGGATTAACATAATTCAAAAACCACTGGACGAATTGACACCAAATTTGGACACAAGACACCTAACAACCCAATGTATGCCCTTCACTAAAAAAAAATGATTTTGTCATTAGGGAGTTGTATTTGCTGGGATTTATAGTTCACCTATAATCAAAGACCATTCTGAACCCCGCCAACTATGGAATTGAACCAAACTTGGCACACAGTTCTCCCATGACCAACAGAAAGCACTAGAAGAGTTTGGTAGGCATTGATTTTGAGTTTGGGAGTTGTAGTTCACCTACACCCAGAGAGCATTATGGACTCAAACAATGATGGATCTGCATCAAACTCTACAAGAATCCTCAATATGCCCAAATGTGAACACTGATGAAGTTTGGGGGAAATAGACCTTGACATTTGGGAGTTGTAGTTGCTGGGATTTATAGTTCACCTACAATCTGAACTCCATCAATGACAGAATTAGGGCAAACTTCCCACACAGAACCCCCATGACCAACAGAAAATACTTAAGGCCATCGAGAGCAACACCCTTCACCAGGGCAAGAAAACATAATCAAAGCCCTCCTGACAAAGAACCATCCAGCCATAGATATAGATAGATAGATATGATTCACACACACATATGTATATGACAGATATATAATATCATAGATTTGAAAGCGACCCCTAAAAAAGGACAATTATATATTGCATGTTCCAGAGTAGGCAAACCAGACAATCTCTACATCAACACTGACAAAGAAACAACAAGAAATACTTTTATCCCACAAACATTACATATATTAGAAACCAACACTTTCTCATTACTTTATTTTCGAGCTCATGAGACTGGGCCACAGCAACGCGTGGCAGGGGACGGCTAGTATATATATACAATTAGAGAATTATTGACGTCATTTCCTTCCTTGTCTTTTCAACTCCACTTCAATCTCATCCCACCAGAAACCTCATACAAAGGTATTTACATTATTAAAACTCATCTTTCTTTCTTTCTTTCTTTCTTTCTTTCTTTCTTTCTTTCTTTCTTTCTTTCTTTATGTGAAACATTTATATTCTGCCCTTCTCACCCTGCAGGGGATTCAGGATGGAGCACAACATATATACGGCAAACATTCAATGCTGGGACATAAAACCATAAATGTAAACAAACATTAAAATCACTTATATCCCCTTTAAATTCAGTTGCTCAGGACACCAGTCTATTATTGTCCTATTGCACTGCCTCAAAGGCTTGGTCCCACAGCCAGGTCTTCATCATCCTTCTGAAGGACAGGAGGGAGGAGGCTGATCTAATATTGCCAGGAAGGGAGTTCCATAACCGGGGGCAATCACTGAGAAGGCCCTCTCTCTTGTCCCCACCAAACGCACCTGTGACGGTGGCAGGACCGAGTGCAGGTCCTCCCCAGAAGATCTTAGTCTTTGTGGTGGTTCATAAAGAGAGATGCATTCAGACAGGTAAACTGGGCTAGGGCTGTTTAGGGCTATATAGGCCAAAGCCATCACTTTGAATTGTGCCCAGTGGCAAACAGTCACCCAGGAGAGCTGATATACATGGGAGTTGTGTGCTCCCTGTATGCCACTCCAGTTATTAACCTGGCTGCCTCTCGTTGGACTATTTGAAGCTTCTGAACAGTATTCAAAGGCAGTCCCATGTAGAGTGTGTTGCAGTAGTCTATCCTGGATGTAACGAGGGTGTGGACCACCATGGCAAAGTCTGACTTCTCAAGATACGAGTTCAGGTGGCACACAAGTTTTAATTGTCCAAAAGCCCCCCTCTACCCAGCCATCGCCAGAACCTTATACCACAAGAGAACCATTAATATTGAATTAAAATAACACCATGTAACACATTTTTTGTTCCTGGCTTATAAATGTCATTTCCTAATTGATTCTATCATAAAAACATGAAAAAGATTTATTAATTGCAAAAGCTTTGTTTTTGTAGGACATCCTGCAGCATATTTTGCTATAATTTTTCAATGAATGTCTCATAGAGTCTCAACCAATTCAACATAGTTTGTGGCAGCCACAAAAATGAAGTTTCTGGAGTATAACAACTACTTTCAAAGTAAGCGTCGAACAATTAAACAGGAACTAAAATTTTCAAACCAAGAACAGATTTTTTTCAAATTCTGTTACATAGTGTAATATGATGACAAATCAAATTTGACAACATACTACAACTTACTGAAGAACAAATCCATCTTATGCTCATGATCTAAAGGTCTTTCTAAGTGGGAAGATTTTGGCCAATCCTCAAAAACAAGAGTATGAAAAACCTTTGCATTTTTTAAAAAATTGCTTATCAAGGATGCTCATTGTGTAACTTTACAATGGGAGCAAATTGCCCCTCCATTATATTACAACTATTGACCTGCCCTCAAAAGGAAGGAAACAATGAAAGGTAGAGAAGGAAGGAAGGAGAAAAGGAAATAAATAAGTTAAAGGAAAGAGAGAGGGAAGGAAGGAGAGAAGGGACAAAAGACAGAAAGAGGGAGGGAGGGAAAGAAGGAAGGATGTAACCAAAGAGCAAGGAAAGGGAGGAAAGAAACAGGTAGGGATGGAAGGAAGAAGAAGAGAAGAAGGGAAAGAAAAATAGTGAAGGAAGGAAAGAGGGAGGGAAGGTTAGCCACAGTAACACGTGGCGGGTACAGCTCGTAGTAAATAAATAAATAAATAATAAATTAACATCACAATGTTTGGGTTGTTGTAGGTTTTTTCGAGCTATATGGCCATGTTCTAAAGGCATTTTCTCCTGATGTTTCTCCTGCATCTATGGCAAGCATCCTCAGAGGTAGTGAGGTAGTGAAACGTCAGGAGAAAATGCCTTTAGAACATGGCTATATAGCCCGAAAAAACCTACAACAACCCAGTGATTCCGGCCATGAAAGCCTTCGACATCACAATGTTTATTTCAAACCACACTTGAATAGTTTGATCCATATATGGTATACAGCTCTGAAATAATTTAATTTACAATACATATTAATTAGTCAACAAATAAGAAAGAAGATATGAAACAATGAGCACAAATGCAATCAAGGGAACAAATGGGAAAAACAAGTGCAAACTATAAAGAGAAGGAATGCATATTTTAGCTTGTAATAAAATAAATATGCATCTCATGCAAAAATGATATTTTAATATCTTCATTGGAGTGTCTTTCTAAATGTGTGATTTATGTGGAGCGAGTACTTTCAATCTAAACAAAATGAAAAAGAAATTCATCAAAATCAAGCTAAATATTCTCTTGAACCTTAAATTGTATATTCTTTCAAAGAAGAACAGAACTTTAAAGTACATCCAGTGACTCAGAAAAACATGGAAATTGATATGCATTGGACTTGTGCATTTGCTTTCCCTTTTCCTGCTATAATGTCAAAAGGATGAACTTGCAAATCCTTCTGAGTGTTTCAGCCTAGCGTTTGTCCCTTGTTCCTTTGAGGAATACAGAGAGTGGCTCTAATTCCTTTCCCATGCACCCATCCATCTTGTTCAGCAAATGCCGGTGACAAGCACTCTTGGCATCCCAATTTGGGGCTTTGGATTGGTTAAGTAGGCTGGTTATGAATATTCGACTCAGCTGGGATGATGAATGAGGCCTCACAAAACAACATTTAAGGAGAAAGACAGTGGAGAAAAACTTATGAAAAACATCCTAATGAACTGATTTGAGCATGCAGCTAAATTTGATTAGAAGCCTTTGTCCAAAGACACCCGGAGGTGTGACCTCACTAGATATTGATTCACATAAGCCAACTTGGCTGTCACTGTACAACCTCTTTTGGAATTGCTTTCTGCATGAGTGAATGGAAACAAAGCATTCACCACAGTAGTTCCACCACAGTCGGGCTCATTTCCTGCACATGATGTACAGGGTTGTGTCTCATTTGTTGCCTTTTATTTATTAATAAAAGCCTATTGAAATCCACCCAGTTAGGCTGAGACAATTCTCTACTGGGGAGTTGGGGGGGGGGGGGGGGCTGGCAGTTGCAGAGTCTTAACCTGCTTTGCATTTGATCTCTTGTCAGAGTATTCCCTGGGAAACAACTTTTCGTCATGCATCTAGTCTGTAAATTGAATTAGAAAAGATTGTTCCTATGAACACTAACTGACTTAGGGTATAATATAAATTAAAGAATATGAATGAAGGCATTTGTTTTGATAGCTGAAATTGATAGATAAAGGAGATTATCAATTGCCTACAGAGAGTTTATTCTCTGATCCTCCAAACCATGTTTTTGAGGATTGGCAGGGGCGGCTCAACCCATTACGCAAAGTAAGCATTTGCAGTATAGTTGATTTTGCTCAGGGGCGCTCTTGAGGTGCTCTTGGGAGAAAATAGACCTTGACATATGTGAGTTGTAGTTACTGGGATGTATAGTTCACCTACAATCAAAGAACATTCTGAACTCCACCAACGATGGAATTGAACCAAATATGACACACAGAACTCCCACGACGAACAGAAAATATATATCAGTGATTGGTTAGGGGGGGGGGGCGGGCGCAAAATACTGTTTGCTTACCATTGAAAACCAATCCTCTGAGGATTGGTTTTATTTATCGTGCCAGGAAAGAACCAAAACAGTTGTATTGCATTAAAAAAACAGACAAACAAACAACAAAACACAAAATTTGCAGACTTGGTATTCTATTAGATGTCCTTTGACCAGTAGCTGGCCACTTGGTGTTGCTGTAAGAAGGTCATCCATTGTGCATGTGGCAGGGCTCAGTTTGCATTGCAGTAGATGGTCTGTGGTTTGCTCTTCTCCACACTCACATGTTGTGGATTCCACTTTGTGGCCCCATTTCTTAAGATTGGCTCTGCATCTCGTGGTGCCAGAGCGCAGTCTGTTCAGCGCCTTCCAAGTTGCCCAGTTTTCTTTGTGCCCAGGGGGGAGTTTCTCATTTGGTATCAGCCATTGATTGAGGTGCTGGTTTTAAGCCTGCCACTATTGGACTCTCGCTTGCTGAGGTGTTCCAGCAAGTGTCTCTGTAGATCTTAGAAAACTATTTCTTGATTTAAATCGTTGGCGCGCTGGCTGATACCCAAACAGAGGATGGGCTGGAGATGTCACTGCCTTGGTCCTTTCACTATTGGTTGCTACTTCCCAGTGGATGTCAGGTGGTGCAATACGGGCTAAACAGTGTAATTTCTCCAATGGTGTAGGGCGCAGACACCCCGTGATAATATGGCATGTCTCATTAAGAGCCACATCCACTGTTTTAGCATGGTGAGATGTGTTCCACACTGGGCATGCATACTCAGCAGCAGAGTAGCAAAGCACAAGGGCAGATGTCTTCACTGTATCTGGTTGTGATCCCCAGGTTGTGCCAGTCAAATTTTGTATGATGTTGTTTCTAGCGCCTGCTTTTTGTTTGATATTCAGGCAGTGCTTGTAGGTCAGAGCATGGTCCAGAGTAACTCCCAGGTATTTGGGTGCGCTACAATGCATCAGTGATATTCCTTCCCAGATAATCCTCGGAGGTCGGGATGCTTGTCTGTTTTTAAGATGAAAAACACATTTCTATGTTTTAGATGGGTTAGGAATCAGCTGGTTTTCCCTGTAATACATCCGAAACGAGTTTTGTACCTTTTTTTTATCGAACAAGCCTAATTATTAGTAGTATTATATTGTATTAAATTATAATATGCAAGTCAATGCAAGTGATGTCTGGTTTATTCAGAACAGGGGTCAGTGGACAGCATTTAAGTTGCTTAGACTAAATGGAAATCCTAAGAGATGGATCCTAGTGTGCTGGAGACTGGAAAAGGCTCAAGACTGTAAGGTTCACACTCAGGACCCTGGCCAAGGCCAAGATGAGTCTAGCATTATGTTTCTAGCAAAAGAATTCTGGAGGGTTTTTTTGTTTTTGTTTTTGGACTGCTATGCTAAAATCCCATGGCTGACATGGGAAAACTCTGTGAACTTGACTCAAAAATATGCATTTCAGATGTCTTCTGAAGATTCACAAGAAACCCCCTGAACTGGTGGTTTATGCTTACCAGGCTTTATCAGGTTTACGTTTTCTTCCTTGCTTTTCTCTCGTAAAAATAGGAAGCGTCACATAGTTCAGCAATGTCTGAACACTGTCCTTGGTGTTGAAGGACATTTCATTTAACCCAAGCAGTGTAACCAAAGCAAACACAAAACCAAATGACTTCATGTGGTAAGGAAAGCAAACAAACAATTTGTTTTGATTGAAGGCTCGGGGGTCCAGAGAGGCACATGCGATGCATTGGATAAAAGACTACTAATCTGTGGCAACTGAATCTAGAATGGGAGAAAGTTATATGATTTCTGCCAACAGAGAGTCTAAATTGGAAACATTTCACGAGAAGGTGGGATTTCAAGGTCCTTTTTGATTGGTATTGAAAGTGCCAATGGATGCATTTTTGTTTTGTCACCGGTATCGGTAAGATGTTGATGTTAAGGATGTGTACACAAAGAGTGAGGAGTAAACTCTAGCAGCGAAGTAAATTCCTCCACAGGTTTTACAAGCCCTTTCTCAGTGTCTATGCTGTCTTGCTACTAAGTACATGGAGGTGAGGTCCATTTTTGGAGAAAAGGACTGTGGCCGGGAGTCAGCTGCATTAAGATCACTACTGACCAAAAGATCATGAGTTCGAAGCCAGCCCAGGTCGGAGTGAGCTTCTAACCAAAATTGTGTAGCTTGTTGTCGACCTTTGCAGCCCGAAAGACAGTTGCATCTGTCAAGTAGGAAATTTAGGTACCACTTATGTGGGGAGGCTAATTTAACTGATTTACGAGGCCATTAAAATCTCCAGGAAGTTTGCAAAGAATGAGGAAGTACTTCATCAGTGTCACAAATGGAAAGTGAAGCGACAGCTCCCCTGGTGGCCAGAAGCTGGAATGTTAAATAGCCTCTGAGTGTCTGTCTATATATGTTGTGTGTCTATGGCATTGAATGTTTGCCATGTATATGTACATTGTAATCCACCCTGAGTCCCCTGCAGGGTGAGAAGGGCAAAATATAAATACTGCAGATAAATAAATAAATAGTGATTGATTGATTGAGATGGCTCACTAAGAAAACTCAATTTGTAGCAAACATCAAAGGAGAGTGTCTTATCTAGCTTTTGTAATGATACAGAACACTATTTGATTTTCCCCTTCTCAGACACAAGATGTCTTGAATGGTTCCTATTAGGTCCCAGGTTTCATGACTGAATTCAACTCCCGCTGTGAGACTGCTGCTATCTGTGAGCTAGGCAATCTTTGTAAAGACAGATTTACCCTTAGATTTTCTTACTAGGTGTAATCTTTGTACAATTTTTTTTCAAATGATCATCAGATTGTGCTGTAATGGCCTACAAGCAATTACTAGGGATGTATGATCCATTAAAAATGGAGCAAAAGGCATTACAAAACTGGGGGGCACTGGTGCCTCGTTTCTAAAGTGTTTCTAAAGTATACTTAGTGAAAAATTTGTTACCATAATGGGAGCAACAAAATTTCATTACTACTTCGTTTTAGTAATTGTGCATAATTGCTATAATTGGGAAAACTTCGGTGGACCCTTTCTCCCTCATTTTTAAAGCTATTGCGGTGAAACTTGCTACAATGGTAAAACACATTTACCACTGTTAGGCCACCAAATTTCAGAACCTTTCACTTATCCATGGATTTTTGGGAAATTTTCAAGGTTTTTTATAAACAAAACTTTTAAAAAACCTAAAAGAACTATCTACCTGAATTTTATACACAATGCACAAAATAACCAGAGCATCAATCCCCAGAAGTTTCAGAAAGATTCACACATCCACTGATTTTTTGGGATTTAAAAAATATCTTATCCCCTAAAAAGCCATAACCGCAGCCCCCTTGAGTGTCTACCTAACAGTGTGTCTATATAGTAGTAGTAATGAATTTTATTGATTTGCTCTTAGGCCATATCACTATATCAAATCAAACAAAAAGGCTTAATATGTGGCACACAATTAACCATAGTGTCACAATGCCAGGGCTCTACCTTATTCAGGTAGAGATGAACCAAACAAACTCCTAGTTTGTGTTAAACAATTTAATTAAAGCAGCATTTACTTTCTGGCTATTTTAATAGTCCAAAACATAAAACATAAAGATAGCACTCAGTGACAGAATATAAAATAAAACTGACAGCAAATGCTGTTGCAGGTTCAAAATAACACCATAGTCCAAAGGTCCAGTTCAAGTCAGGATACCGAAAATCCACAAACTTGAGGGAAAACCAGCAGCATCTACCACCAAAATAAGACAAATACTTTTCTCCCAAAGATCAGTCCCAAGGCTAGCTCATTATATCCAATAATACCCAGCTGCAGCCTATCTCTTGCATACCTCCACCCTTAATTGCTTTCACCCAGAACTCTTAGTTACAGATATTTCAAACCTTTAGAACTAAGACTTACATTAACCCTTCCATCACCAACTGCTTGGAAGTCCTTGTGCATTGTCTAATGGGCTTGATGCTGAAAGTGGAGGGGAAGTGGCATATGACTGACAAATCACCCATCTGATGAGGTAGCTAGATCACATAGATATTTCCAGTCTTGGTACGTTGTCTTTTATAGACTTTATATAGTCTAGGCCAGCATTTCTCAACCTGGGGTCAGGACCCCTAGAGGGGTCACGAGGGGGTCTCAGAGGGGTTGCCAAAGACCATTGGAAAACACAGTATTTTCTGTTGGTCATGGGGGTTCTGTGTGGGAAGTTTGACCCAATTCTGTCATAGGTGAGGTTCAGAATGCTCTTTGAATGTAGGTGAGCTATAAATCCCAGAAACTACAACTCTCAAATGTCAAGTCTATTTTCTCCAAATTCCACCAGTGTTCACATTTGGGCATATTGAGTATTCGTGCCAAGTTTGATCCAGATCCATCATTGTTTGAGTCCACAGTGCTCTCGATGTAGGTGAACCACAACTCCAAAACTCAAGGTCAATGCCCACCAAACCCTTTCAGTATTTTCTGTTGGTCGTGGGAGTTCTGTGTGCCATGTTTGGTTCAATGCCATAATTGGTGGAGTTCAGAATGCTCTTTGATTGTAGGTGAACTATAAATCCCAGCAACTACAGCTCCCAAATGGCAAAATCAATTTTTTTTTGAGTGAAGGACATACATTGGGTTGTCCAAATTTGGGATCTATTGGCCCACTGGTTTTTGAGTTTGTTAATCCCACAAACGAACATTACATTTTTATTTATATAGATTCACAATCAGTGTGAGACTGTTTCTTTTAGTTCAGTTACTTGTGGAGTAATTGGCAAATTCCTGTTGCACTACTCTTATTTTAACACCTTTTGAAGGTCACAAAATGTCCCTTCTCATTTAGATTTCTGTTGGAAAGCCAAGATGAACAATCCTGACCCCTCATTTGTGTCCCCTTTTGGATATCCTGTATTTGTTTATGCAGGTGACTGATTGGCATTGTTCCCATATATTCACAGAAGAGCTTCCCATTTCTCATCTCTTTGGGAATCCATCTCTGCGTGATCTCATATTTCAGCACTGTCGAGCAATCATCTATGTCACTTTCTCCTTTCAATTTTTCCCCCTAGAAGAACAACTGGATTGCCTTGGCATGTTGCCCAGTTTATCTTATCTTGTACTTCTGGATGGCTGTGTGCCCAGAAGAAGACTTCAGACCTGTGCATTTAATATTCCTATGCTGTCATTTTGTACAAAGAGAGAGCCATTTATAGTATTGATTCAAAAGTGCAGGGCATGAAATGCAACACATCCATTATTAGTTTTGGCAAATCATAATGAATTTCCCATGAGGACTAGTCTTGTCTGAACTTTTTTTTTTTAAAAAAAATGACAATTGGTTAGATCTTTTGCTACAGTTCATCTACATAGGATAGACTTTTGAATTTTATAGTAGTAACAACTGTGCTGGTAAAGCTGTACCAGGAGCTCCAACTTCATTTTCTTTCTGTTAAATGTCTGCATGCATTCCAAGGTTTCAGGCATTCTGCAAAGGTGACATCCCTTGGTTTGCAATTACAGGACCAATGACTCATCAGTCATTGTTAAGATTTAGTTCCGCCCCTTTCCCCAGGGCCCTGGGAGGAGAGGGAGCCATTTTTAGTTCAGTCTTACAGAAGGAAATTAAGCTACAGGACGTGGACCAGCTCCACCTGCAGAAAAATCTACAGAACCATCAAAAATCATCCAGGCGTCCCCTGGGCAACGTCCTTGCAGACGGCCAATTCAATCACACCAGAAGTAACTTGCAGTTTCTCAAGTTGCTCCTGACACGACAAAAAAAAAAACACCTGCAGAAAACCTTCATTTCCTACAGCTTCCAGGGAGAAATAGTCCCAAAGCTCTGGCTGGGAACTTACAGCCTCTCAGCCTTACAGCATTCGGGGGAAACAGTTTTACAGACCCAAAGAACTCCAGCTGGAGAATCTACAAAGCCTTGACTGGTAGGTCTACTCGGGACCCAAGAAGTAGTTTGGAACCGGTAGTCAGCAAAGCCTAGATAGTAGATTGCCTGGGAGAGGTTAAAAAGGGTTTTCCTTTTAAAAGAAAAGAAACAGTTCTCAAAGCCAGTTGCCTGTCCCTTGTGGACAAGATTAAGAAAGCCACCAGTCATTTGTATGATTGTCGTTGAAGATTGAAGAAGTATTTGTTTAATTTGTTCAATAATAAAGGACTTTGTTAAACCTTTCAAGCCTCTAAAGACTCTTCCAGAGGAAAATCCTTAGGGCCTCTCTATCGAGGCACCCTGACTTCCCGCTGGGCACAAAGTGCATGTCCTGTTCAAAAGACAATCATTACAGGCCCAGCGCGTAACAGCACAACAACCCCTTTCGATGTGGAACAAAAATACATGTGAACTAATTAGGAAGGAAGTCCGAGATTTTTACAATCTGATCCTGAGTGAGTCTGCTTCAGTCCTCTTCTCTAGGCCAAATGCTCTTAAACTGTGGGCCACGACCCCATATGGGGCCCTATAATTGAATGTGGGGATCATGAAAAATGTGTGTACTTTTCCATGTAGTGGCTATTTTAGACATTAACATAACTTTGTTAGCAACAACATGCAGCAAATACTTTAGCTGTACTTCATAAAAAAGGAAAATCAGCAGATCTTGCAAATGCTGATTTTGCTTGATGGCCATCTTTTCAGTTTCAAAAATATTTCCCTTCAAATTTTAATTCTAAAAAATTAAGTTAGGTTAATAAACCATCATCAATTGGAATCAAAACCAGCATTAATCTGTCATTAAAAATCCCAGAAGCTTTGAGATTTAGCAATTAATTACTTTTTAAAATAATTTCCCAAGCTCTGTCTATTAAAATTAGTCTGGCCTCAGATTGAAATCGTTTTTAGAAGTCTTCGGTAGTTTCTTTAACTGTTAAATTTCCTCAAGATATTAATCAACTTTGAAAGTAGGATTTGTTTTGTGGAATTGACACAACAGTATTTGTCTATTTTTTTTTGTTTTTTCAGCCTTAGCTTTGCCCTCTCCTGAATAGATTTTGAAAGAGATGAGTTATTATAGACAACCAGTGAAGGCAAAACGACTCATTTGATGCTCTATTCTGTGGTATGGAACAAGTCCTGCAAAATTTGGCAACAGTAAAAGTTTTCTGAACATCACCTAGTGGTTGTTTTAGGCATTTACATGAATTTGTTGTGCAGTGCTTATGGAAGACTCTACAGAAGATGCTTCAATTGTACTTCATAAAAAGGGAACTCAGCCTGTTTAGCAAGCCTTGTAAATGTTTGCTTTTACACCTATTTTTATACTTATATACCTGAGTTCACCTAAAAATGTCTTGGGCTAAAAAGAGTTACAAGTACTGTATATTCTGGTGTATAAGACTACTTTTTAACCCAAGAAAATCTTCTCAAAAGCCAGGGGTTGTCTTATACGAGGGAGTTGTCTTATATGCCGGAGTAGTCTTATACACGGGAGTCATCTTATACACTGGAGTAGCCATATGCATGGGAGTTGTCTTATATGCGGGAGTAGTCTTATACTCTGGGAGTCGTCCTATAGAGCAGGTACTAAAACTTCCAATCCAGACTGGAGAATCTGTGGTTGCTGCATATAATGGGGGGAGCTAAAAAAAATGGCAGTGGTCGTGTCCCTGCCATATGCAGCGACTGTATGAAAGCATTAAGGGCGATGCTGTACAAGTACGGTAGAAGAAAATCAATTCATCAGGATTCATGGACTTAATGTGGTCCCGATGGTGAGGTGAAGGGGCACCTCACCGGGAAGCTGTAAGTGAAGGGCAGAGCACGCTGCAGGCGTCTGGGGTACCCAGGGTATGGAAAAAAGAGATAGAGTGGTTCCGGGGCCAGAAAAACACAACTCTTTTACCTGTCTGGCCCGCTCTTGTATCCTATTACCGTACCTCCTCCTCTGCCTCTCAGATCTTGCTCCTGAAGACTGTAGTGAAGCGGTGCATGTGCACATGTGTGAGATGTACCTCATCCTCTGAGAGGCAGAGAAGGAGGTACAGTAATAGGAAAATTACCATATTGAAATCAAATCTGATGATTTTAAAAAATTTATTTGGTGTGTGTTGGAAGAGGGGTAGTCTTATACAGTGAGTACATCCCAAACTCTATATTTTAACTGGAAAAGTTGGGGGTCGTCTTATATGCCCAGTCGTCTTATACGCCAGAATATACGGGCAAAAAAGTTTAAGAAGCCCTGCTCTAAATGAATTCAAGTCTCCAGGGCCAAATGAATTACATCCAAGGGTATTTGAAGAACTGGCAGAACTCCTGACAATCATCTTTGAGAATTCCTGGGGAATAGGAGACATTCTAGCAGACTGGAGGACTGCAAATGTTGCTCTCATCTTCCAAAAGGGATTAAAAGGACCCAAACGATTACTGCTCAGTCATCCTGACATCTCACAGCAACCCGACCTCACATCAATATCAGGAAAGAGTCCAGAGCAGATCATTAAACAGATAATTTGTAAGCATTTAGAAATGAATGCCCTGTTCACTAACAGTCACAAGCATTTCTCAAAAGCAAGTGGAGAGAAAGATAATAGAATGACTTTGCAGATGGTGCCACCAGGAACAATTTGACTTCCTGGTTTAATAATGAAACTGGAAATGGATGTGCTAGTATTGTGTGAAAATGTGCTTTTGACTTCTGTGTTAAAATTCAGGTTCAGCAAAAAGAAATGCCCAGAAACATATTTGGTCTACGACCCCCTTTTCAGAAAAAAATATTCTGGGCTCTCCTGGAAATCTACCTTCTTTAAGTGAGCAAACAGAAAGATGCAGTGATGGATTTGCATTCTTTTATGTATTTATATTTCTACTTACATCCTACAACATGATAAAGAAAGTGTTTTAAAAAGACAGCTTGAAACTTGAAATTGTATAATTATATATTTATAGTAACACTAGCCGTCCCATGCCATGCGCTGCTGTGGCCCAGTCTGGTGATCTGGAGAATAAAGTAATGAGAAAGGGTTGGTTTCTAACATATGGAATTTCTTTATCAACAACAACAATTCTTTATTGATTAGTCAATTTTGACCATATCAAAACATGCAAAACATACAAAACATACACATACAGTAAAACCATATATGAATACAAGGCATCATGGCCTACTGGCCTGTCAACCCACTTCTAAATAATTGAGCAACTACAAGATAAAAAGATTAAAAGATTAAAATTGTTTAGTTCCTTAAAATAGGGTTAGGGTGGGGGGCATGGGTAGGTAAAACTAGTGGCGTGTCCATATTAAGTTTTTAAGTTTGAATTTTGTTGATGGCAGCAAAGTCACCTCTCTCTGCTTCCATCTTCTCACGGATGGCCAGCGGTTTTTGGGTAAAAAGGGTCAATTTTAAAATAGAGTTTTTATCTGAACCCTGAAGGAGGATGTGCAATTTCTCCTTATTCTCTGAATAAGTATGATTCTCCAGCAGAGGCTCTAGGTAGTAAGACCGGATCCTGTTGTAGTAGGGACATTTTAAGAAAAAATGTTCTGAGTTCTCCACTTCTGCATCTATCTCACGGCACCCACAGGTTCTCCTCGTGTAGGGAATATTCTGATGTCGTCCCAACTTGGACTTAATGTCGAGCTGCTCAAATCTAGCCCGGGTAAAAAAATTTCTAATATAAAGTGGAAGTATAAAAGAGAGGTAATGTTCCATGCCCACATTACATTTAAATTTGGCCAGGTATGGAGTGGCTCTAGCTTTCGCTATGTTCATTAGATCATTTTGTGCAGCAATGTCGAGAGCTCTTTGGTATACAATTGAGCATACCTTTGCCCCAACAATTTCTTTATGCTTGTGGGTAAACAGCACTTCTTGCTGTTTCTTTGTCAGTGTTGATGTAGAGATTGTCTGGTTTGCCTACTCTGGAACATGCAACATATAATTGTCCTTCTTTAGGGGACCCTTTCAAATCTATGATACTATGTCTCTGTGTGTGCAAATCATATCGATCTATCTATATCTATGGCTGGATGGCTCTCTATCAGGAGGGCTTTGATCACATTTTCTTGTCCTGTTGAAGGGAATTGGACTGGATGGCCTTAAGTATTTTTTGTTGGTCATGGCGGTTCTGCATTGGAAGTTCGCCCCAATTCTGTCGTGGGTGGAGTTCAGAATGCTCTTTGATTGTAGGTGAACTATAAATCCCAGTAACTACTCCCAAATGTCAGGGTCTATTTCCCCCAAACTCCACCTGAGTTCACATTTGGGCATATGGAGTATTTGTGCCAAGTTTGGTCCAGATCCATCCTTGTTTGAGTCCACAGTGCTCTCTAGATGTAGGTCAGTGGTTCTCAACCTGGGGTCCCCATATGTTTTTGGCCTACAATTCCCAGAAATCCCAACCAGTTTAGCAGCTGTTAGGTTTTCTGGGAGTTGAAGGCCAAAAACATCTGGGGACCCCAGGTTGAGAACCACTGATGCAGGTGAACTACAACTCCCAAACTCAAGGTCAATGCCCACCAAACCCTTCCAGAATTTTCTTTGGTCATGGGAGTTCAATTCCATCACTGGTGGAGTTCAGAATGCTCTTTGATTGTAAGTGAACTGTAAATCCCAGCAGCTACAAATCCCAAATGACAAAATCAGCTTTTTTGAGTGATGGTCACTCCTTGGGGTAGTAGGTGTCTTGTGTCCAAATTTGGTGGCAATTCGTCTAGTAGTTTTTGAGTTCTGTTAATCCCACAAATGAACATTACGTTTTTATTTATATAGATTTGCATTATACACAGAAAAATAAAGATTTCAAAGGATCATGTTAAAATGAAAACTATGAATAATATTAAAACCTGAGTGTTCATATTGCTCAGGATGAACCTGGAATGCTACTCTCAATTTATTAACGTTCAGCTTTAATTTTTGTAAACAGCATGAATTAAATGTTTTAAATACTTATTGCACTGGTACTATTAATGATTGCTTGTCATACAGTTCAGAAACAATCTACTTTAGATTTCATACATGTTGCCTATTTATAGCATCATAAACACGTCATTACATGCATATATTCCAGCTGGTGCATGCTGGACTTCTGATAATCCACAACATGCTCACTTGCTAATACTTGCTTGTTAAGACCTGTCAGTGGTCTTGATCACATATCTGTTGTAACTTGCATTTTGTGTGTTCATTTGGAAAGTAAAATAATCACTATGACTATAACATCTCTTGTTACCCAAGAGATGAAAAATGTATAGTTTTTCCCTCCAAATTTTCTCTCTTTCTTTCTTTCTTTCTTTCTTTCTTTCTTTCTTTCTTTCTTTCTTTCTTTCTTTCTTTCTTTCTTTCTTTCTTTCTTTCTTTCTGCTTCCACTGACTCCTTATTTTTGTTCAATCTTCCCAAATTGCAACTGAGGCTACTATCCCACCCCCTGGATCATTCCAGTGCCTTCAAGAAGTCGGTGGTCCATGCCTTAGTTACCTCTAAATTGGACTATTGCAATGCTCTCTACGTGGGGCTGCCCTTGAAGATGGCCCGGAAATTCCAATTGGTCCAATGGGCGGCAGCCAGATTAACTGGGGTGAATTACAGAGAGCGGTCAACCCTCCTGTTTAAGGAGCTCCACTGGCTGCCGTTTATTTTCCGGGCCCAATTCAAGGTGCAGGTCTTGACCTACAAAGCCCTGAACAGTTTGGGACCCACCTACCTGCACAACCATATCTCTATCTACGAACCCACACAATCTCTTCAATCTTCCGGAGAGGCTCTTCTCTCATTCCTGCCCGCATCTCAGGCGCGACTTGTGGGGATGAGAGAGAGGGCCTTCTCTGTGGTGGCCCCCCGGCTCTGGAACTCACTCCCCAGAGATATTAGGCAAGCCCCCATGCTAGCAATTTTCAGAAGGAACCTGAAAACCTGGCTATTCCAATGTGCCTTCAGTGATTGAATGTAAGAAACTCCCTGACCAAACTTTGCACTAAATGTCCTTAGAAGCACTTTGTTTATGGCTCGTGCAATTGAATCCTCCCTCAATCTCGGATCCTCATCCTGATTATTTGCATCGTCCTATCTCCCAGAGTTTTTAAGTTTTAGCCTTGAATGCGGCCCTGCCCAATGAAATCCTCTGTTTTTAATTGCATGTTTTATATTGTCTGTGTCATTTATTATATTTCTTTGCATTTTTTATTTTCTGGTATTGTTATGTTTTTTTATCACGATATATGTACTGCACTGATGGGCGTGGCCTCATCTCCCTTGGGGGAGATGGAGCAGGGTATAAATAAAGGTATTGTTGGGTTGTTGTAGGTTTAGGACATTTAATCAGTGTCACCTCTCAACAAAAGATTGCTCCAGGCACTGCCAGGCAATCAAATGCTAATCAAGGTGGTCAGTTGAAACATTTACACCTAGCTGCAGCAGACAAGAGTCCTTCACTCCACCCTGGTCATTCCACAGATATATAAACCCTTTTTCCTAGTTCCAACAGACCTCACTACCTCTGAGGATGCTTGCCATAGATGCAGGCGAAACGTCAGGAGAAAATGCCTCTAGAACATGGCCATATAGCCCGAAAAAACCTACAACAACCCAGTGATTCTGGCCATGAAAGCCTTCGACAATACAAAGTTATTGTTGTTGTTGTTGTTATTATTATTATTATTATTATTATTATTATTATTATTATTATTATTATTCCAGGGAGCTATATTGGCCACTTAGGGAAGCACTGATGTAGCAGATATCAGGAAGGAAGGGATTTTTACTGCATGCCCTGCTACTAGTGAGCATCCTGGAAACATCTGGATGAACCACTGCTGGACTCAGTTGACTCTTGGTCTGATCCAGCAGGGCTCTTCTTCATGAGCTTATGACTCATGTTTGTCTGGACTGTCCATGTTTGTCTATTCAGGGTTTCAGGTTGCCACTTGTTAATGACTTCAGCAGTCTCTTGTGTAAACAGATGCAAACATTTCAAATAAAGGTCAGCCTTTCTCTTCCTCTCTGCACGCAGAGATGGTGCCAAGACTATGGATATGGCACAAGATCACACAAGATCCCACTTGCTATGGATGGGTAACAGTGAGGTTAGCCCAATGGTGTGCTGAGATGTCTTCCAAACCCTCATTAGTCATACGGACACACTGCAAACCCCATCTTTAAAACCGAGTCTCACATTTAAATGAATCCATTCTGTGGTGGAAGCCACAGTTGCAGCTGAGATTCTGCTGGTACTGTTGTTAAGTTGGCTCCTCATGAAAGCAAAGAGGACCAGAGAAAAATATGGGAAAGGAGCGGGGACCAGATATTAAGAGGAGAGGGATTAGGGGGAAAGAATTTCAGCAGTAAGACTACATGAGATACAAAATGGAAGTAAAATATGTTTCAGTAGCAAATGTACCTCTCACTCCACTTCTTTCAAAATAACACTGTAGGCATTGACAATACTATGTATTGTCGAAGGCTTTCATGGCCGGAATCACTGGGTTGTTGTAGGTTTTTTCGGGCTATATGGCCATGTTCTAAAGGCATTTCTCCTGACGTTTATGTATTTTATTTTCCGAAAAAACCTACAACAACCCATTGACAATACTATTATTTACTATTTATTTACTATATTTATATCCCGCCCTTCTCAACCCTGAAGGGGACTCAAGGTGGCTTAAAGCAAAGACAAAATTCAATGCCTTAAACAATTCAACAATTAAATAACATTTTGTTAAAAATCTAATTGACGTTAAAAGCAATTAAAACATAAACAATACCACTTACAGCTATAAAATCACATTATGCACAATCAAGCAATAGGAGAATATATTTTACTATAAAAATACATGATTCCCAACATCAGGATCACTTTTTGAAATGAAACACCGCATTGTACACAATTTATTTCGGGAAATTGATATTTATAACCTTTTGGGAAAATCAGGAATCTTTTGGAAAGGCATGACCTTATTAGAGATCATAACTTTTTGTAAAGTATGATCTTCCTGAGAAGAGTTATAAATTCACTTGAGTCAACCTTCTCCTTAGTAGTAAATATCCACTAGCATTCATCCAAAGCAATTAGGTTTCTCAGCTGTTATACTGATATACCTAGATATCTCTTTGAACTGTTAGGAACAAAGATATGCCAATGCACAAAAAACATATAGCAGAGTTTCTGAAATGTTATTTCAGTTGCTCAAAAACATCTTCTCTCCCTTAAAACATCTTGGTTTAAATCATGCTCTCAAGAGAGCAAAATTAAAGTAGTCTTTGTTAAAATAACATAGTTGGTTTACTCACAAACTTCATGTATTCAGCATCTGGCCAAGGTGCTCCATGCCTTAGTCACCTCTAGACTGGATTACTGCAACACATTCTACATGGGGCTGCCCTTGAAAACGGCCCGGAAATTTCAGATGATCCAACGGGCCGCAGCCAGGTTGTTAACTGGGGCACCTTACAGAGAGCGGTCATCCTTCTTGTTCAAGGAGCTCCACTGGCTGCCATTCA
Organism: Anolis sagrei ordinatus; assembly: GCF_025583915.1. Classification (NCBI taxonomy): domain Eukaryota; kingdom Metazoa; phylum Chordata; class Lepidosauria; order Squamata; family Anolidae; genus Anolis; species Anolis sagrei. Next base: position 102,898,033 of record NW_026847549.1, read on the forward strand.
TCTACCGGACCCAATTCAAGGTTCAGGTTCTTACCTATAAAGCCCTGAACGGTTTGGGACCCGCCTACCTACGTGATCGCATCTCTGTATACGAACCCACACAATCCCTTCGATCTTCCGGAGAGGCTTTGCTCTCGATCCCACCAGCATCACAGGCGCGTTTGGTGGGGATGAGGGAGAGGGCCTTTTCGGTGGTGGCCCCTCGACTCTGGAACTCACTCCCTAAAGACATCAGACAGGCCCCAACCCTGGCAGTCTTCAGGAGGAGCTTGAAGACATGGTTGTTCTAGTGTGCCTTCCCAGAATAATGAATCCCATAGCACTTTGTCCTCCAAAGCACTTTACATTTCCCTGAGTCTGCTCGTATGCCCTCCACAAACACTAGTATCACCTTTCGCTTATGGCCCAGCAATATTTCCAATTTTAACTCTACATTTGGCCTTCCCACTGTTTTAATTATGTGTTGCTTTTTTAATAATGTTGTGTATTTATTGTCTATGTTTTTTAATTGCTTGTATCGATGTTTTATTGCTTTTGTTGTTGTGTTGGGCTCGGCCTCATGTAAGCCGCACCGAGTCCCTTGGGGAGATGGTAGCGGAGTACAAATAAAGTTAATAAAATAATAAATAATAAAATAATAATACAGGTATATTGTTTATCAATCCAGTTACAGATAGGATTTGAAGTAGTTTCTCTGTTCAGATAACACAGGGCATCTTTCTTATAATTAATAGTCCAAATTCCAAAGCATCTCTCCGGTCTGAGAGTCTAATGAAATCTCTGGGTGGTTCCAAACAACCTTTTATCCCAGGACCATCCGCGTTTAAAAAACGCGGGTGTTCCTGGGGGGCTGTCTAGATCCACCCCGGAAATTAAGCGATTTCTGAGGTGAGTATCCAGATGCTCTCACCAACAACCCCCAAACCCCTTTAAAAAGTAAAGAAAACTTACCCGGCCTCCAGTAGACTGTAGCCAGAGCTCTCCTGGCATGTAGAAATTGTTGCGCAGAAGCAAATTTTAGCCAAGTTCCATGCAAAAGACACACCGGCAAGAGGAAAAAGGAACAGAAAAAAAATTACTCTTATCAGCAGAGGAATAAACTTGCAATGTTGCATACAAAATCAAACAGTGCAACAAACTTACATGGTCTTTGTAAGTAACACCTCCTGATACCTCACCCTATGTCATGTCATACGTTCTGCAGTTGATGGTGATTAGTGATGGAAGGGTTAATGTAATTATTAGTTCTAATGGGTTGAGTAATCTGTAAGTAAGAGTTTATGGGTGAAAGCAATTAAGGGTGGATGGAGGTATACAAGAGATAGATGGCAGCTGGGTGTTTCTGGATATAAGGAGCGAGCTTTGGAAATGATCTTTGGGAGAAAAGTATTTGTCATATTTTGGTAGTGGATGCTGCTGGTTTTCCCCCAGGTTTCTGGATTTTCGGTATCCTCTCCTGTCTCCTGAACTCTTAGAATCCTGGAACCTTGAATCTTTGGACTGGCTGTTGACTACGGTAGACTTGTGATCCCTGGACTTTGTTTATTGAATTCTCGGCATTTGACCACTGGACTGTACCTTTGACTATGGAGTTATCTTGAACCTGTAACAGTGTTTGCTGTTTTTGTTTATTCTGTGGCTGAGTGCTATCTTTATGTTTTATATTTTGGACTATTAAAACAGCTAGAAAGTAAATGCTGTTTTAATTAAATTGTTTAATACAAACTGGGTTTTTGTTTGGTTCATCTCTGCCTCTGAATAAGGCAGAGTCCTGGCATCATGACACTCTATTATGTCAATATTTCAGTAAGAAATCCAAAACGAAAACAATGTACAGACACACTAATGTTGCTTTCTACTGTTCTAAAGCTCTTGAATGCCAGATTACATTTAGCTATAATTTGCTAATGAAGAGCAATTGCTTTGTCCAATCAAAAGAGAGAGGAAAGTATATATATATATTTTGAAATCCCCCAAAACCCCTTTTAATGACTCGCATGGGCAGCAATGTTTAAGTGGCTGCACTTCCCGAGCAATGAGGCACAGTGCACCTGTGCAACAGCTGGATCTAATCTATAGTCCCGAACCCATTGCCAGATTTCAGTGAATGAAAGAGTGCCCCACCCAGGCACATTTAAATCCACAAATGGCTTTAACATTGCAGAGAGGAAAGGACTATCTTATTCTGTGGGCTGAAGAAATCCATAGAAGATTTCTGTGTTGCTGAGAGTTTTATGAAATTATCACTGAAAGGAAAAGAAAAGAAAGAGGGAGAACGGAAAGAACATATATCCAGGCTTAGAAAAAGGGGAGGTGGGCAGGAAATAATCTAAGTTGGCTAAAGGGAATAATGTTATTATTGTTTATCCGTTCAGTCACTTCCAACTCCTCATGGACCATCCCACACCAGAGCTCCCTGTCGGCCGTCACCACCCCCAGCTCCTTCAAGGTCAAGCCAGTCACTTCAAGGATGCCATCCATCCATCTTGCCCTTTTCCTTTTTCCTTCCATTTTCTCCAGCATCATTGTCTTCTCTAAGCTTTCCTGTCTTCTCATGATGGGGCCAAAGTACATCATCTTTGCCTCTACTATCCTTCCCTCCAAAGAGCACTTAGGCTTTATTTCCTGAAGAATGTACTGTTTGGATCTTCTCGTGGTCCAAGGCACTCTCAGAACTTTCCTCCAACACCACAGTTCAAAAGCATCTATCTTACTTCTAATAAATTGTTAGTTCTTTTTCCTACAGCCAAACATCTGGTCACAGTTTTGTAAACAACTTATAGCCAAGTACATAGGTAATCCCAGTATAGTGCCTTTCTAATACCATTTAATACCATAGGGCACCACAGTTCAAAAGCATCTCTCTTCCTTCCCTCAGCCTTCCTTATGGTCCAGCTCTCACATCCATAGGTGACTACGGAGAATACCATTGCTTTAACTATGCGGATCTTCGTTGCCAGTATGATGTCTCTACTCTTCACTATCTTATTGAAATTGGTCATTGCTCTCCTCCCAAGAAGTAAGCGTCTCCTGTTTTCCTGGCTGTAGTCTGCGTCTGCAGTAATCTTTACACCAAGAAAGAAAAGTCTGTCACGGCCTCCACGTTTTCTCCCTCTATTTGCCAGTTATCAATCAGTCTGGTTGCCATAATCTTGTGTTTTTTTTAATGTTTAGCTGCAACCCAGCTTTTGCACTTTCTTCTTTCACCTTGTTTAGAAGGCTCCTCAGCTCCTCCTCGCTTTCAGCCATCAAAGTGGTATCATCTGCATATCTAAGGTTGTTAATGTTTCTTCCAGCAATTTTAACCCCAGCCTTGCATTCGTCAACCCGCACACATCGCATGCAAGTTGAGTAGGTTGGATGAGAGTATACAAAGGGAATAATGGATTGAAGGGAATAATTGAAAGGGCTCTTCTAAAAGCCCTCATCAGCTGTTTCGGGATTTTAAAATACGGGCATGCGTTGGAGCAGTCCACATCAGCATATAAGGACAAAGCCACATGCTTCCTTGAGTACACGGATATACAGCCATGCAACTATGCACATTTTTTAAAAACCAAAATCGGGTTTTAAGCACATTGTTTCAACACATGTTTTTCGACTATTAATGTGATCCAACACACATGTCATTTAGCCGCCACCTCCCTTTTATCCTGCTTTTTTCTGCATGTTAGGGCCTGTATAGAAGGGCACTATACACTGCCATATAATCTGGATTATCAAAGCAGATAATCTACATTATCTGATATGAACTATGAACTACACCTGGAATATTGTGTCCAATTCTGGGCACCACAATTCAAGAGAGATATTGACAAGCTGGAATGTGTCCAGAGGAGGGTGACTAAAATGATCAAGGGTCTAGAGAACAAGCCCTATGAGGAGCGGCTTAGGGAACTGGGCATGTTTAGCCTGAAGAAGAGAAGGCTGAGAGGAGACATGATAGCCATGTATAAATAAGTGAGGGGAAGTCATAGGGAGCAAGCTTGTTTTCTGCTTCTCTGGAGACTAGGATGCAGAACAATGACTGTGAACTACAAGAAAGGAGATTCTATCTGAACATTAGGAAGAACTTCCTGACTGTGAGAGCTGTTCAGCAGTGGAACTCTTTGCCCCGGAGCAGGCCTGTAACTAGGATTTTGTTTGTTTTTTTGGGGGGGGGAGGGGCTGAGTTGGTTGGGGGGGGGGGGCTGAGTCCGAGTGAAAGAGGGTCTACCCTAGCAAACCTTTTGTATCGTTACCCCAATACCTCCATGCATATGGGATATATTGAGCATGGTGATCAGATCATGATATGAATAAACATAACAGTTTAAATAATGTACCAGTAAGGCCTTCTCGCGGACCACCATGAGAATTTCGGGGGGGGGGGGCTGAAGCCCCCCCAAGCCCCCCCCCCCCCCCCGGCTACATGCCTGCCCCGGAGTGTGGTGGAGGCTCTTTCTTTGGAGGCTTTTAAACAAGGCTGTATGGCCATCTGTGGGGGGTGCTTTGAATGCAATTTTCTTGCTTCTTGGCAGGCCCATGAGGTCTCTTCCAACTCTATGATTCTATTATTCTATATGATATAATCCAGTTCAAAGTAGATAATCTGGATTTTATATGGCAGTGTAAAAGGTGCCTAAGTGTCTACTATATTTACATTTTTCTGTCCTCCAAATACTAAGATGGAAGAGGATGGAAGACCATTGTTTGCTTCCCCCGAGGAAGAGTATGCTTGTGCTATATACAGAATTCCTATAGTTTGAGAGGCAACTTGTGATGAGTGAACACTAACATGAGGGAGACATAAAATCCCTCTAGTAAGGAACCTCTGGTAAGTGGTCCCCACTGAAACGTGGGGTTTGGCTTTCGTTTCCTAAAAAGGGTTGTTTTGCAGTTATACTTTCTGGCCCTGTATACTCAAGGCTGTTGTGAGGAATTCAATATATTGGCGCTGGTTCTATGTGTCTTGTAAAACTTCCAATAATAAAACATATCAAAACAAATATGTCTGAACAGGACAACAGAAGACAAATTTAAAAGGTTTTTTTTTTTTTTGCCCTGTGGCTGTCATTTTGGCAGTCTAGTCTCGATCTGTGTATAAACAAGCCCTATATGGACAGTTAGAATCATACAATCATAGAGACTACATGGGTCATCCAGTCCAACCCCCTGCCATGCAGGAAAAGCACAACCAAACCACCTCTGACAGATGGCCATCCAGCCTCTGTTTAAAAGTCTCCAAAGAAAAAGCTTCCACCACACTCCAAGACAGTGAGTTCCACTGTTGAACAGCTCTTACAATCAGGAAGTTCTTCCTAGTGTTCAGGGGGAATCTCCTTTCCTGTCATTTGAACCCGTTGCTCCTTGTCCCACATCTCCCACAACACCTCTTAACTGAAATTGCAAATTTGCTGTAAAAAAATTACAGAATAGCTGAAGTGCAGCAATTGTTACAGGGATATGTGGAAGCACAATCATGGACCCACCCAGACAGGCCCAAAATGTGGGACCTAGAGGGAAGGATCCCCCCCCCCGCCCCGATCTCCTGGTGTGTCATTTCCTTGCACCAGGAGGCAGCTAGGAGGAACTTAATGGAGGCCAGGTAAGTTTTCTTTAGTTCTTAAGGGTACTTGGGGGGGGGGGGGGAGGGAGGGTTGGCTGCATGCCATTCCGATTGCTATCAGGATGGCATATAGCCACCACCACCCCCCCCCCCCAGCAAAGCCCAGGTTTTACGGGTGCAGTGGAGCAGAAATGTGCACCAAAGCAGGTTTAAAAACCTGCCTTGGTGCACATTTCTGGCCTGTCTGGAAGCACCCCATGAGACCACAGATTGATGCAATTGTGCAAATGAAATGAGGTGAAATATTATTTATTATTTATTATTTATTTAGAGCTTTTATAACCCGGTCTTCTCAACCTCCGAAAAGGGACTCAGGCCAACTAACAGGAAATTCATACACAAATAAGCTAAAACATATTAATATCATAATACAGTAATACATTAAAATACAGATTAAATATTAAATATTAAAACTGCTCATCCTGGTACGTATTAATGATAACACAATTGATTTGGAGTAGTAGTGCTGTGAGATAAAGTCCTCACTTTTTCTCTTCATCCTCAGTTTATAAGTTATTAACTGGTTTCATAGTGCAATAGTGTTTTGTAATCTTATCCTTCCCAGTAGGCTCAGGCAAAAGCAAACTGATGCAACCTCTCCAAGCTTGTGTGTGTTTTCTTCTTATTATAAATGTTGCTATATTGGCCACACTATGTGGTTGTTTGGCCGACTGTGTCCCAGTTTTCATTTGTGAAATGGTGGTGGATATTCAGGACTTGCCATGTGTGCTGTCGATACATCAGGTGCAGTGTGAAACTTTGTTTTCATCCATCTTGGATAACCACATTTTGGTGTCATGAAGTAGAATAATTATTAGTTATAAGTGGAGTGGTCTGTGTTTGTCGTTTTACTGTCATAATATTATGGGGAGAGGTACTTGTGGGACTTTCTGGTTAGTGTGCTAAAATCATTTGGAAGCCCCCCAGATCCTTGACCAGTGTCTGGCCGCTGTGATGGATTGCATGAGGACTAACAAGCTTGACAAGTCAGTCGTTTGGCCAATTGGCGTATAAGGTGGCAACCTGTGTTCGACGGGATTACACTCCCCCTGAGGACACAGGTCCGCAGTCTGGGGGTCCTTTTCAATTCTGCCCTGACACTTGATGCTCAGGTGGGCCTTTGCGCAATTAAAGCTTGTGTGCCAGCTGTGCCCGTACCACATGAAGTCCAACTTGGCCATGGTGGTCCATGCCCTAGTTACCTCCAGATTGGATTACTGCAATGCACTTTATGTGGGGCTGCCCTTGAAGATGGCCAGGAAATTGCAACTGGTGCAAACATCGGTGGCCAGATTACTAACTGGAGCAAATTACAGGGAGCGGTCACCCCCTCACTGTTTAAGTAACTCTACTGGCTGCCAATGAGTTTCCAGTCCCAATTCAAGGTGCAGATGATTACCTACAAAGCCCTAAACAGTTCGGGACCTGCCTATCTTCGCAATCACATCTTCCCCTATGAACCAGTATGAGCCCTCAAATCATCCAGCGAGGCCCTCCTCTCGCTTCCGCCTCTGTCTCAGGCACGGTTGGTGAGGACGAGAGAGAGGGCCTTCTTGGTGGTGCCCCCCCCCCCCGGCTCTGGAACTCTCTTCCTAGGGAGATCAGACTGTCACCTATCCTGTCCTCCTTCCACAAGAACCTTAAAACATGGATATTCCATTGTGCCTTTGAGGAGGCCCTGCTCTCGGCCCTGCCATCTTCACAGGTTCGATTGGCGGGGACGAGGGATAGGGACTTCTCAGCGGTTGCCCCTTGGTTGTGGAATGCCCTCCCCAGGGACATTAGATCAGCCCCCACCTTCTTAATGTTTCGCAAAAAAGATAAAACCTGGTTATATGATCAGGCCTTCCCAAATGCAGTGTAGCTATTAAACTCTGATCTTGGAACGGTTGGACAACGTGACTGGATAATGACTGGTAATGAAATGCGGAGGACTTATGGTTTTTATTGTGTTACTGATGTTAATTTTAACGAATTTTTACCTGTGTTAAATGTTTTTAATGTTTAAATTATTTTTGTACTGTTGTGGGCATCGAATTGTGCCATTTTGTAAACCGCTATGAGTCGCCCTCGGGCTGAGAATGGCGGTATAGAAGCATAGCAAATAAATAAATAAATAAATAAATTTGATTAGCAGTTCCAAAGAACTGGCCCTCCGCTCTACAATCCTGACATTATAAAGCCCAAGGACATTACTCTCCCATCCCTGGCACTGAATTTTGCACTTTCCCTTAGCTTTATCTAAGAATTTTGCACAAACCCAAAGCTCTCTAAAATCAGCACTTTTATTGCTCCCATGGTACTGTTTTCATGATGTTATGTTTTATTGTGATATATTTCTATTTGGTTTTGTTTTGTTTTTATTTTATTGCATTACATTTTAACGCTGTGCTCTCTGGGCTTGTCCATTTTGTAAGCCACCCCGAATCCCTTTGGGGAGATGGAGGCAGGGCATAAAAATAAAGTTATTATTATTATTTGCCTGGCTTTGTGTGCTGTGCATCTGACTTGAGACCAGGAGCTTAGCGGTGGAAGACTTTACTGACCTGACTCAGGTTAGTAAAATGTGTTGGGCTTAAACAGTAATGTTAAGTTGCATCAAGACTTATTGTTTATTATACACACTGAACATAATGAATACTATATACAGTAGCTCTAATTTACCAAATATACAGTAATATGAGGGAGAGTGTAAAATGTATCACAGAACTTCTAGCAACTGATTTACATAGAATAAATGAACACACTATGCATTTTTATAGGAAAGGGGAGAAAAGTTTTGCACTTTTCGGTAGATTCAGGATAGTGACCATATAGCCAATGTCCGATGGAATTTACAAGTGGAAGAAAATGTATGAAAGAAAAAACTCAAGACCCAAAGGACATCATACTATCACCTCAAAAACTTTGGTAAAAGCTGGATTCTGACTTTCTGACTGCATCTTTTACTGTATACACTTAGTAGTGGGTGAGTTGTGGGAGCTGCCAGAAAGGAAAGACGCAAGAGGAAGATTTTTGCAGATCACAGTCCACACTTGCCAGTTTTTCCCCACCACAAAACCCAACATCCCTCTGCAGGAACTCATCTCGGAATATTATGTTTGGACGGCTGCCTTGTTGTAGTAAGGGAGAGGTGCCTTCCCTTTTCCAGAAAGCGAGCCCCTTCGTAGGAAGGGTTGAAAAGGCTATTTGGTGTCATTATTTTATTTGCTGGTTTTAGCAGCCACCTGACAACCAAGAAAAAGTATACACCTAGGAGAGAAAAGGCACCCAATCAGAGGGCAAACTGTATTTGAGTTTTGTCTTGTGTTTCTTTATTTATCATGGGATCTGTCTAGCACATTCTGCCTTTTTTGACTCTTTGTATTAATATTATTTGGACAGAACTGAAAATGCTCCTATTTCTAAAGAAATAATTTTGTAGGTCCCATGCTGGCTAAGGGATTTTGGGAGCTAGATGTCAAAAGAATACAATTTGAAGCTTTCATGCAAGTGAAAAGCATTAATACCACTGGTTGTCATATGTTGATGTGATACCCAAAGAATCTACAGGATTTTTCTCAATCTGGCACAGCTATGTAATACATGAGCAAAAACTGTGTTCACATTGTGTGCAGTTATAGTACACTTGCACCATTCCTTGTACCTGTGCATGGCACACACATTTATTGTCTCATTCCATATTATTCCAGGCCAAAATATTAGATTTGATGTGGATGACTGGGACGGTTTTGAATGGTGTATTTTAATATATGTTTTTTTAGTGTTTATGTATTGGATGTGGATTTGTGTCCTGGCATTGTTTGCCGTGTATATGCTGTGCTCCGCCCTGAGTCCCCTTCGGGGTGGGAAGGGTGGAATATAAATGTAATAAATAAATAAATAAATAAATAAATAATAGAAGCCTACAAATCATGGGAGGAAAATCCCTCACATCTGGAGTAAAACTATTGTAGCAGCCCTTGGAACACTGGCTCTGCATCTCGTGGTGCCAGAGCGCAGTCTGTTCAGTGCCTTCCAAATCACCCAGTTTTCTGTGTGCCCAGGGGGGAGTCTCTCATTTGGCATCAGCCATTGATTGAGGTTCTGGGTTTGAGCCTGCCACTTTTGAACTCTCACTTGCTGAGGTGTTCCAGCAAGTGTCTCTGTAGATCTTAGAAAACTATTTCTTGATTTAAGTCCTTGACGTGCTGGCTGATACCCAAACAGAGGATGAGCTGGAGATGTCTCTGCCTTGGTCCTTTCACTACTTCCCAGCGGATGTCAGGTGGTGCAATACCAGCTAAACAGTGACATTTCTCCAGTGGTGTAGGGCACAGACACTCCGTGATAATGTGGCATGTCTCATTAAGAGCCACATCTACTGTTTTAGTGTGGTGGGATGTGTTCCACACTGGGCTGTATTGACTCTATATTGACTTGATATTAATATTGAAATACAGTAATTAAAACCAAAAAAAACTTAGCTTAATGTAAGACAGTTTTACTATATTATAAAAGCAGTTTTTTAAAAATTTAAAGTATTATTTCTTCCATTTTTTACCATTTGCTTGAGAGTTCTGGTTGCTTCAATTCCAGTTAACTGAGAATCTATGGTTTTTCAGTGGAAAGACCTTCTTCAGCCAATGAAAGTGATGGAAGCTCATGGATTCAGTGCCACTACTTCAGCTGGACAAAATGATGCCATCTCTTCTTTGTGTGTTGTTATATTAAGACCACATCAAAATACGCGACTGGTCTGTAATGTCATGATTGCAGCGTTGTTCTCATACCAGATGAAAACCTATCACTAATTGTGTATTAAGCTTTGGCCTTCAATTATGCACTCCAATGTCCACATAGACTGAGGCAGTCTGCTAAATTACCATGTAAAATTTGTACTATGGTGAGCGTGGGAGAAAACCAAGGACTGTGAATTCTTTTGCATTCATCAGCAGATCACCCAGCACTGTAATCACATTAGATCGTGCAAATACTGTACTTTAAAGAAGTAAAAAAAAAACCACGTAGGAACACCCAGGTGCTCCAGGATAAGAGGAGAGTTGTTTTATAGGTTGTTCTATTCTAAGCATGCCCAACATGAGTCTCCTTAAGTGTACCAGTGGAAAGGGAGACACATTTTGAGGGTAAGATACTGCAGTTTCACGGGGGTGAGAAAAATCTAAATTTAAATGTCTTCTTAGTAATGAAGTTCAAAATTCATTTTGGAAATGGTGGCTCTGACAATAAGATGAGATGACCTTATAATGAAGCTGCAAGGCCATTCAACGCTAATCAAGGATGCCAATTGCAACATTCACACTTGCCTCAAACAGACAAGAGTTCTTTCTCATAGCCTGGAAATTCCACAGATATACGAGAGTTGAATGAAAAGTAATGCCTCCACCTTCGTAACTCCTTAACAGATGGCAGTACTGGTATGCGGCGGATACTGGCTTGTTCAGTAGACATTACTCTACAGTTCCATTTTGGCAGAAAGCCTTAGCATTGAACTGTTGTGTTGTTAAAGTGCAAAGTATGGAACCCTGCACAGACGGTCGGTCAATGCGACTTAAGCAATGTGCAATCATTGAATTCTTGACAACAGACGGTATCACCCCAAAGGAGATTCATCAGAGAATGCAACCTATTTATGGTGATTATGTTGATGTGAGTACTGTGCGTCGTTGGGCAAGTAAGTTTAAAGATGTTGAGGTGGAAACATCTGACTTGTGTGACAAACAAAGAGTTGGACATCCTGTGACAGCAACCACCGCATTTCACAAACAAAAGGTTGACAGATTGATTCAGGATGATCGTCTTATCACCCAGAGAGAAATTTCAAGCATAATCGGCATTTCACAAGAACCTGGTGGTGCAGTGGGTTAAACCCCTGTGCCAGCAGGACTGAAGACCAACAGGTTGCAGGTTCAAATCCGGGGAGAGGCAGATGAGCTCCCTCTATCAGCTCCAGCTCCTTATGCGGGGACATGAGAGAAGCCTCCCACAAGGATGATAAAACATCAAATCATCCAGGTGTCCCCTGGGCAACGTCCTTGCAGACGGCCAATTCTCTCACACCAGAAGTGACTTGCAGTTTCTCAGGTCACTCCTGACACGACCAAAAAAACCCCCAAAAAAACCCAAGAACGTGTGGGTTGCATTATTGCTTTGCTTGGCTATTGGAAGATCTGTGCACAATGGGTACCCAGGATGCTTGGGCTTGAAATGAAAGCGCACAGACTTGAAACTTCAGAGACTGGATCTCACCACCATATGACACCCTCCATACAGTCCAGATTTAGCACCGTCTGACTTCCATCTGTTCCCGATAACGAAAGAAGATCTGCGGGGACATCATTATGCTTCTGATGAAGATGTTGTGAGAACTGTGAGACGCTGATTGCGGAAACAGAGTGTCGACTTCTTCCGTGACGGCTTCAGCCAATGAAAGTGAGGGAAGGATTTTTTTAAAAACTAAACAGTGCTGATGGAAAATGGGAAGGATATAGTATGATAGATTTTTGCTTCTCGTGATCTTTTGAACTGTCCAATCTCTCCAGTCATAATTCCCCATCTCTGAAGCACGTATTAACTACAATTAGAGGTGGAAATAATACATTTCTTCTGTTTGTTTATTTAATGGCGTGGTTGGAGAAAAGGCCAGGGGTGTGGCTGCAGAATGCGAAAAAACATTGTTCATTGTTGACAAAAATGTATCCAGTTGTCTGGTGATTATGTGGAAAAGTGAATAGTACTAGTTAAAGAGCACATTCTAAGGATTATTTCTGCGTTTGATTTATTAAAATATTCCCATCCAAACCCAAGTAACAAAGATGGAGGCATTACTTTTCATTCAACCCTTGTATAAACCCTACTTGTCTAGTTTCCAACAGACCTCACAACCTATGAGGATGCCTGCCATAGATGTGGGTGAAACTTCAGGAGAGAATGCTTCAGGAATATGGCCATACAGCCCGGAAAACTTGCAGCAACCCAACCTTATAATAAAAGCTCCATTAGGGCACTTAGAAGAAGAAAAAACAGTATGAGAACATCTGGTGTCATTCTTTGCTCTGAGCTTGAAAAGAGATAGATAAAGAAAGAGGAGAGGAAAGGAAAGGAAAAATAAATTGGAAGAGATCTGGGACTTGTTTACACTGGCGAAAAACCTGTATTCACTGCAAATGTGTCTTTGCCCGTCCCCTCAATGCACAGCAGCTTCCAATGAATACTGCAGAGGCTTTTAAAACATATACTTTAAACTAATTTTCCCTCACTTTGGGTGAAGTTGGGGGATACGCTGAAGTTTACTGGAAATTCTGGAGAATCCTGTGATTTTGGGGCATTCTGGACATCAAGAATGGGTCCGATTTGGCCTGATCCACTGCTCATGCCGGACACTGACACCATCACCCTTTCCCTTCTGGCAGTGGCTGGTCATTTGTGTAAATGGGTTTGAGATTTCTGTAAATCTCAAGAACAGACAAGCATCCTGAGATCTGAGGATCACCTGGGAAGGAATCCCACTGGAACATTGCAGCGCACCCAAATACCTGGGAGTCACTCTGGACCGTGCTCTTACCTACAAAAAGCACTGCCTGAACATCAAGCGAAAAATGGGTGCTAGAAACAATATCATACGAAAGCTTACTGGCACAACCTGGGGATCACAACCAGATACAGTGAAGACATCTGCCCTTGCATTATGCTACTCTGCTGCTGAGTATGCATGCCCAGTGTGGAACACATCTCACCACGCTAAAACAGTGGATGTGGCTCTTAATGAGACATGCCGCATTATCAAGGGGTGTCTGCACCCTACACCACTGGAGAAATTACACTGTCTAGCTGGTATCGCACCACTTGACATCCACCGGGAAGTAGCAGCCAATAGTGAAAGGACCAAGGCAGAGACATCTCCAGCTCATCCCGTTTGGGTATCAGCCAGTATGTCAACAACTTAAATCAAGAAATAGTTTTCTAAGATCTACAGAGACACTCGCTGGAACACCTCAGCAAGCGAGTGTCCAAAAGTGGCAGGCTCAAACCCAGAACCTCAATCAATGGCTGATACCAAATGAGACCCTCCTCTGGGCACACAGAAAACTGGGTGACTTGGAAGGCGCTGAACAGACTGCGCTCTGGCACTATGAGATGCAGAGCCAACCTCAAGAAATGGGGCTACAAAGTGGAATCCACAACATGCGAGTGTGGAGAAGAGCAAACCACTGACCACCTGCTACAATGCAGCCTGAGCCCCGCCACATGCACAATGGAGGACCTCCTTGCAGCAACACCAGAGGCACTCCAAGTGGTCAGATACTGGTCAAAGGACATTTAATCAACTACCAAGCTTGCAAACTCTGTTTTGTCTGTTTGTTAAAAAAATGTTAAAAATGTAATACAATTGTCTGGTTGATACTGACACGATAGATAAATAAATAACCCTTTCCCTGCATGGTTCAGAAAGGGGATCATGCCCATATTGCTGTTGTTGTGTATTCATTCAGTTGCTTCCGATTCTTTGTGACCTCATGGACCAGCCCATGCCAGAGTTCTCTGTCGGCCGTCGCCACCCCCAGCACCTTCAGAGTCAAGTCGGTCACTTCAAGGATACCATCCATCTTGCCCATGTTGCTGCTGCCACTCCTAACTGGGCATAGACTCCTGTCTGAGCTCCTGGCCATCATGGTGCCTCTACTGATGTCTGAATGGGCTCATAACCAGCAAGAAGGAGAGGAAATTTGCCCTTCTCTTTTCTGACATAAGCTGAAGTATCTGTAATATTCAGGGACTTTTATGGAGCCACAGTGCTGCATTAATTTTAAGTACCACAAAGGAAGTTTCAAGAAAATTTGGTAAAGTAGGAAAGTCTCAATTCATTTTTTTAAACTAAAGAGTGCAGATGGAAAATGGGAAGGACATAGTATGATAGATTTTTGCTTCTTAGACTTCTGGTGACCTTTTTGTAATCTTTTGAACTGTCCAATTTCTCCAGTCATAATTCTCCATCTCTCTGAAGCACTTGTTAACTACAATTAGAGGTGGAAATAATACATTTCTTCTGTTTGTTTATTTAATGGCGTGGTTGGAGAAAAGGCCAGGGGTGTGGCTGCAGACTGCAAAAAAACATTGAGGGGGGAAAAGAGCCCTTTTGCTTGAAATAGCCTCATATTTTCAAGGTTGCAAGTTCTGGCCAATAAAAATATAAATCATATCCAAACCAACTGCAAGATGTTGCATCTAAGACAGAGCAGGGAAAACAGGGAGTAGAAGAAGGGGAATAACAGCAACTGATGTCATCGGATGGTTGGAGAAGTGCTACAGGGATGTGGGTACACATTTAAAAGGGCGACTGGGAGAAGGATCTTTCAAGTATCTTCATTCTTTAATGTGGGAGTATGGCAGGAAAAAACCTGTCAGTCTAACCTTAGTTACTAAATCATATTTGTAAGTTTGAATCTTAGGCTGTGTTTACACAAATGGGAAAAAACCCATACTAATCCTGAATCCAGTGCTGGCAGTCTTCACAACACACAGCAACTTCCAGTAAGTACCTGGAGTTTTTAGCCCTCAACCCAGCTTTGCTCCACACTAAGCAAGGTTGATGGGTACTCCAGAGTTTGCCGGAAACTAGGGCCAGATCCAGACAGGCCTTTATCCCAGAAGCATCTGCGTTAAAAATGGGGATGTTTATGGGCACTGTCCACACTGACCCCAGAAAGCGCGCACTTTCTGGGGTGGGTGTCCAGACGTTCCCTTGGAACTAGCCCGAGAGAACGTGTGGAGGCCCTCCCCCTTCCCCCTAAGCCCCCAGACTGCTTAGAAAACTAATAAAAACTTATGTGCCCTCCATTAGAAGCCTTGGGCAGCTCTCCCGGTGGATAGAAATGATGCACCAGGAGTGTGTGTGTGTGTGTGTGTGTGAGGGGGGATTTTCCTCCCTCCTCCCCCCAGGCCCTGCTCTCCTGGCATGTCATTTCTACATGCCAGGAGAGCTGGCCGAGGCTTCTAATGGAGGGCACATAAGTTTTTATTAGTTTTCTAAGGGATCTGGGCTTGGGGGAAGGGGTGGGATGGTATTCCCACAGTTTACCAGGCTTAAACTGTGGGAAGGCCCTTCCCCCCTTCCCCCCAAGCCCCCAGATCTCTTAGAAAACTAATAAAAACTTATGTGCCCTCCATTAGAAGCCTTGGCCAGCTCTCCTGGCGTGTAGTTTACCAGGCTTATTAAAGCCCCAGTGGCGCAGTGGGTTAAATCCCTGTGCTGGCAGGACTGAAGACCAACAGGTCGCAGGTTCAAATCCAGGGAAAGGCGGATGAGCTCCCTCTATCAGCTCTAGCTCCTCATCCGGGGACATGAGAGAAGCCTCCCACAAGGATGATAAAAACATCAAATCATCCAGGCGTCCCTTGGGCAACATCCTTGCAGTCGGCCAATTCTCTCACACCAGAAGTGACTTGCAGTTTCTCAAGTCGCTCCTGACACGACAAAAAAACCCCAGTCTTATTTAGCTCGGTAAAATGTGGGAATACTGTCTGGATTGCAGTATTCTGCAGTGCAGACCCAGAAATAGTGGGTTCATTCTGCACCTTCCAAGAAGATGCGGAATAAATCCACTATCAAATTAATTTATTACAAACCAGGGTTTTCCTGGTTTGTAGCAAATTAATTCAGGACTGTCCAGAACGTTGTCTGGACAGCCCCTCTTTAATTGCGGGAGTTCCCACAATAAAGTTTCTGCCTGGACAGGCTCTAGGAATTGTCAAAGACCTGTTAACCCAGCCTCTCACCATCTCATAGTTAAAGCAGCCCAAAGTCATAGACAGCAATCAATCTATGGCATGATTTTAATTAATGTTTTAATAACTCAGGTTTTTAATTGTGATTGTGTTTATGGCATCAAATTGCTGACTGTTGTAAGGCCGTCTTGAATCACCTCCAGGATTAGGAGGGTGGGGTACAAATATGGTAGATAAATAAATAAAACAAGGGCAAAGCTTACAAATAGTCCAGAGTTCTTTCCAAGGGTCAAAGCCAAGCCATGTCACCAACTCAAGCCATAGTCTAGTCACCAAAGTCAAGGTCCAATCAAAGAGTTCACCAACAGAAATTCAGGCTTGTAGCAGTTCCACGACATTGCTCCCAACAAACTATCATATCCAGCCTTAAGCTATTTAATCCACTTTTACAGCTCTTACACTATTGCCATCATGATTTCCCTGTGTTTATCAGCGCAAGAGAGGTGATGGGTCATCTGCATGTCGCTGTCATTGCTCCTTGCCGGCCAGGAAGTGTTGCACTCCAGAACTGGAAATAACCCCTCTGACTATAAACACACCACACGTTGAGCGAAGGAACAATCCCTTTTTATTAAAGCTTAGCAAAAAAGCCAGTAGAAATAAATGCTTGTAAAGATAGACAAGATTTCAAAAAGCAATAAGGCATTCAAAGGCAGCAAGATAAAACAGTGTCCAAACGTAGCAATAAAAAGCAATGTCCAAAAAGCATGAAAATACAATCCAAGGTAATGATTATCCAGACAGGAATCAAACATAAAGCAAGAACAGACCAGATGCTCCTAGTCAACTTGAAAGACTAGAAAAATCCATGAAGATGAGACCACTTGAACAGGAATTCCATGAGGCTTGTACTTGGTTTCCAAATGATGCCTGATCTGACAAGATTCTCTAAAGGCCAACCTTAAATCCCCAAAACAGGTTTCGTTTTCCTCCAGTCTTTGACCTTAACTGACGAATTCTTTCAGATCCATGTAAACATTGGGCCTCTTGTCTATTCTGGCTAACCTCCAACTGCCGACTCTGCTTATCTGGCTCCTCATTAACTTTACCAGGTGTCAGGCTGGTTTCCAAACTAGAATCTGGAGAGCTCACAGGCGGAGGGAGTAAACCTTTCTCCCAAGGCCCAACAGAAACATTCTCATGAGAATCTGCCTTTGCACTGAAACCTCACTGTCAGTGTCTGCATGAAACTTCTTGACCAAAATGTTTCCATCTTGCACCTCAGAGTCAGTCCCAGCATCCCCCACATCAGAAGCAAACACAAAGTTAAGAACTTGGCATTATGCTAAATTTCCTTTGATCAGAAGCTGGCAATTTGGGGTGTGACTGTATGAAATTTCTCAGCAACTTCACTGGACTGTTCTCCTGAAAAAATCTTTGGATCACCTCTAACTAAAGTCTTGGTGGCTTATTCACTTGGAATTCTTAGCATGTGATGATTCACGATTCAGAACAAGTTTTCTTTTCCCCAGATAAATAAAATTATTCCAGGTTTGGCTCTGCTGACAGATTATCAATTTGTAGTTCTTGGAAGGCAACAAATCTATTACTCTACCTCCAAGCATTCTTTTTTTAGCCTAAGATACCCAGATTTGACCTCCTTACCCACTTTGCTTAAGAGCAGGCAGGTCTCCAGATTTAAAAATAAACATTACCTGAAGTGTGGCTGGCTTTGTGGTTTATCCAGCCAGAATTCATTTTGAATTGTGCAAGAAACTCTGGTCAATTGTAAGATGAGAACATTCTTTTGTCTGAATCAAACTGTACTGACAGACGTTTAAATGTACAGGTTGGCTTTTATCCAGTTTGAGGGCTTTGAATAGTAAGAATAAGTGGGACCTAGAACAAAATGTTGGGTTCCAGCCAATCTGGAATAGACTATTCAGACCTTTGTTTAAGGGTGCAGGGAAAAAGGCGACATGTTGCTTTTACCAATACCCCATCTGTATATGTGTGTTAATCCTAAAAAGAAATGTTTTCTCAACATTCCCTCACTCATTAAAAAATATGTATGCACTGCTTTTCTTCACACTAGGGCTCCCAAAATGGTGCTTACTATTGGAAGTCAACCCCATCCGGTGCCCTGGCTGGCAGCTGATGCTTCCCCGTCCTTATGGAACACAGGGCTGTTTTTGTGTTGATGGCAGCAGTCTCCTACCACACTGCTGCCCCAGTTCACCAACAGAGCACCACTGGTAGTCACCCTATGTTGTATGATGGGTGGTTTGGGGCTCCATGGGTGAACTGGGGCAAAAGCCCCATGGAACAAGGTTGTATATGTCTGCTGTGAATTAGCTAGTTAAAGCCTTGTCACACAGAATTGCCATGGATCACCGTAGATTGTGTCAATGCCGACGGTACCTGCTCAAGGGTTATCTTATCACATGGAGGAAGCCATCATGCCCCACTGAGGATAATGCAACACAGGAAGCCTTCCTTGCTGTTGATGGCAGCTTTCTTCAGTGGCGACTCTGATTCTGCAGCAATTTTGCTACAGAGCTCCCTGGAAGTACTTGCCAGCTGGCTCTGTGGCAAAGCTGCTGTGGAACTGGAGTTGCCGCCCAAATATGCGCCTTGTGAGGAGGTCCTTAAATAGCTAGGCCCTGTTAACTTTCCTTTGTAGTAATGTAGCGTTGCACTCCAGGACAGGAAAAGCCCGCACTCTTAATTGGAAAACAATCCTTTTATTGAAGATAGTTAAAAAGCAGCAAGTAAAAAACACTGTAAAGAAATAGGTAAATCTAATTAGGTAAGAAGATAAGCAGGAGCAAAAATAGTCCAGCGTAAAATTCAGCAAAGTCCATAAAAACAAAGTCCACATTTCTCTAATATAATTCAGCAAACCAGGAACCATTAATTCAAGGTATGAGTAGGCATTCATACAATCCAAGAATCCAAATAATGAAACAAGAAATACTTAGACAAGAATCTTTCCAGCAATGCTTCCATGAACAAGAATGAGAACTTCCCTTGATTCCAAACGATGCTTCATCTGACTATATTTCCTATACTTGGAACTTTTATCCCCTCATTAAACTATTCCAAGCACTCAGAAATTGGTTTCTGTTTAATTGAGATTCCCTTATCTTTTTCTGTCGGATCCTGGCAGACCACCGAAACCACTGTTCAGTCTGCCTGTTTTGATTAATCTCTTGCCATCTATCTATTTGCTCATTAAGTTTTGCAGCTGGGTCAGGTGCCCAGTTGTTTTCAAGCTCCAAATCCTGGGAACTCTCTGGTAGCAATTCAGGGAATACACTATCATCCCTACACCCTTCAGGGACATTCTCATGGGAAAATACACTTACACTTATGTAAGAAAGTCTAAAAACAATCCAAACCAGCAGGTAGGCAAATATAATCCATGAAAGAGAACAGAGTTGATTCTTAAATCCACAGCAAGATCCACGAATGCATAGTCCTTAAAAACCCACAGAGGAAAATGTCCAAAGTCTCTTGAAAAGCCAGGGAACAAGGTTGCACAAATCCAAAATCCACAGAAGAATTACACAGGAAACATTTACCAACAGCAACTTGAACATGAGTCTTGAGCAGAGAGTTCCATGAATCTTGACATGCCATACATACAAGACTTGACCAGTAACCGACGTTGCGCTCACTGAAGGCAATGCTGTAAAAGCCCTATATTTATTCAGAAAGACCTACACAAAATGCATTCCAATTCCCTTGAAGTTTCTGATCTGCTGTTACTGCTGTTGTTGCTGGGTTACCTTTTTAGAATATAGGTTGCTATGAGTTTTCCGGGCTATATGGCCATGTTCCTGAGGAAGCATTCTCCCTTGATGTTTTGCCGACATCTCTGGCAGGCATCCTCAGAGGTTGGGAGGTCTGTTGGAAACTAGGCAAGTGGGTTTTATATATATCCTGGTGGTGGAATGTGGCCATACAGCCCGGGAAACTCACAGCAACCCAGTGATTTCAGCCATGAAAGTCTTTGACAACAATTTTTAGAATGCTTTTTCGTTACTAACTTTATCTCCTGGGAATTTCCCCAGAACATTCAGGGATACATTGTATTCCATAAATTTCTAGTTTCTACCTGTTGGCCATGTGCTTGCTACAGAATCAAACCATTGCAGAGCATGGTTTAGGAGAACCTGATGTAAGTACCTATGCCTTTTTTTGTTTTATATGCCTTACATGTTAGCAACATATGGAAATATTTATCCATTTTGGGACATGTTCTAGCTACTTGTGTATATTCCCTTTAGACCCACTGTTTCATTGTATTCTTATCTACCCAAGGAAGAATTATTATTTTGGAGAACTTGATGTCCACTTCAATGTACTCTTCACATTTATCCACCTGAGGAAGATGTTAGACAGTCGAAACCGGTCTGGAAATCCTCTACGTGGATATCCTCTTACAAGGGATTGGAAACTCCACTCAATAGTATCTTTAGAGAAAGTAAGGGATCTTATGCCCTTAAGAGAAGTCTGCTTTACAGCAAGAAAGACTCTACTTTTGTTACTGATGTAAAATCACTTTATAAACAACAATTTTTTGTTCATTGTATATTGCTCAATGCTGTATTATATAAGTTAGTTATATGTTCAATATTCTATTATATAAGCTGAAAAAAACATTAACCTTGTGATTTATGTACTACGACTTGTAGTAGATTTGTGTTTGTTGTGAGTTTGGGAATCCGTTGTCTTTTGGTTCATTATTATCCATTCCCTGAATTCCTTATTTTATATTTTGACCTGCATATTATATACAATGTAAAACAATAGTTTTGTTTGGTGTTACGCTGTGCCGCTAAAAATGCACGAAATGTGTCGTGTCTCCCTTAAATCCGTGGCCGAAAGTTTGTCACCCTATCGCAAAGCGGGTAGTGTTTTTAAAATAAATCCTCTAGAATTATGCAGTTTGATCATCTGAAGTGAAAGAAACCTTAGATCTTGGAATAAGTTACACTTTCATTCAGTTTGCTACAGGATTTGGGGAAACAGGGACAGAGATCAGACACTTAACTGGAGATTTACAAGGCTCTGTGGTGCTTTGATAAACTGTCTCCTGCATAAAGACACCCTCTCAAAACAAAAGCTTTTCCCCAACACCAAGCCCTTGCATTGCCAACTTTAGCACATTCTCTTTGTTCACCTCCAGGATGGCCAGCAGGTTCAGCCAAAGGAAAGAGATTGTAAATTACAACAAAAAGAGAATTAGAAGATGTTGTTTTAATCAGGCTACAGAATGACTTCATTGCAGAGCTGTGTGGGGCCGCCGTGAATGCACTAATAAGCCATCTGTGCATGGGTGGAAGGACTTTTTTAAAAAAACGGGCAAAGTCGGCACCGTTTCAGCTCCATCAGAATAAGATCTTTCAGCAAAGACCCATGGTTGAGTTCTCAGGCAAGTCCTGGCATTCCTTCCTTTTTTCCTCTATTGTGTCAGCTTTGAATCACTCCTTCAGCAGCAGAAAGGCAGTTTCAATTTGTGAGCAAGTCAGCTCAGCCCCAAGCCTCTCCTGTGAGAACTTTCTCACTCTTTTCCTAGTCTGCATAAGCTCCAGTGGTCCCTGGTTACCAGGAATGATTCTTCTCTTATAAATTGCTCTCCCCATTTTGTCCTTTGGAGAGGATATGTTGAAGGGTTATAAATGTATAATAGCTAGGGTTGTTTATGCCTTACTCCCGTAAAATCTCAAAAAATTACGTCTCTGGGTTGTTGTAGGTTTTTCGGGCTATGTGGCCATGTTCTAGAGCAGTGTTTCTCAACCTGGGGGTTGGGACCCCTAAGGGGGTCGTGAGGGGGTATCAGAGGGATCGCCAAAGACCATAAGAAAACACAGTATTTTCTGATGGTCATGGGGATTCCATGTGGGAAGTTTCAGCCAATTCTATCGTTGGTGGAGTTCAGAATGTTCTTTGATTGTAATGAACTATAAATCCCAGCAACTACAACTCCCAAATGTCAAGATCTATTTTCCCCAGACTCCACCAGTGTTCACATTTGGGCATATTGAGTATTCATGCCAAGTTTGGTCCAGTGAATGAAAATGCATCCTGCATATTAGATATTTACATTATGATTTATAACAGTAGTAAAAAAAAGCAGCAGTGGAGCTCTCTCTGGTCCGGATCTACCATTGCATGAGTCTACAGTGCTTTCTGGATATAGGTGAACTACAACTCCCAAACTCAAGGTCAGTGCCCATCAAACCCTTCCAGTGTTTTCCATTGGTCATGGGAGCCGAATTTGGTTCAAATCCATCGCTGGTGGAGTTCAGAATGCTCTTTGATTATAAGTGAACTATAAATCCCAGCAACTACAACTCCCAAATTACAAAATCAATCCTCCCCCAACCCCACTAGCGTTCACATTTGGGTGTATTGGGTATTTGTGCCCAGTTTGGTCCAGTGAATGAAAATGCATCCTGCATATCAGATATTTACATTATGATTTATAACAGTAGTAAAATGACTGTTATGAAGTAGCAATGAAAACAATATTATGGTTGGGGGTCACCACAACATGAGGGACTGTATTAAGGGGTCAGGCATTAGGAAGGTTGAGAACCACTGTTCTAAGGCATTCTCTCCTGACGTTTCGCCTGCACCTATGGCAAGCATCCTCAGAGGTAGTGAGGTCTGTTGGAACTAGGAAAATGGGTTTATATATCTGTGGAATGACCAGGGTGGGACAAAGAACTCTTGTCTGCTGGAGCTAGGTGTGAATGTTTCAACTGACCACCTTGATTAGCATTTGATGGCCTGTCAGTGCCTGGGGCAATCTTTTGTTGAGAGGTGATTAGATTAAGTCTCTAGTCAGGAGCAGGGAAACATATAAAACCTTTTCTTCCATTACCGTCACCACCAGCCACAGTTTGAAAATATACATGTTCTGACGTTCGCCTTGAAAGACTCAGATGGAAGACCTTTAAAGAAAACTGATTGGAAACCCTTTGATGAATATATGAATGAACAGGAGAGAGATAAATAAGTATGTTGTTGTTCATTCGTTCAGTCATCTCCGACTCTTCGTGACCTCATGGACCAGCCCACGCCAGAGCTCCCTGTCGGCCGTTACCACCCCCAGCTCCCTCAAGGTCAGTCCAGTCACTTCAAGGATGCCATCCATCCATCTTGCCCGTGGTCGGCCCCTCTTCCTTTTGCCTTCCACTTTCCCCAGCATAATTGTCTTCTCTAGGCTTTCCTGTCTCCTCATGATGTGGCCAAAGTACTTCAACTTTGTCTCTAGTATCTTTCCCTCCAGTGAGCAGTCCGGGCTTTATTTCCTGGAGGATGGACTGGTTGGATCTTCTCGCAGTCCAAGGCACTCTCAACACTTTCCTCCCACACCACAGCTCAAAAGCATCGATCTTCCTTCGCTCAGCCTTCCCTAAGGTCCAGCTCTCACATCCGTAGGTTACTACAGGGAATACCATGGCTTTGACTAGGCGGATCTTTGTTGCCAGTCTGATGTCTCTACTCTTTATTTTATCGAGACTGGACATTGCTCTCCTCCCAAGAAGTAAGCGTCTTCTGATTTCCTGGCTAGTCTGCATCTGCAGTAATCTTTGCACCTAGAAATACAAAGTCTGTCACGGCCTCCACGGTTTCTCCCTCTATTTTCCAGTTGTCAATAATTCTTGTTGCCATAATCTTGGTTTTTTTGACGTTTAGCTGCAACCCGGCTTTTGTGCTTTCTATAAATAAGTATAGGATACACAATTAAACAGAATTTAAATTCAGAAATATTAAGCAAAGATAAACAAACAGGAAACCACAGAGGAGGAGGAAAGGAAGACAGAAGAGAACAACATAAGCAAAAAAAACGACGGAGAAGAAGATTTGGAAGTCAACAACCCCCTCCTCCCCTTACTCCCTCTTTCCCTCCACCTCACTACCCTAAATCACTCCCTGTAACATCTAGGGTAAATGTCTTTATGACTATACCCAAAACCCCAACATTTCCTAAAGAAGAAGCACTACCTATCACCTCTTCCCCCTTCTTCTTCATTAAAACGAGAGAGCAAAACATAAACCTTGAGTAAATAGCTATTCCACCATAGCAAAGAGTATCGCTGTTAGAGCATAGCTTTCCTGCTTCTTGGCAGGGGGTTGGACTGGATGGCCCATGAGGTCTCTTCCAACTCTTTGATTCTATGATTCTATGATTCATAGCAGCATTACAGCATATTGCTTCTTCTCAGAGTAGCATACTGCTTCTCCAAACTGTATTCTAAAATCCATACAGTTATACCCCATCGGTTGTGGCCCAAACATGCTGGCTGACCTACATTACCAGCTGTACATTATAATTAACAAGGTTTTTCTTTAACACACACTTGATCCTGTTACGACTTACTGTAACATACTCTTGCAACACTATATGCTCTCTGTTTTCATGTGCTTCAGGCAGGGGAAGAATCGTACGCATCTTGTGACAATGTATCATACACAATATAGCAATCAAGCATCTGGAGAACATTTGAGCATTCAGTGAATCTTGTAAAATCATTTTGAACCTAGGACTTCACTACATTGATGAGGTCCCCGGGATCGATTTACCCCCTCCATGGCGAATCAGTGCGGCAATTCCGACACTCTATGCCCCTCCTCACCAGCAGATATGCTTTCCCATCACACGTGGGGAAGCGTCACCGTTTGGCTTCCTCCTGCACTGGCCCTTTTATTCCTTATGGAACATGGAGGCCTCCTGTGTTCTGGGCCAAGCATCCTAGGATACTTACACCCCAGTTAACTGATGAGCCCCACCAGAAGTCAGCCTGTGCCGTGTGATGAGTGGTGCGGGGCTCCATTGATTAGCTGTGTTGCAAGCATCCTAGGATGCTTACAGGCAATCGTATGATAAGGTTGCAAATGAGTCTAAGGACTTTACCATACAACCAAGTGAGCATTGCAGCCAGTCCCTATCACATCATGTTATATGCATCCAGCTGCCATTATGCCTTCTACCACCCCTCATGATTCTCTTGTCCTTAGCAATTAATGGGTAAAAGGCAATAATAGCTGCCAATTCTTCCATTCACTTACGTTGTATGATGTGTCCCTTCTGCTTTTGTGCCACCATGCCAGCAGTTAAGTGGATCAGGAACTGGGTATAAAATCCATCTGTATGGTGGAAATCACACAATTTCCATCCCTTGTTCAGAGACTTCCATGATATAACTATAAATTAGGATTCTACAGAAGTAAGGAAAAATTAATTTAAAAATCTATTAGTTTTGTAATAAAATTGTGTATGTGAATCACTTCTAGAAGTGATCAAAGTCACTGATGTTGTTGATGAAGATGATGACTAGACATCTTTGACCTAGTAGAATAAGTCACTGCTCTCCAGCAAACAGTAGACATCAAGGACCTTATATTTCTTTTCTCATCCCACTTCAGAAGCATTTTGCTCCCATCCTCTGTCTCTGCAACCAAACATTTGCTTTAAAAAGTCAACTGTAATAAATAGTATAATTGCAGGAAAAATCTGAGGACACCTCTAGTTTTGAAGCCTGTACCAAGAAATCACAATCCAAAATGAATATGCATCTGCTCTGCCATTGTGAAAATAAGTTGTGTTTCTGAAAACAATAAATTTTGAGTCCATTTGGTTAAGCTACAGTCTTTAATTATTGAATTTTTAAAGAATGGATTCTACTCAATCGAAGCAAATTACACAGTTTTATTTGTTTAGCCAACTACCCCAGTTGCTTTCTCATACCATTGGATTTCCTCATTCTTAATGTTTAATCTATTTATCAGAAATGGAAACTTAATAATAGTTTGCTAGTACAGTATAGGCATGCAGATAAAGGAGAAATCAGAGTGCCAGTAAACGGTGCAAAGTAAGTTTAACATTCAGTTAGGCAGTAGAACATTATAACACAATAATTTGCAGCAGGGGAAGGTTTGCTATGTTGTGTTTTCCAATAGCTTGTCTTCATGTCTATGTCTTCCTCCGTCTCAGGTAAAGCAACACTATTCAGCTGTAAAAGGAAAACTTTGGCATTTTAAAATTCTCCAAATCATGCTGTATTCACATCTGTCGGGGTGTCCTCTGCCTAAGACAGTATTTTATTCCACAAGTAACATGTAAAACAATTAGAATGCTCTTTGTGTTGTTGAAGGCTTTATAGCCCGAAATACATACAGCCCCCCAAAACCAACAACAACCCAGAATGCTCGTTATTTTTCATTACTTTTAAAAAATTCAAAATTATACATTATGCTGGCCTTTGTTTAAAATATACACTCATGTCCATATTACCGATAGGGCACAAGGCACAGAATGAGTCAGCATTTTGAACCCTGTGAAATTGCTCTTCCACCACTTAGGGAGGCCACACAACATTAACTGTAGAGTCAGCCATTCATGTTGAGCCTTTTTGTTTTTGATTATTTATGGACTTGATTAATATGGTCTCTCTAGGAATCTCTAGATTCTCCAGTGCAACTCTATATTGGAAACTGATGCTAGAGTCACACTTGAAGGACCTAGAGATATGTAGAGAGGTGTCTTCTCAGATTATAAAATGAGTACAATTTGTGTATTCCTGCACACAGTGCTCTCTTGATCTGCCATTGGCATGAATAGAGAAATAAAACAGAATTCTGTAATGTAGTAGTGTCGTTTTTCATAAAATCTTAACTGGAAAATTTTGCCTAGACTTCTAAGTAAGCTGTTGTGTTAAAGTTAGCATCTGAATTTTAAGATGCCCAAATTGAGCTTTCTGCCTTATTCACTTGTTCAAGCAAAAGGAGAAGCAAAATGGGAACAAAGGAACACCAAGATTATACGTTTGTGTTTCCAGCAGGGAATTGTAAGCAAGGTAAGCAACAAAAGCTAGAGCAAAATATGATTGGCACTGAAAAGATCATGTTATTGGTAATAATAATAATAATAAAATAATAATAATACTACTTTATTAATACACCGCTACCATCTCCCCAAGGGACTCGGTGTGGCTTACATGAGGCAAAGCCCACAATACATCAATACAAGCAATAACAGACACAATACAAAGCAATTAAAATAAATCTCATACACAAATAGCATAAACATTCAACAAGGTACAGTGCACATATTAAAATCTATGGCTGGGCCAAATGTAATTGAAGTTTAAAAAATAATGCTAGGCATGAACAAGATGGAGGAGGAGGGGCGTTGGTGGAAACATACAAGCATCCTAAATCGGTATAAAGTGTTTTGGAGGACATAATGCTAAGGCTTCATTATTCTGGAAAGGCACACTGGAACAACCACGTTTTCAAGCTCCTCCTAAAGTCTGCCAGAGATGGGGCATGCCTGATGTCCTTAGGGAGTGAGTTCCAGAGTCGAGGGGCCACCACCAAGAAGGCCCTCTCTCTCGTCCCCACCAATTGTACTTGCGATGCAGGGGGGAGTGTGAATAGGGCCTCTCCAGATGATCAGAGATCATGTGGGTTCGTACACAGAAATGTGGTCACGTAGGTAGGCAGGTCCCAAACCATTCAGGGCTTTGTAGGTAAGAACCTGCATCTTGAATTGGGTCCAGAAAATGAATGGCAGCCAGCGGAGCTCCTTAAACAGGAGGGTTGACCGCTCCCTGTAAGGAGCACCAGTTAATAACCTGGCCACCGCCTGTTGGACCAACTGAAATTTCCGAGCTGTTTTCAAGGGCAGCCCCACGTAGAGCGCATTACAGTAGTCCAATCTGGAGGTGACTAAAGCATGGACCACCTTGGCCAGATCCAGTAACAGGTAAGGAATCTTGCCTTTGAATGACCCAAGGATAAGACAATCCCCAACTCCGCTTTTGAGTGATGAAACTACACATACATAGCCCACTGGTTACAGGAAACCTGGATTTACAGAAATGGGATCCCATATGAATAAAAGCCACTGCATACTTCCCTTTTTACATTAAGGCATGTTCCACATTCCACCGCTTCCACTCCAAAGGGGACCAATCTGATTATTGGTAGGTTTTGAAATTAAAAAATCATTTTTGGTAAAAAAAAAAGTTCATTTTTACGCTTGCAATTCTTCTCAACCTTTCTCCCCTACTTTCTCCCCGCTCCCCGGTTCTCAGTGATTGAATGATTGATGGGTGATTGCTGTATGCATCGGTCTTGATATTTCACCAATAAATCTTTTTCGTCCAAAATACAACCAGCCATGGGAGTGGGACCAACATGTGGCATCACCCCTTCATTTTCTTCAATTTGTTTCTCCCTCACCCACCCCGCACTTAGAAAGCAGACATGTTGTCCCCAGGGAGAATTAAAGGAGAAGCATTAGCTTGCAAAATATATGCCAAATGAGCTAATGATTCTGACACTTCCACAATACCAGCTTTACAAGGAGGACATGCAGACAGTGAGGTCTGTTTTTTCTATCTGTTTTTTTTTAATGGCTAAATGTTTGTAGGGAAACAAAATGGATTTATTTTTGCTCAATCCAGGCGTAATATCAGGACTTATCCGGTTCCGGGCCCCAGGGCTTCAGACAACTAACAAAACACATCTTACTTCTGCTCTGCTAGTTCCCTGTTATGTCTTTCACATGCAGGAAGAAAGAGGGAAAGTAGAATCCAGCAGATGAAAGCACCATGGACCTGCAATTCTTTTCTTATGAACAAGTACAGAAGAGGCCCCAGAAGAACCCCGGAGCTCTTGCTACCACGTGTGATGTGAACGGATGGCTTTAATGCTCCAAACCAAGCCTGCCCCATCTGTGACTCATAAGGCTCAATGCAGACTACCACTAGGCCTGCATTGTGGCTGGTCAGGTGCTCACCAGCCCTCCTCCAACCCCTGGTTTTGCACTTCCAGGCAGGCAGCCAAAGCAGAAACACATTCACAAAGGGCTTGTATTGTGCATGAGGTTTCACGAAACACAACATATGCCAAAGATGGCGAGATAATGGTGTGGACTTTGTTTGGCATTATGGGCCACTTTGAGTCACCCGAGTATCTACAAGGCTTTGAGTCACCCGAGTATCTAGAAGTGTAGGAGATGTAAAAGAAAACGTAGGATTGACTTTCACAACTAGAGTAGTATCAAAGTTCTCTTAATGTGGCATATCTATACAGACCATTTAATGCAGTTTCAAAACAATGTTGAAGAAAGTGGTTTTGCTGTGCACATGATTACATAGAAAAAATAGTTTCTAGATTTAATATTTTTAAAAATATTGTAAAACAGCTATAGGAACCTGATAAACCTGTAGGCAACAGTACACGTTTAGGTTGATTGAAGTGGAATGTGGGTGCATCCACATCTCTGTTCTTAGATGTATTATTCCCTCACTGCAGTTCTGAAAAGACTATGACTCTTGCAATGTCAGTTTTACATTTTTGTAGAGTTAAAACTTATATTTTCTGAATATGTAGATCACTGCGATAGCTTACATTGAGGTTGGGAAAATATGGAAGACTGAAGAACTGTGTTACACTCACAGGAGACCTTGAAGGGCTGTATCCACATCCCAAAAACACTTTGCAAAAAATGCCTTTATGACCACACAGCCTCTGAGGATGCTTGGCATAGATGCAGGCGGAACATCAGGAGAGAATGCCTCTAGAACATGGCCATATAGCCCGAAAACACCTACAACAACCTAGTGATTCCAGCCATGAAAGCCTTCGACAATACAAATGCCTTTATGCCCCCAAATGCAAGGGACATATGACTTCCTTGCCCATTTTAGACTCAAGAGAGCCCTCCTTTTAACAATAGGGAGTGGTCAGAAGTCATTTCCTTTTTACTTATAATGTAAAAAGGAAATGACTTCCTCTGTAGAGCCTATTTTGGATTTTCTTTGGGGGGGGGGGAAGCAAAACATGGAGGAAATACAGGACATTTGAAGCATTTTATGATGCTATAAAAACACCACTCCATGTAACTTGAAGGTTGCAATTTGCTCACCTCTGTCTTAGATTATTAGAAGTCCAGTTCAGTACAGGCAGTCCCCGAGTTACAAACATCTGATGTACAAACAACTCATAGTTAAGAAAGGGAGTGAGACAACAGGAAGAGAGAGAACTTTACCCCAAGAAGGGAACTTTTGAACTTTTGAGTTATCATACGGTTTCTGGATTATGTGATTTTAATGTTTATATTAAAATGTTTTAAATGTCGAAATGTCGTTTACGTTTTTCTGTTTAATATGGTTTAATAGTTTAATTTGTACTTATATGTTACTGTTGCTTTTATGCTAGGTTTTTATATGTATTTAGGCATTAAATTTTGCCGTGAATATGTTGGAAACCGCTTTTAGTTCCGTTCTCCCTACCCGGGTGAGAAAAGCAGTATATAAATGAAGTAAATAAATAAAAGATGTCTCAGGGTCCTTCTACACTGCCATATAATCGAAGCTATCAAATCAGAAAATCTATATTATCTGATTTGAATTGGTGTATCTGAATCTACACTGCCATATAATCCAGTACAAAACAGATAATCTGGATTTTATACAGATGTGTAGAAGGGGCCTCAATTGAAGCTTTCCCAACAATCCTTGTTTTCACAACAAGCCAGATTTTTCAAAATCCAGTTCTCACAGTGACAGAAAGGAAGGTAAATCTTCTGACAGCAAAATACCCACAGGAGTGTTAACCCTTCCCTATGTTATCCATACACATACACACACACACACACACACACACACACACACACGTGTACACCCCCCACCCCTTTCTCCTGGCGCATCATTTGTACGTGCCAGGAGAACTCCGGCAGCCATTCCAGGGAGGCCGGGTGAGTTCTTTTCTTTTTTTACTGAGTTTAGGGGGGCTTTTGGGGAGGGGATTGGGATTCCCACAGTTTTCCGGGCTAAGTTAGCCCAGAAAACTGTGGGAATACTGTCTGGGCTGCAGTATTATGCAGTCCAGAACCGGAAATAGTGGATTTATCCTGTGCTTTCCAAGAAGGCATGGAATAAACCCACTATCTAATTAATTCGCTACAAACCAGGGTTTTCCTGGTTTGTAGCGAATTAATTTTATTTATTTATTTATTTATTTATTTATTTATTTCGGTTTCTTCTACTCCGCCCTTCTCACCCCGAAGGGGACTCAGGGCGGCTTACAAAGGCACAATTCGATGCCAACATCACATAACAGTAGTAAAACAAAATAACATCAGTTAAACAGTTGAACAGTTAAACAACACTTCCTGCATTACAGCCCTAAAACCAATAAAACCAATGAAACAATACAAACCTAATTACTCCTCATAGACGGTCAGCGTTCGCTATCTCATAGTCCAAATTCCAATTCCACATTGTCAATCCTGTCAGTCCTAGTCGTTTGATTGTCCTTACCTAGTTGTCAGATTGCCCAAAGGCCTGGTCCCACAACCACGTCTTTACTTTCCTCCTGAAGGAGAGGAGGGATGTTGATGCCCTAATTTCTCCCGGAAGTGAGTTCCACAGGTGAGGGGCCACCACCGAGAAGGCCCTGCTCCTCGTCCCCACCAACCTCACTTGTGATAGCAGTGGGGTCGAGAGCAGGGCCCCCCCAGATGATCTCAAACTCCAGGGTAGGACATAAAGGGAGATACATTCGGACAGATTTGGGATTTTCCAGACATCATCTGGACAGCCCCTTCTTCATTGCGGGAGTTACCGGATTGAGTCCCAACCATGACTACCCAACCAGTGTGAGTTGCAGAAATAACGCTTACCAAAGAGGACGTGTTTGACTAGCTCTTCTAAGTTATGGGGATTTATAATGATACCTATCAGACAGGTGTAGAAGAATTCCAGTGCTTTAAGGACTGATGTAACCACATAAAAATCAAGCAGACGAAAGTGCCTAGCAATGGAACAGCACATCCTTGTTATGTTAGCACTTTTCATTCAGTACAGTATTACCCCTCTTTGTAAGGCTATTCAGACTTTATTGAAGAAATCTTCTCAACCATTTCATGGTGATGAATGAGACACACTGGGGGAGAGTCTCTACTGTACTGTGAAGTTAACTCCATCTTTGCCAAATTCCAACACAGACGCCAGGAAGGCAAAACAGATGCTCTCAAAATTCCAATACAGCAAAACACAGGGACATTTCTCCTTTACTTTACAGACTTTTTTTTTAAACAAATGCTCACCTTTCTTGGAGCTGCGAGAGCAGAAAGGCCACACAGCAAAACTAGGTTCTTGTTGCAACTTCAGCAGAAAAGGAGAGATCCCCACAAAGGCACCAAACATCCTGATATTATTTGGCTACCCTTGGATTAAAGGTTTGCCTCTTGTACAAATGTAATAGTTAATTGAGGGCTCTTCCACACAGCTCTCTATCCCAGTATATCAAGGCAGAAAATCCCACAATATCTGCTTTGAACTGGGTTAAACTGAGGGTAATCATGGGTTTCAGTGAGGGCCAAAAAATCCCAGGACTTCAGGAGAGATCCACGTAGAGACCTGTTGGTCCCGGGATTTCTGCCTCTGTTGTCCAGACTTCATGCTCTGTTCCGAGATTTAGAGGTTCCCAAGATGGCTGCCGCCAGAAAATGCCAGGTTCCCCCCCCCCCCCAAAAAAAAAACCCTGACAGGATGCATATATGTGGAGATTTGGATATACGGGTAACCGCAAAAGTGCCATTCTTTTGCCCTCAAGACGTTTCATGAACTATCTCCCACACAAACAAACCTCGGGAGGTATGACCACTACTGCCTAACTCAGCAGTACACAAACAGGAACACACACTTTTAAGCCAGGAACAGAACTTTGTCATTATCTATTATTTTTACAGCATGGCTGTCTGGCCATCTGTCTAGACAGATTTGGTTGTGTACTTGTGGTATCATCCAACAACAAGGTCCTGTTTCTGGGTTATACATGGCTTTTCCTATTAGCCACCTGCATGACCTTGGCTCTCAGTATTTACATTCCTCTCTAGCACTTCATTGTCCCTCCTTCAGTAGTAGGTAGTAGTAGGTTGTAAAAAAAACAAACCCTGGAGGTTCAGATCTGCAGATCTGCAAAAGTTCAGTTTTATGTGCAGGCCAGAGAAACTGTGCCCTCCACATGTTTCATAAAATATCTGCCATACAAACAAAGTTTTTGCCTTCTACTCAAGTGTCACCTTCCTTTTATAAACTGGCCAATCAGAAACAAGCATCTAAAACCTGGGAACAAACCCAATTAAAAAAAACCCTCGTGATTTCCAATTGCACAAGCATACAGACATGCAAAGATCTGGATATTTGGCTAAAGGCTGCGATATTCCCGCACCTGGAAATCTCGCATTGTTTAAACCTTTTGTTGCGATTACTTCTAGAGGGCACTTCAAGACAGGCCATTATTCCAGGACCATCCGTGTTTAAAAAATGCGGGTGTTCCACTTTCTGGGGTGGGTGTCCAGATGCTCTTGTGGGACTGGTCCGTGAGAACATCTGGAAGCCCTCTCCCCTCCCCCAAATCCCCCAAACCCCTTTTAAAAGTAAAGAAAACTTACCCGACCTTCAGTACAGTGTTGCAGCAGCTCTCCCGGTGTGTAGAAATGACGTGCCAGGAGAGCAGGGGCGGGTGGTGGTGGTGGCGATTTTATTCCCCCTCCCCTGCTCTCCTGACACATCATTTCTATTAGGCCTGTGCGGTTTCGTTCGTTAATTCGTTAATTCGTTATTAATTCGTTATTTTTGGCATTTCCGAAGCGATATCAAAACACATTTTCAAACCCAGAAGGGTTTAAAAATATCGAACCGGCAACCCCCATTGTTTTAACGAGCTTCCGCCTGTTTCGTAAATGGGATGGAGGCTGCTGGTGCCCTGGGAGCCAATCCGGCGCTCCCAAGCATCGTGTTTCCCTCCCCGGTAGCAAGCTAGCAAGCGGCGCATATGCCCCACTTCCAGTCTCTCCCCTCCTGCCAGCCACCTTTGCTCTGCTGCTTCCCTCCTCTTTCCTCATGCTGTCTTCCTGGGCAGCAGCTTCAAACTATTATTTATTACTATATATCAGGGGTCTTCAAACTTTTTAAACGGGGGGGGGGGGAGAGATTACTGTCACAGCATGGGTAAGAGTCTTAATATAACAGCAGGAAATTCATGAATATGTTTACTGATCAGCCGATCAGCCGAACTATCAGGAATGTGGCCTCACATAACCCAGCTTTTTCCACACAGCCATATAACTCAGAATCTCAAAGCACAAAATCCCCCAAAACGGGCTTTAAACTGGATTATATGGCAGTGTGGCCTCACATAACCCAGCTTTTTCCACACAGCCATATAACTCAGAATCTCAAAGCACAAAATCCCCAAAACGGGCTTTAAACTGGATTATATGGCAGTGTGGCCTCACATAACCCAGCTTTTTCCACACAGCCATATAACTCAGAATCTCAAAGCACAAAATCCCCCCAAAACGGGCTTTAAACTGGATTATATGGCAGTGTGGCCTCACATAACCCAGCTTTTTCCACACAGCCATATAACTCAGAATCCTGTAGCCAGCTGGAGAAGAATCAGGAGGAGGAGGAGGATTAGGAGGAACAGCTTAATTATAATATAGTATAATAATATAATATAATATATATTATAATATATTATATATAATATAATATACAATAATAATATAATATTATTGTATATTATATTATGTTATTATATATTATATTACTACATTATAACATATATTATATTATTATTGTATATTATATCATTATATTATATTATATGTTATAATTGTGCATTATTATATTATATTATTATTATATTATATTATAATTGTATATATTATATTATAATATATCATATTATATCTATATAATATGTCCCAAGAC
Organism: Anolis sagrei ordinatus; assembly: GCF_025583915.1. Lineage (NCBI taxonomy): Eukaryota > Metazoa > Chordata > Lepidosauria > Squamata > Anolidae > Anolis > Anolis sagrei. Next base: position 102,933,181 of record NW_026847549.1, read on the forward strand.
CACAGCATGTCCAAAAGCAGAAGATTAAGTCAGAAGGAAACATCCAAAAACAATCCGAAGTAAGAATCCAGTCTTTAAACCGGTTTGAAACGGTTTAATGTAATATAATGTAATATAATAATAATAATATAATATAATATACAATAATAATATACTATAATAATATTATATTATATTATTACAATATATTATTGTATATTATATTATATTATGTTATTATATATTATATTACTATATTATATTATCTCCAGCAAAGGATCACCGCCTTGTCGGGGCGCTGGAGCTTGAGCACCTCAATGATGTCATGAGCGAAACCGTGAAGGGCCACCCAAGACGGGACGGTTGTGGCAGAGAGGTCAGACCAAGCGTGATCCCTGGGGAAGGCAATGGCAAACCACTCCAGTATCCTTGCCAAGAAACCTAAATGGACCAGTACAACCAGAGATATGTCGGTATGCCATTGGAAGATGGGACTCCCAGGTCGGAAGATGGCCAAAATGCTACTGGGGAGGAGCAGAGGATAAGTTCAACTAGCCCCAGATGTGATGACGCAGCTAGCTCAAAGCCGAAAGGAAGGCTAGCGGCCGACGGTACTGGAGGTGAACGACGAATCCGATGCTCTAAAGATCAACACACCATAGGAACCTGGAATGTAAGATCTATGAGCCAGGGCAAATTGGATGTTGTTATTTGTGAGATGTCAAGACTAAAGATAGACATTCTGGGGGTCAGCGAACTGAAATGGACTGGAATGGGCCACTTCACATCAGATGACCACCAGATCTACTACTGCGGACAAGAGGAACATCGAAGAAATGGAGTAGCCTTCATAATTAATAAGAAATTCGCTAAAGCGGTGCTTGGATACAACCCAAAAAATGACAGAATGATCTCAATTTGAGTGCAAGGAAAGCCTTTCAACATTACAGTGATCCAAATATATGCCCCAACCACAGCTGCTGAAGAAGCAGAAGTAGATCAGTTCTATGAGGATCTGCAGGACCTACTGGATAATACACAGAAGTAGATCAGTTCTATGAGGATCTGCAGGACCTACTGGATAATACACCAAAAAGAGACATTATTTTCATTACAGGAGACTGGAATGCCAAGGTGGGAAGTCAAATGACAACATGGATCACAGGCAAGCATGGTCTGGGAGAACAAAATGAAGCGGGACGCAGGCTGATAGAATTTTGCCAGGAAAACTCGCTGTGTATAACGAATACTCTCTTCAAACAACCTAAAAGACGGCTTTATACATGGACCTCACCAGATGGTCAACACCGAAATCAGATTGACTACATCCTTTGCAGCCAAAGGTGGCGGACATCCATCCAGTCGGTGAAAAAGACCTGGGGCTGACTGTAGCTCAGATCACGAACTTCTTATTGCTCAATTTAGAATAAAACTAAAGAGATCAGGGAAAACACAGATCAGTTAGATATGATCTCACTAACATTCCTAGTGAATATACAGTGGAAGTGAAGAATAGATTTGAAGGACTAGATTTAGTAAACAGAGTCCCAGAAGAACTATGGACAGAAGTCCGACATTGTTCAGGAGGCGGCAACAAAGTACGTCCCAAAGAAAAAGAAAACCAAGAAGGCAAAATGGTTGTCTGCTGAGACACTGGAAGTAGCCCAAGAAAGGAGGAAAGCAAAAGGAAACAGGGATAAGGGGAGATATGCCCAGTTAATGCGCAATTCCAGAGGTTAGCCAGAAGAGATAAGGAACTATTTTTAAATAAGCAATGCATGGAAGTGGAAGAAGACAACAGAATAGGAAGGACAAGAGACCTCTTCCAGAAAATTAGAAACTTTGGAGGTAAATTTCAGGCAAAAATTGGTATGATAAGAAACAAAGATGGCAGGGACCTAACAGAAGCTGAAGAGATCAAGAGAAGGTGGCGAGACTATACAGAAGATCTGTATAGGAAGGATAATAATATTGAGGATAGTTTTGAGGATGTGGTGAATGAATTAGAACCAGACATCCTGAGGAGTGAGGTTGAATGGGCCTTAAGAAGCATTGCTAACAACAAGGCAGCAGGAGACGACGGGATCCCAGCTGAACTGTTTAAAATCTTAAAAGATGATGCTGTCAAGGTGATGCATGCCATTTGCCAGCAAATATGGAAAACACAAGAATGGCCAACAGACTGGAAAAAATCAACTTATATCCCCATACCAAAAAAGGGAAATGCGAAAGACTGCTCAAACTTCCGTACAGTGGCCCTTATTTCTCATGCCAGTAAGGTAATGCTCAAGATCCTGCAAGGAAGACTCCAGCAATACATGGAGCGAGAGTTGCCAGATGTTCAAGCTGGTTTTAGAAAAGGCAGAGGAACGAGAGACCAGATTGCCAATATCCGCTGGATAATGGAGAAAGGCAGGGAGTTTCAGAAAAACATCTACTTCTGCTTCATTGACTATTCTAAAGCCTTTGACTGTGTGGATCATAATAAATTGTGGCAAGTGCTTAGTGGGATGGGCATCCCAAGCCACCTTGTCTCTCTCCTGAGGAATCTGTACAAGGACCAAGTAGCAACAGTCAGAACTGACCACGGAACAACAGACTGGTTCAAGATTGGGAAAGGCGTATGGCAAGGCTGCATCCTCTCACCCAACCTTTTTAACTTGTATGCAGAACACATCATGCGATGTGCGGGGCTTGATGAATGCAAGGCTGGGGTGAAAATTGCTGGAAGAAACATTAACAACCTCAGATATGCAGATGACACCACTCTGATGGCCGAAAGCAAGGAGGAGCTGAGGAGCCTTCTAATCAAGGTGAAAGAAGAAAGCGCAAAAGCCGGGTTGCAGCTAAACGTCAAAAAACCCAAGATTATGGCAACAAGAATGATTGACAACTGGGAAATAGAGGGAGAAAACGTGGAGGCCGTGACAGACTTTGTATTTCTAGGGGCAAAGATTACTGCAGATGCAGACTGTGGCCAGGAAATCATAAGACGCTTACTTCTTGGGAGGAGAGCAATGTCCAGTCTCGATAAAATAGTAAGAGTAGAGACATCAGACTGGCAACAAAGATCCGCCTAGTCAAAGCCATGGTATTCCCTGTAGTAACCTACGGATGTGAGAGCTGGACCTTAGGGAAGGAAGATCGATGCTTTTGAGCTGTGGTGTTGGAGGAAAGTGCTGAGAGTGCCTTGGACTGCGAGAAGATCCAACCCGTCCATCCTCCAGGAATTAAAGCCCGACTGCCCCCCCCCACCCCCCCCCCCCCACCCCCCCCCCCCCCATCCTCCAGGAAATAAAGCCCGACTGCTCACTGGAGGGAAAGATACTAGAGACAAAGTTGGAGTACTTTGGCCACATCATGAGGAGACAGGAAAGCCTAGAGAAGACAATTATGCTGGGGAAAGTGGAAGGCAAAAGGAAGAGGGGCCGACCAAGGGCAAGATGGATGGATGGCATCCTTGAAGTGACTGGACTGACCTTGAGGGAGCTGGGGTGGTAACGGCCGACAGGGAGCTCTGGCGTGGGCTGGTCCATGAGGTCACGAAGAGTCGGAGACGACTGAACGAATGAACAACAACAATATTATATTATATTATATTATATTATATTATATTATATTATATTATTATATTATATTATTATTGTATATTGTATTATATTACTATAATTGTATATTAAAGCACCCCTGACTGGTCCATCCATTCTTAATAATATTATATTATATTATATTATATTATATTATATTATATTATATTAGAATAGTTTTAAGCTGCTGGCCAAGGAAGAGTTTTACCTGGGTTGAGACAAGCCGTTTCAAAGCGGTTTAAAGACTGGATTCTTACATCGGATTGTTTTTGGATGGACATTTCATTCTGACTTAATCTTCTGCTTTTGGGCATGCTGTGTGGGCTTGGGACAGTTTTTTGAGAACACTTTTCCTTGCTTCCACCCAATGTTTTCTAACCCTGTGATTCTGAAGCAGTTTGCTTGAACTGCTCTTATCCCAGATTATATACAGGATAATCTGGATTATTTGCTAAATTATGTTTTTGGCACAGCAATTTGCTACAGACTTTAGTTCTTGATACTAGAAGTAGATCACTAAATTAAGTGCTTCTAGCTATTTTTGTTGTTATAATAATAATATTATAATATATAATATAATATAATATGTATAATATAATATAATATAATATAATAATATAATAATATTATATAATATAATATTATTAAAATAATATAATATAATAAATATAATATAATATATATAATATTATAATATAATATAAATATATAATATATAATATAATATAATATAATATAATATAATATTATAATATAATAATATACAATAATATAATATAATATATATAATATAATATAATATATATTATATTAATATAATATAATAATTAATATAATAATATTATATAATATATATATATTTTATAGTTGTTGTTTGTTTTATCACACCAACAGTCAACAACAGAGGGAGAGGGAAGCTTCAGAAGTTCCCCCTGTCCCATTTGGAGGTTTTTTTTTTAGCATATTGCGCAATCCCGTCCGCCATTAACGAATCGATTCGTAATTTTACGAAATTTCGTAAATTTTTGGGGAAATTTTTGTAATTATTTTAAATATCGAAACAAAAAAACACCCCAATTACAAATCGATTTTAGAAACAAATTTTTTCTTGATCAAACAGGCCTAATTTCTATGTGCCAGGAGAGCTGCTGCAACACCGTGCTGGAGGCCGTGTAAGTTTTCTTTACTTTTAAAAGGGGCTTGGGGGCTTTGGAGGAGTGGGGTGGGGTTTTTTTTAATTGTGTCAGGAGCAACTTGAGAAACTGCAAGTCGCTTCTGGTGTGAGAGAATTGGCTGTCTGCAAGGACGTTGCCCAGGGGACGCCCGGATGATTTGATATTTTATCATCCTTGTGGGAGGCTTCTCTCATGTCCCCGCATGAGGAGCTGGAGCTGATAGAGGGAGCTCATCTGCCTCTCCCCAGATTCGAACCTGCGACCTGTCGGTCTTCAGTCCTGATGGCACAGGGGTTTAATCCACTGTGCCACCGGGGGCAGGTATTCCCACAGTTTTCCAGACTAATTTAGTCTGAAAAACTGTGTGAATGGTGTCTGGTAGGGCTGGGCGGTTTCGTTTTGTTAATTCGTAATTCGTTAATAATTTGTTAATTTTTTCAATTACAAAACGATAACGAACCATTCTGGAGCAATTATTAAAAAAACGAATTTTCAAAAACGTTTTGTAAATGCTTCGTATTTCGATATTGTATTCGTTTCGTTATTGTTTTGAGGTCGTTTCGTTATTATTTCCGCATGTCTGGGCCAGTTTTATGGTTTAATTAGTGAAAAAAAATTATAATATCTCACCAACAGTCAACAACAGAGGGAGAGGGAAGCTTCAGAAGGTTTTGGAGGTTTTTTAGCGTATTTCGCGGTCGCGTCCGCCATTAACGAATCGATTCGTTATTGTTTCGGAAATCGATTCGTTATTTTTTTACCATTTACGAAATTTCGTAAATATCGAACTTTTTAAAAGGAAAATTTTGTAATTATTTTAAATATCGAAACAAAAAAACCCCCCAAATACAAATCGATTTTAGAAACAAATTTTTCCGTTGTTACCCAGGCCTACTGTCTGGACTGCAATGGGTTTATCCTGCGTCTTCCAAAAAGGCACAGAATAAACCCACCATTTAATGAATTTGCCACAAAACAGGGTTTTCCTGGTTTGTGGCAAATTAATTTGGGATTGTCCAGAACGTCAACTGGACAGCCCTCTTTTTTATTGTGGAAGTTTCTGCAATAAAGGGGCTGTCTAGATGCGCCCCAGGTTTGCTGCGGAAACTCCTGGGATAAAGATACTGTCTGGATGGGTCCAGAGTCCACACTCAGATAATGTGGGATTTCCTGCCTTGATATTATGGGATATAGGGGTGTGTGGAAGGGTCCTGAGTGCTTTCAAGGAACAGACTGTAAAACTTGGGCTTTCATTATAATCTTGAGACTCTTGATGATTTGAAAGATAATTTCTCATAGTAAGGAACTCTGACTGTAAAGAGCGGAGTTCCTCACTATGGGAAATTGTATACAATTTTATTGTATACAAAATTGTGCACTAACCCTAAAATGATGTCAGTAATACTACACCAATTGATGAGTGAGCTTGAGCAGCGGAACGTCATAGTGTATTGTGTCCATTCAATTCAACCACTCAGGTTTATCACTGACTGGTTAAACTTGGGAAATGTTATCTCTGTGCTTCTCTTTTCATATACCTGTTTTGAAATGCCTAAATTTCATTTTATTGGCAGCAAGGAATATAGCGTGCAAGTATTCTTACCTTTGATACACTCTAGAATCTAATAATATTTAACTGGTGAAGTCATTTCTGTTTCCAAACCTGCGCTGCAAATATGCTTGGGAACCTGCAAGGTAGGGAGGGGGGTAGGGGTGAGGAGAGAGAAACAATGCCCTTATTCATGACATCAGATCCAGCTCCATAGAAACTTGTTGTGATGACAAACACACACACATAGATTGCAAGTCACCAATCTCACTTAAAGGAACAGGCAAGAAAGGAATTGTTAGTTTAATGAATAACTTGCATCCCCTTCAAAGGGGAAGGTAGAAAGTGAGGAGCAAGTAAACACCTGAAGTTAAACACCCTCCAAAGTCCTTCAAATCCATTTCATCTTTGAGTGATGCTCTTCAAGAGGACAGGGTTCTCGGGGTCTCCCTTTGTAAGAGATGGAGGGAAAGCACTTGTATGAAAACGGACAGGAAGAGATTCCACACTGAGTATGTCACCATTAGAAGAGACCCCTTCTCTTGCCTCTGGGGTCACCAACTTTTCCCTAGAAAACCGAAAATGAGTTTGCTCTCATGCAACTTATGGTGGTGGAGACAGATGTGAGATTCTCTTTAGCCTCCCCTCTCTCCTCACTCTTTATTTGAGGCCAGGCATATCTGGCCATTTCTCGAGGTTGTGTCCAAAATGCTACTGGAAGATTTTACAGAACTTGGAAAAGTTAAATTTTGGACTACAATTCCCAGAATATTCCAACTACCATGATCAGTAGCTATGCTAACTGCAGTTCTGAGAGTATTGAAAATGTACTGTCGAAGGCTTTCATGGCCAGGATCACTGGGTTGTTGTAGGTTTTTCCGGGCTATATGGCCATGTTCTGGAGGCAATTTTTCTCCTGACGTTTCGCCTGCATCTATGGCAAGCATCCTCAGAGGTAGTGAGGTCTGTTGGAAGTAGGAAAAATGGGTTTATATATCTGTGGAATGACCAGGGTAATGTTTCAGCTGATCACCTTGATTTGCATTCAATGGCCTGGAAGCGCCTGGGGGGAATCTCTTGTTGAGAGTGAATTGATGTGCCTGATTGTTTACTCTCTGTTGTTTTGTTGTTGTAATTTTTGATTTTTTTAATACTGGTAGACAGATTTTGTTCATCTTCATGGTTTCCTCCTTTCTGTTGAAATTGTCCACATGCTTGTGGATTTCAGTGGCTTCTCTGTGTAGTCTGACATGGTGGTTGTGAGAGTGGTCCAGCACTTCAGTGTTCTCAAATAATATGCTGTGTCCAGGTTGGTTCATCAGGTGCTCTGCTATGGCTGATTTCTCTGGTTGAAGAGTATTGAAAATAATTGCAATTTTGGGACTTGTAGCACCCATAACATTTATTATTGACTAGCCATCCCCTGCCACGCGTTGCTTTGGCCCAGTCTGGTGATCTGTAAAATAAAGTAATGAGAAAGTGTTGGTTTCTAATATATGCAATTTCTTTATGCTTGTGGGTAAACAGTATTTGATTACGTTCTCTTGCCCTGGTGAAGGGAATTGGACTGGTTGGCCTTAAGTATTTTCTGTTGGTCATAGGGGTTCTGTGTGGGGTGCCCCACTTCTAAAAAATTAAGACTCCCTCCAGAACTGCAAGCACTATCTCAAACAAATATTGACAATTTATTCACATTGTCATTACTTGCAGCAATAGCCGATGTAGCGAAGCAACCAAGTTGGGGGGGGGGGGTGTTGAATGCTCTCATTAAGGAGGCCAGACTTGGTGGAGGTGGTTGACAGGGGCAGAGGTTATGGAAGGCTGCTCTGCCCCTGTTGTGCTCTTTGCTTCAGCGTGAGCGAGGAGGCAGGTTTCAACTCCCTCCCCAAAATGTTCAACCCCCCCCCCAATTTTCAACCCCCACCCAAAATGTTTTCTGGCTACGGCCCTGGATATGACTGAGAATGTTGAAGACAAGCCTGCATCCACTCATCAGGTCCAGTTGCACTTACACACACAGTCTGTAGAACCTCTGATGTTTCAAGTTGTCTTTGAGGGTCTGATTGCTCATTTTGTTCCAAATCTGTTAATGTTAGTATTGTTATTGTATTTTCATATTATGATTGTTATCTTTTCCACTGATTTCTGCTGTTCCCATCAATCAGTCTGTTCCACTGTGGCTCCTAAGACGGCTGGCCAGATTCTGTTATTATATGTATACTTTATATCTTTAGATTCCTGTTTAATTCTAGCTGGACTCTGAGTTAACTCATTCTTGAATTCCAGTAGCCAGTAACATTGATAACATTTGAAGTTCTGACATCTTCAGTATTGGTCACCGGCTGTAGTGCAACAAGAAAGAATACAGTAGTAGAATTTTATTTTTCACCAGCAGATGTCGGAAATTATTCACTTGTTGCAATTAGCTTATCTCTTCTTGGAATGTGGAGTTAGCTACAATATTTATCATTCAAAACGTCTTCGCTTTGGGGTTGGCAAGATGTGTCTTGCAATTATTAATAAACTGTTTTCAATTCTTAGCTAGCTCAGCCTATACGCCCCTACAACAGCCAAAAATGACAAAGTCCCACTTCGGAAAAAAGGACGAGGGATGGGAAGTTTTTATTTAAACTTTCTAGTTGAATTTTAACATAGATAATTGAGAAATAAAAAATATTGCCTTCAGTTGAGAAGGTTCCCAATGTTCATTCTTCATTAAGTTGATTTATAATACCAATTTAAAGTATTTTATCCTGGAGTTTCTTCAGCTTTATAACTGAGGCAAATTTGACAGAGGAGTTAAGATGGTGCACTGAGCCTCTGGCATATATGTGACTGCTACTCAATTCAGAGGAGTCCCCGGTGGCGCAGTGGGTTTAACTGCTTAGCTGCAAAACTTATTGACCAAAAGGTCACAGGTTCAAATTCAGAGAGTGGCATGATCTTCCGCTGCCAACCACAGCTTCTGCCATCCTAGCAGTTTGAAAACCTGCAAATGTGAGTAGTGGCAAGAAGGTAACAGCACTCCATACAGTCATGATGGCCACATGACCTTGGAGATGTCTACAGACAACTCCGGCTCTTCGGCTTAGAAATGAAGATGAGCACCAACCCCCAGAGTCAGACACAACTGGACTTAATGTCAGGGGAAAACCTTTACCTTCACCTTACTCAATTCAGAACTTGCAGCATAAAAATGCGGGACTAATAAGCGTAACAAAAAAATCACGGTACCTGACAGCAAGTTCACAGAGCTGTCAGTCCCGGTAAATGCTCCCCCGGCATCCTGACATGTTCATTTGTAGCAGATTTTAGAAATCCACAAGATAAACAGTGGACATCCAGTAGAAATTTACTTTTAATTTTTTTAATTGATTCTCAAAGATGCGCTGGACCTCATATGCACTGATGCAGATATCTAAATTTGCAGCAGATTTGTTATTACATATCCTCACCCTACTGTAGGAGCCCCCGGTGGTGCAGTGGGTTAAACCCCTGTGCCGGCAGGACTGAAGACCGACAGGTCGCAGGTTCAAATCCGGAGAGAGGCGGAGGAGCTCCCTCTATCAACTCCAGCTCCTCATGCGGGGACATGAGAGAAGCCTCCCACAAGGATGATAAAAACATAAAATCATCCGGGTGTCCCCTGGGCAACATCCTTGCAGACGACCAATTCTCTCACACCAGAAGCAACTTGCAGTTTCTCAAGTCACTCCTGACATGACAAAAAAACCCTACTGTAAATTCAAGCTCTGTTTAATTTTATAAACATCAGAACAAAGGAATCATTGCAGAGAGTTCTCATTGTAATTGCTTTCCGCTTGTGCTTGCATTTAGCCACCTATTTGCCTGTGGTTCGATTGTTGATCAGTTGTTTCGGGATTTTAAACTGTGGACATGTACAGGAGCAGTCCACTTGAGCATAAAGGAATGAAGTCACATGTTTTCATTGACTGCAGGGATATTCAGACGTGAACATTTACATTTTTCGGATGAAATTTGGTTTTAAGCCCACCTTTTTAACACATATTTTTCAGCTGTTAATCCAAATCAGCACACATTTTCCTTAAATGTCATTTAGCCGCCACCCCCTTTATCCCAGTTTCTTATTTATTTATTTTTCTTATTTATTTTTCTGGTTATTTAATATTTAATGTTAATTTTACTTAAGTGATATTTGTCTTTACTGATCTAATGTACTACAAATCCCATGTAAAATCATACTACATATTTTTGACATTAATATTGAAATCTGAAATATATACAGAAAGTCTTTAGGGCCTGTGTAGAAGGGTCCTTAGATAAATATTGGCTCATGTGAATAATCCTCCAACACTTTTTATATCTAAAAGGCATAGACTGCCAGTTTGGGGACCTTGCATCTAGTTTTTCCTCTGTGAATTGCTTCTCTCCTACATCTAGTCAAAGTGATACAGAACTTTCACTCCAAGCCTGCCCCCAAAGTCTTAATAAAACAATTATTGAGGGGCTCTCTTCCCTGCTGTGATTTAAGCTTTGGGGTGAGTGAGAACTCTGAGCAGTCAGACTCCATCTACACAGGCACTATAATCTGACTTGGGTCAACATCAGGGTGTCTAGAAAAGGTATACCTCCAATGCAACCTCCAATTCACACCCACCCAGAAAATGCATTTTTTTAAAAAAAAACCTCATTGCATTATATATGGCATTATATGGTTCCAAACTGCATTATATGACAGTGTAGATCCAGCCTCTCATTTCAAAGGATGTAGGGCGGCTCCCAGGTGGTTTTAGCAGCAAGAAATATTGGAGAGAACCCTTAAGTATAACAGTGAGATGAAATCTTCAGTTCAACAGTCAAGAGGAAAATGGCTTTCTACATACTGGTTCATAGGCTGATGGTCTGTTTTCATTGATAGCCCCTCCAGTCAGCTGTAAGTGGGGAAAAATGAATTCCAATGCTCCATCTACACTGCCATATAATGCACTTTGAAACTGCATTATATGGGTAGTGTAGACTTGTACAATGCAGTTCAATGTAATTAAGGTCATTGTAATTATTATAATACTAGCTATCCCCTGCCACACATTGCTGTGGCCCAGTCTGTTGATCTGGAAAATAAAGTAATGAGAAAGTGTTGGTTTCTAATATATGTAATTTCTTTATGCTTGTGGTAAACTGTATTTCTTGCTGTTTCTTTATCAGTGTTGATGTGGAGATTATCTGGTTTGCCCACTCTGGACCATGCAACATATAATTGTCCTTCTTCAGGGGTCCCTTTCAAATCTATGATACTATATCTGTGTGTGTGTGAATCATATCTATCTATATCTATGGCTGGATGGCTCTTTGCCAGGAGGGCTTTGATTACGTTTTCTTGCCCTGGTGAAGGGAGTTGGACTGGATGGCCTTGAGTATTTTCTGTTGGTCATGGGGGTTCTGTGTGGGAAGTTTGGCCCCATTCTGTCATTGGTGGGGTTCAGAACACTCTTTGATTATAGCTGAACTATAAATCCCAGTAACTACAACTCCCAAATGTCAAGGTCTATTTCTCCCAAACTCCATCTATGTTCATATTTGGGCATATGGAATATTCGTGCCAAGTTTGGTCTAGATCCATCATTGTTTGAGTCCATGGTAGTCTCTAGATGTAGGAGAACAACAACTCCCAAACTCAAGGTCAATGCTCACCAAACCCTTCTAGTGTTTTCTGTTGGTCATGGAAGTCCTGTATGCCCTGGTTGGTTCAATTCTACCATGCTGTTTGATTGTAGGTGAACTATAAATCCCAGCAACTACATCTCCCTATCTGTCTGTCTGTCTGTCTGTCTATCTATCTATATCTATGGCTGGATGGTTTTTTGTCAGGAGGACTTTGATTATTAGGCTTGGGTAACCACAGAAAAATTTGGTTCTAAACTCGTTTTGTTTTTAGGGGGCCCTTGCATTTCGTTTTTTTTAATAATTCTGAAATTTTCCTTTTAAAAATTTCGAAATATACGAAATTTCGTATAATTACGAATCGATTTGTTGATGGCGGACGCGATTGCGCAATATGCTAAAAAAACCTCCAAATGGGACAGGAGGAACTTCTGAAGCTTCCCTCTCCCTCTGTTGTTGACTGTTGGTGTGATAAAACAAACAACAAATATAAAACTTGCACCAGACATGCGAAAATAATTACGAAATAATTAAAAAATAATTACGAAATAATTAAAAAATAATTACGAAATAATTAAAAAATAATTACAAAATAATTACAAAATAATTACGAAATAAATTGAAAAAATTGTTTCGAATCTAATTTACTCCTCACACTATTCCTGCATGGCTCAATATTGGATCGTAAGCTAATTTAAATACGAATTAATAACGAATTACGAAATTAATGAACGAAACCGCCCAAGCCTATTGATTATGTTTTCTTGCCCTGATGAAGGGAGTTGGATTGGATGGCCTTAAGTTGGTCATGGGGGTTCTGTGTGGGAAGTTTGCCCCAATTCTGTTACTCGTGGGGTTCAGAATGCTCTTTGATTGTAGGTGAACTGTGAATCCCAGTGACTACAACTCCCAAATGTCAAGGTATATTTCCCCCAAACTCCATCTGTGTTCATACTTATTATTTATTTATTTATATTTGGGCACATTGAGTGATTGTGCCATGTTTGGTCCAGATCGATCATTATTTGAGTCCACAGTGCTCTCTGGATGAAGGTGAACTTCAACTTCCAGACTCAAACTCAATGCCCACCAAACCCTTCCAGTTCTTTCTGTTGTCAAGGGAGTTCTGTGTGCCAAGTTTGGTTCAATTCCATTGTTGATGGAGTTCAGAATGCTCTTTGATCGTAAGTGAACTATAAATCCCAGCAACTACAACTCCCAAATGACAAAATCATAATTTTTTGAGTGATGGTCACTCCTTGTGTTGTGAGATGTTTTGTTGCCAAATTTGGTGTGATTTCGTTCATTGGTTCTTTTGTTTTTAAGGTACTCAATATGCACAAAGCATTTATATATATATAGATATGGCAGTATAGATAGAGCCCAAGAGAATTTAAGGTAAGTGAAATTAATCACACAAGTAAAAACCCATGGAGCATAAGGGACTTTGGGGAGAAAACGAAAAGTCCTAACATTTGAAATGTAGCTCCCTGATAATTATGTATTAAATAGCAGAGCCAAGCCTAGTGACTGCAGTGACATTTCCTCATTCCTTTTCTTTCAGGTATTTACTTTGAAACAGCTCAATTGCATATTTTCCCTCCTCTTTCACAGATTTTAGTTAAGGGAATGGATATCTCTTGTTTTCTTTGTTTTTAAATAACCTGAAATCTTTTAAAAATAAACCTGTAGTGCTTGTTTTCTTAAAACGTGTACGTGTGGCATGTTCATGAACTTGCACGCACATATAGACAGAGACATTGATCCCAGCATACCCACATCATAGATTTAATTGGATTCTGGAGTCATTCCCCAGCAAACTCTTGGAACTTCCCGGCATCCTGTGAGCGAGGGACCTAAGAATCTGAGCCATGCTCACCACTTGCATCCATTTATGGCTCCAAGGAGCACTTTCCTGAACCCTTAACCTGAAATAAAACAGGTTTATAGTGAAATAATAATATTTTTTTAATGATAGAGTACACATATCCTTTAGTCTTCCCCATAGGTAAAGGTAACATTAAGTCCAGTTGTGTTTGACTCTGGGGTGTGGTATTCATCTCCATTTCTAAGCCGAAGAGCCGGCGTTGTCCATAGACACGTCCAAGGTCATGTGGCCGGCATGACTGCACGGAGCACCGTTAACTTCCCACTGGAGCGGTACCTATTGATCTACTCACATTTGCATGTTTTCGAACTGCTAGGTTGGCAGAAGCTGTGGCTGGATCAGTATTGCCATTTGTGGACCTTATAGATATGTCCAAAGTGATAACATGGTTTTCTTGGAACTAAGGTTCCTGCATAGAAATCAAAACAAAGGGTGGGGGTGAAAATGAGAATTCTGTTTAGCATTTAACCCTATACTTTTTATTCCTGCTTGGTAGATTTATTGAAAGAATGGCAAAAGCTACTGAAGAGCAAGAGCTGTCTCCAGAAAGTTTATGGGAATTGTTCCTAGAGATTAAATCTTTGTGAAGGCAAGTGAAAAAAGCAAGAGATGCGCTTTTAAAAAGGAAGAAGGAGTTGAGAAGCAGAATAGAATGAAAATGGGAACCAGACTGCTACTGATTCAGGAGCCATGGAAAATGAAATTGAATGGGCAGAGCAAGAGAAAGGACAGGATTTGGACAACTGATGGAATGGTGGGATCTGTACTAATAAAAATATGAGTGTGCAAGATCAGGTTGAGCTGATGAAGAAAACTCATACTAAATTTGAGAAGAATATTAATATTACTCCTAGAATGAAATTAATTTATACAGTCAGCTATCCACATTCAGTATTATTAGGGCAGCAGGTTGGAATGAGTAGTCTTTGTGGTCTCTTCAAAATCTATGATTATATGATCCCTGCAAATTGGAAAATGTAAATAAAAATATTTTCACCTGAGAGAACACTGCTCTAAGAATTTCTTAAGTTCTGGATGTTGGCCACAGAATTGCATTGGTGAACCTAGATATTCATACAGAGAACATTTTTAATCAAATCAGCAAATAATCAAATCTATGAAAGTCAAACCCCCAAATGTGGAAGGCTAACTGAAAGTTGTTCCAAAATAAATATGTTAAGATATGTAATGAAATTGAGAATCATATCTAAGAAACTAAAGTTGACGCAGTCTATCCAATCAGGCCCGTAGCCAGGATTTTGTTTGTGGGGGGGGGGGGGGGCTGAAGCCCCTCAAGCCCCCCCCCCCCAGGCTACATGGCTGTATCCAATGTCATTTTCTGAATGAGTGCCCCAACTAACCCCAGGAATAGCCCTGAAAATCAAGACAACAAGAATAATTTTTGTTGGGTTGTGTTAAAACTATCAATAATAACTGCAACAGCGGCCAGGATCTGCCTGGCAAGGGCCTGGAGGAAAAAGGAAATACCTAAGATTGAAGACTGGAAAAAGAAAATGATGGAAGTCAGAAATATGGACAGTCTAAGTTACATAATTCAAAGAAGTAAAGGAGTTGAGGAGACAAGAACAGACTGGACAAAATTTAAAGAATACTTGAAACTATGTAATTAATAGCAAATATAGAAAGACAGGCAAAAAGGCCTGGTTATAGAAGAGTAATTACATAATAAGAGCCCCAGTCAATTAGAATCGGAAAAATGAGACAAAGAGAGGAAAATGAAAGAAAGAAGAGGAGGAGGTCTCCCCCGGATGAATCCTGGAAGTCGTATCGAAGGAAGAAAGAACTTTTTCTTGATTCTTTTCTTTTAACTTTTCACTTTTTCTGGTTCTCACCTACACTATTTCCTTTCCCCCCCTCCTATTCCTACCTCGACACTTAGATACCCAGGATAGCCCCTCCCCCTCCCCCCCCCATGCTCCATGGAAGGTTACCTTCCTTCCAACCCCTTTTCTATTCCCCCCTATATTTTTCATACATCTTTATCTGACTAACTACGCTATCTATACTACTCTATTTTAATGGTTGTATTTTTAGAAAACTTCAATAAAGATTATTATTAGAAAAAAATAATAACTACATTGTTTTATTGGGTTTAGAGGCCTTTTTCTTTAAAATGACAACTGGAAGCATTGTATGGATTCTTGGCAAAGAAGAAGAAAACTGGTTCAGTTTTTATTATTGGTTTGGTGATTAGAAAGGACTGCGTATGGAAAGAAGAGAATTTGTGTAAATGTTAGAGATCCAGATAAAATTAATTATTATTAGTAATTGTAGCTGTTTATTTATTTATTATATTTATATACCGCCCCTCTCAACCTGAAGGCGACTCAAGGCTGTTGATGTTCTGTCGCGCGCTGGGCCTGTAATAGCTGGACTTTTCTATAGGACGTATACTTTGGCCCAGAGGGAAGCCGGGGTGCCTCAAAGAAAGGTTCTCAGGGATTTTCCCGAAGTGATGGTCTTTAGAGTCTTTAATGATACAACAAAGTTTTTATTATGGAACAAACAACAAATCTTCAATGGTTCCAACAACACTTCAAGGTTTTCTTATTCTAGTCCTTAAGAGACTGGCAACTGACTTAGATTAACTGTACTTTTTCTGCATGAGGAAAACCCCTTTTTAACCTCTCCCAGGCTGCTTTCTATCTATGCCTCATTGGTGTGGGTGCTACTACCAAATCCAAGTGCGTCTGGGTATTGAGTAGACCTACCAGCTGAGGCTTGAAGATATTCTGTTGGAATTTCTGTAACCCTGGATGGTCTGTTTCTATTTCCCCGGATGATCTTGAGGAATGAAGCTTTTTCTACGGGACGAGCTGGTCTACGTCCTATAGTCTAGCTTCCTTGTGTGAGACTGCCCAAAATGGTTCCTTTCCCTCCCAGAGCCCTGAACAGGGGGTGGCACCACAGCTTAATGATGATAGACAGGTGGCCTATCCTATGACTGCAAACTTTAACAGAAGGAAAATAAAGTTGGAGCTCCTGGTACAGCTGTACCAGTAAGTACAGTTGATAAGATTGGGAAGTCATCGTTTTCTTTTTTTCTCTTTTTCTTTTGCTCTTTTTTTCTTTTTCAAGATGCTTTTAATGCAGTAAAAATTTGTAAATGAATAAGTAAATAATTTAAAGAAGAGCCTCGCTGGATCAGGCCAAGACTGATCCAGTCTAGCATTCTGTCCATACAGCAGTTTAGCAGTTGCCTCTTGAAAGCTCTCAAGGAGAACATGAGTTCAATGGTATACTTCTTGTGTTCTCTAGTAATTGATATATACTGGCATATGTGATATATAACCATTCACAATAGTAGCTAGTGATGGTCTTAACCTACCTAATCCCTTTTTGAAAGGTGTCCACATTTGCAGGCATTACCAATGACTTGTGATTGCAGTGAATTCCACAGTTAAACTATGTGAGTTGTGAAAGAGGTATTTCTGTTACCTCCCTTATATCGTCCCCTTTTCTCATGAACAATAACATCCCATAGCATTTGGTTTCCTCCAGTCCCTTGATCATTTGGTCTGCCCATCTCTTTTCAGATAATTTCCCAAATATCTTTTGTAAGCAAAGTCCCCATTTGGGCGTCTCTGGTCTAGCAAACCGAGTGTAAAGAAAATGAATTCACAGACATAAGCACACACAACATCACCACACACTGGCATGTATGTGTTGGTTTTGTTAACCCACCATTTAAGTTTTGTATGTTTTGCAAGCAGATTGAGTCGCAGAGATGGCTTCACGCCAGTTCCACTGGAACAAGATGTAGTGAACAAACCTGTCTTTCTACATAGCTGCTGCTTTTTCATGCCTTTTCAAAAAGAAGAACAATATTTGATCCAATAATTTTTTTACAGTAGTATTTTCTCTAATAATCCACTGGACTTTATGTGTCTTTAAGCACAATTGCATGACAGCTGCACTGATTTTATAATTGTTTTATTAAGAAATGAACCACTGTTTTCTATTTGAACAATTTTAACAATGCTACTAAATATATATACTAGTTGTCCCTTGCCACGCGTTGCTGTGGCCCAGTCTGTTGATCTGGAAAATAAAGTAATGAGAAAGTGTTGCTTTCTAATATATGTAATTTCTTTATGCTTGTAGGTAAACAGTATTTCTTGCTGTTTCTTTGTCAGTGTTGATGTGGAGAATGTCTAGTTTGCCTACTCTTGAACATGCAACATATAATTGTCCTTCTTCAGGGGTCCCTTTCAAATCTATGATACTATATCTGTGTGTGAATCATATCTATCCATATCTATGGCTAGATGGCTCTTTGTCAGGAGGGCTTTGATTACATTTTCTTGCCCTGGTGAAGGGAGTTGGACTGGATGGCCTTGAGTATTTTCTGTTGGTCATGGGGGTTCTGTGTGGGAAGTTTGGCCCAATTTTGTCATTGGTGGGGTTCAGAACGCTCTTTGATTGTAGGTGATCTATAAATCCCAGTAACTACAACTCCCAAATGTCAAGGTCTATTTCCCCCAAACTCCATCTGTGTTCATATTTGGGTGTATTGAGTGCTTGTGCCAAGTTTCATCATTGTTTCAGTCCACAGTGCTCTCTGGATGTAAGTGAACTATAACTCCCAAACTCAAGGTCAATGCCCACCAAACCCTTCCCAAATGTCAAGGTCTATTTCCCCCAAACTCCATCTGTGTTCATATTTGGGTGTATTGAGTGCTTGTGCCAAGATCCATCATTGTTTCAGTCCACAGTGCTCTCTGGAACTATAACTCCCAAACTCAAGGTCAATGCCACCAAACCCTTCCAGTATTTTCTGTTGGTCATGGGAGTTCTATGTGCCAAGTTTGGTTCAATTCCATCGTTGATGGAGTTCAGAATGCTCTTTGATTGTAGGTGAACTATAAATCTCAGCAACTACAACTCCCAAATGACAAAATCATAATTTTTTGAGTGATGGTCACTCCTTGTGTTGTGAGACATTTTGTTGCCAAATTTGGTGTGATTTCGTTCATTGGTTCTTTTTTTTTTAAGGTGCTAATTATGCACAGAGCATTTATATATATATAGATTTGCAGTAAGGATCGAAAGAAGATACAAAAATATTTGTAAAAGAAGATAGGAAAAATTGTAAAAGACAAATAAAAAACAGGTTTCTTGAGAATCAGGAAACCCTGTTGAGGCAAAACCTAAAGGTAAAGGTAAAGGTTTCCCCTTGACATTAAGCCTAGTCACGTCTGACTCTGGGGGGTGGTGCTCATCTCCATTTCCAAGCCGAAGAGGTGGCATTGTCCATAGACATCTCCATGGTCATGTGGCTGGCATGACTGCACAGAGCACCATTACCTTCCCGCCGGAGCGGTACTATTGATCTGCTCACATTTGCATGTTTTTAAACTGCTAGGTTGGTAGAAGCTGGGGCTAAGTGGGAGCTCATCCTGCTCTCCGGATTCAAACTGCCAACTTTTGGGTCAGCAAGTTCAGCAACTCAGCGGTTTAACCTGCTGCACCACCAGGGGCTCCGAGGCAAACTCTAGACCAGCAATAATCTACACTGACCTAGGATCAGACCCAAAGCAGCCAAACACCCTATGAGGTGTATCTGATTTAATCTGGGGTAAGACTGTCTTAATGTAGCTTTTCCCAAGGTTAAGTTAATTTGGGCGCAAACCCAAACTTTTTGGGTGGCTGGTCTGAGGAACCAAATCATATTTAGCATGGCTGGGCGGTCACTTGATGTCTTTGATGTGACTGAAGGAGTCCTTGTTGTGTTGTCAAGCAAGTTGATCCAACATTGTAGATGCTAAATAGAGCCTTCTTGGCTGATCAGTGTAGATGTGCCTTTTGTCTGCACTAGTCTTTGTGCATAAAAACAGAATTTTCTATGCAGAAATGTTATATTCTGTGCAGAAAATGTTTTTTTCTCTTTTTTTGCACAGGGAACTCATTGGAGATGTATCAACAGAAGAGATAATAACAGAAAGCAGAGATAAGACCAAACTATCCAATACTTTCTTTGTCTCAGCCGCCTCCAAAAGGAAAACAGTAGGGCTGGGCGGTTTCGTTTCGTTAATTCGTAATTTGTTAATAATTCGTTAATTTTTTTAATTACAAAATGATAACGAACCATTCTGGAGCAATTTTTTTAAAAAATGAATTTTTAAACACGTTTTGTAAATGCTTCGTATTTCGTTATTGTATTCGTTTCGTTATTGTTCTGAGGTCGTTTCGTTATTATTTCCGCATGTCTGGGGCAAGTTTTTTGTTTAATTAGTGAAAAAAAATTATAATATCACACCAACAGTCAACAACAGAGGGAGAGGGAAGCTTCAGAAGTTTTTGGAGGTTTTTTAGCGTATTTCGCGGTCGCGTCCGCCATTAACGAATCGATTCGTTATTGTTTCGGAAATCGATTCGTTAATGTTTTGTAATTTTTTCACATTTACGAAATTTCGTAAATATCGAACTTTTTAAAAGGAAAATTTTGTCATTATTTTAAATAACGAAATGCAAAAACCCCCAAAAAATGAATCGATTTTAGAAACAAATTTTTCCATTGTTACCCAGGCCTAGAAAACAGTATTCTACTTGATGAAAACAAGCCACATGATACAATAAGAGACTGCAGCCCAGAATAGATAAAGAAGTAGCAAATAAATACCTAGCTACTTTAAATGGATACAAGCCTCCAGGGCTGGAGGAATAATATAGAAAGACTACTAAAAAAAACTTGCAAGTATAATATCAGAGCCATCATCATCTTGAGAATTCCTAAAGGACAGGATTGGTCTCAGCAGGTTGGATTGGGAAAACGTCTTCACCTTTAGAAGGGAATCTAAGCAACCTCCAGCCAATCAACTTAATGTCAATTCCAGAAAAGATTCTAGAATAGATTCTTACAGTCTCTAAGCAATTAGAAAGGAATGTTGTAATTAGTAAGATGGATTTCTTAAAAAACAATGGGTTTTGGAGAAATGAGTTTTGAAACATGTTGGGTTTCTCAGAAATAATCATATCAAACTAGTCATCCCTTTTTTGATAAAATTACGAGTTTAGCAGATCAAAAAAGTGGTGTGGATATATTATGTGCTGAATTCAGTAAGGTTTTTGACAAGGTTTTCACATTAGTTTTCTTTCAAATAAACTGGCCAACTGCGAGTTAGTGTTACTATTAATTGGATTTGTAATTTTTTTTATGAGACAGTGCTCACCAACAGTTGCTATTCACTCTAGAAAGAGGTGATTAGTTGGGTGTCTCAGGATTCTGTTCAGTCATATTCAACATCTTTATATAAGATGGAATAAAGGCAAGCTGACTAAATCTAAAGAAATAGGGGAGTAGCAAATGCTCCAGAGAAGAAGAACAGACATCAAAATGACCTTGAGAGATTGCATTTCTGGGCAGCAGGAACGCAGCAGTGATGGAAGTGGCAGAAGTGGGTGGGCGGCAGCAGTGGTGGGTAGTGGGGGAAACTGAAGCATCACGGATGTCCTGTATCACAATCAGAGCCCCTACAAGGCAAGTATGATATACTTTTTTAAAAATTGTGTTGACAAGCCCTGAGTTCCAAGCTCTCGGGGCACATCTACATGGGCATTATAACCTAGACATAAATCTTTAAATACTAAAATATGTAAGTAAAATTACTTTGGATGAAAAGAAAATATTATATATATATTCACAGACCCCATCTATACTGACCATTTAATGCAGCTAGTATTGAAGAAAGTGGTTTTGCTGTGGAAATGATTGGACAGAAATCTTGGAACTAGGCCTGTGCGGTTTCGTTCGTTAATTCGTTATTAATTCGTTATTTTTACCATTTCCGAAGCGATATTGAAACATATTCCCAAACCCGGAAGGGTTTTTAAATATCGAACCAGCAGCCCCCAGAGTTTTAACGAGCCTCCGCTCGTTTCGTTAATGGGGTGGAGGCTGCTGGAGTGCTGGTGCATGGGAGCCAATCCGGCGCTCCCAAACAGTGCACCACCATGGGTCCGTGGCTGCCTGTTTTTGATTGGCCGGCGAGCCCTTTCAAAGCGGCTCCGCGCGGCCCGTAGCTTCAAGAGGGCGAGGGAGTTTGCATTGGGTTGGCTTGGCAATGGCTGCTAGCAACTCGGATTGGATTCATTCCTTGCTGCTGTGAGTGCTGCTTGCTTCATTTGCTGTCTCTTGCCTGTGTTTGGTCCACATTTGGGCCATTTTTTGGTTAATTTTCCATTTTAAAATATTTTTTAATATTATTTTTTAATATTATTTTAATATTATTTTAATATTATTTTTAAAAAATATTCTAAAAAAGAAAAGACTCTTCTGTTGGTGTGTGCTCTCATTTGCTGTATCCTGCCTGTGTTTGGTCCACATTTGGGCCATTTTTTGGTTAATTTTCCATTTTAAAATATTTTTTAATATTATTTTAATATTATTCTTAAGAAATACAAAAAATATTCTAAAAATTCGTTAATATTTACAAAATTTCTTAAATACCAAAACTTTTTTTGGAAAGTTTTGTAATTATTTTAAATATCGAAACAAAAAAACACCCCAATTACAAATCGATTTTAGAAACAAATTTTTTTCTTGATCAAACAGGCCTACCTATCTTTAGCCAAAAGGCTCTCATAGGAACCAGTGTGAGACCTGGTGATTGCACAAACCACAGAGCACTGATGCACATTAAAGATTTTTTCATCCTCTTTTTTGGGAGTTTGCTGTCTGGCCACCAAAGTTTGAAGCTAGCTTTGAACCATATTAAATGGTCAGTACAAATGGGACTTCGGCTAACTTGAACTCAAGCAACTGTCAATAAGAAGAAGGAAGAGGAGGAGATAGAAGAAATAATACTTTAAATATGTCAGACCACCACACTGAAACCACAGAAATAGTTCACTGAGTAAAGACTATTGTAGATTTCAAGACTATTCTAGTTTGGACGAACAATTGGATGAGTCTCTCAGACTTTTTCAAGGATTACTCATATATATTATTCACTCATTCTGTGAGGATGAATGAGTTTAATTTCTAACACTAATTCCCACATTTTGTGATGGAACAAATATAGAATGCTCTGAAAAACAGATTAATTAAGAAATGAGGTGAATGTCGCTGTATGATTCATTGTTTTGGTATTAACTCCCATTGATTTTTCGTTAACGAACAACAGTAATGGATGCTCTAAATAATAATAAGTAATAATAAGTAATGGATAATAATTAATAATAAGTAATGGATGCTCTAAAGCTCTGTCCACCTTCAGTGGGGGATGCTCCCATTCTTTTTGCATGGTTCCCTGCCCTGGATTTTTAAAATCTTACTTAAATTTTCCTTTTGAAGGGTTTTGAAATATATCTTCACCTTCTTCTTCTTCTTAGGCAATCCCTCATAGCCTGAGAATGATTGTCTTCCAGAGGTAGTGTCTTGGCAGTGGGTCCGTAGGTTGCTGTGGAGCCCTATTCTTGATACGCATGTTCTCCCTCAGTGAGGGTCCTGGTCAGGGTTGGCTTGACTTACCTTCCTCTTGGCACGTTTCTCCCTTTTGCCCTCCATTTGTGCCTCTTTGAATTCTGCAGCACTGCTGGTCACAGCTGACCTCCAGTTATAGAGTGCTCAAGGGCCAATATCTTCACCATCACAAAGGGGGAAATGGTCAAGATTCATTCTTGTTTTTTTCATATTTTATATTATACAGTGTTTCATATTTTACCATTGCTAATTATTACTAATTATAGTGCTGACAGTGTTTGTAGTTGGGGGAGAGATATTGTTTTCAATTTTTTTCCCTTAATGAACAACAGAAAAGGCCAAGCTCCAACATCAAATGAGTAGAGAGAACATTCCAGTTCAGTGGTAGAATGTTGAAGGAATGCTGAGAGAATGTCTTGATTTAGATGGAAAGCAGATACAACCATTGGCAGGAAGGAAATGTTCAGCCATGGGCTACCTTGTCTTGAAGGAAATGGAGGTAAGGCTGATCAATCCATTGACCACAGAGCTCACTGTCCATTCTAGCCAAGGTAACTGCAACAAGGAGTTCTATCTTCCAGGGGATAAATCTTAGGTCACATGATACCATGTGCTCAAATGTGCTGTTAGACAGTTGAGACAGCACTAGCTCTGATAAGGAATGATAGATTTTTATACAATCTCAGGAAGGTTTTAAACAGTGGATTCTGGAAATGGGAGGACCTGCCAAGGTATTGGAAATGCTATACTTGACAAATAACATTTAATGGAAGAGGTGGAAAACATCCAACAAGTAAATCAAGAAGTCCAACACATGTGCAACTCATGTCTTCTCTGGAGTAATTCCTTTATGCTGGAGAAATTCAGTAAATATCCTTTACTTATATGCATAAGAAAGCTAAATAGATGGTGTGTACTGCATCCATAATGTGTATAACTGAAGAGGGACCTCATAGGAAAAATTGGATTTATAATATGCAGGACTGGATGCCTTATCTTCCCTTCATGGTGGTGAGAAGATCTAGATGCCATGGAGGTTTCCAGTCTTGCCATTGTGAAGATGTAGTAGAAGAGCAAAACATGGCTCTCTGTGTCACCATAGAGTTACAAGAATGCACCTGGCCCTATCTAATCTTTGCAATCACCCTAGTGGGAAATCGTGCATGACAGACCATAGAATAATAGAATAAAAGAGTTGGAAGAGACCACATGGGCCATTGAGTCCAACCCTCTGCCATGCAGGAAAAGCACAATCAAAGTACCCCTGACAGATGGCCTCTGTTGCAAAATCTCCAAGGAAGGAGGTCCTCCCCACTCATATAAGAACTTATCTCTGAGAGAGCCATCCCTTTGCAGACTCTGCTGTTGTTGGGTTTCAGCCTGTGTGTGAACCTGAACCTGATTCTCTGATTGCTGAACCTGAACCTGATTCTCTGATTGTCTTTCCTGATGCTACTGAAAACGTATTTCTCCCTGAGGATAATGAAAATGATTCTGAGGTCAGTGGCTTGGAAAGTGAAACTACACATTCTGATGAGAATGTTGCAGAGCCAAGCGGTGATAACTCTCCAGAGGAGATAGCACCTGGCTTCCTTAATGAGGATAGAAAAGGACAGATTTGGAAAAACAGGAGTGAATCGCAGAGTCTGCGAATGTCAAGCAGATTAAGGGAAAAGGAAGCTCAGGCTTCAAAGCCGGGAGGCGTGTCACGAAACAGTTTCTTCAGTTTTAAGTGCCTCTCGCCAGGTTGTCTTGTTAGATCAGGCATTGTTTAGACTGAGGCATTACCTTGGCAGAATTCCCTGGTTTCCCGTGGCCTACATCCCAAGAGGCTTCTAGTGCTCCAAGTACGGTTAGTGATTTGCTAACAGGTTCCAGGTTTTTACAGTGTTGCTTTTGGAATTTTGATCTAATTCATGGGTATTCCTGACTGCTGAATTTTACTGTGGCTTTTTGACTTTGCATTTTCCTCTATTTTGTAACCATTTTTCATCAATAAAAAGGGATTGTTTTTTCCCCACAGTCAAGTGTGGTGGATTGTTATCTTATGGTCTCGTTTCCTGCTCTGGATTGCAACAGCTGTTCTAGTTCATTGGTAACAGAAACAGGTCTATAGTTAGCATACCCATAATCTGAAAATGTCTTGGAGGGATTCTTTGTATAGATTCCATTTATGACAGAAGACAGGTACCTGACTTAAAGTGTCTGCAAGAATATTCTTCTACCCCAGAAGGTGAATTGCCAGTGGCAATACGTCCCATGGAATGCACCATCCCCAGAGTATCATTATGAAATGGAATAGGATGTCTCCTTGTTTACCTGACCTACCTTGGCCTATAGGACCTGCTTAAATAATTTGAAAGCCTTTATGGCAGCCAAGAATCTGAGGGCATTTATTTGCATATCTCTTTTGTCTGGACACCATGGCTTCTGACAAAGAGATCTGTGGACTGTGTTTCCCATCCTTCTAAGAATGCATTGGTGAATGTAACTGAGGGTTGTGGAAGGAGAAACAGCACTCCTGCCTGGATGTACCTCAGATCAATCCATCAGCATAGATACTGATGTACTCTCTGCAGCACGGTGAGTCTCTTTCATGGAAAATCTGACAAAGTAGTGGAAAAAACACAGTTAGTGAGCCCTCATATGCAGATTGTCAAATGGTGTAACAAAAATGGTGGAAGCCATGAACCTGAGAATAAGAATGACTTGGACATCCCATACACTTACATGAGAATTGCAAAGACAATGAAGAGTAGCCTTCTGTAGAATAGCTTAGTGGTTATTTGGAAGAAGAGCAGCCTGAGCCCGAGCATTTGATATGGTGTCAATGAATCTCATGCATTGAGATGGTTGCAGACAAGACTTCTCATAATTTACTATGGTCATTTTGTAGACTCAACAGTAGACAGATGTCAGCAACAAGATGCTCTCATGTGTGTGCCATTATCAACCAATTGCTTATGTAAGGAATGACAATTTGTTATCAAAGTTATGTTATCACCACAGCTATGCACACACAATCTGGATCTGGAAAGGGACTTCCCTTTAGGAGGCTTCAGTCCTGGCAGAGTACAACATGCTGTGATTTAAGAGATTATTCTAAAATCTCCTCTTCAGAAACGGTTTTAAGATTTTTCAGACTGAAGCATGGAAGAAATAGTCTCATGTCCTCCTATAGGTATATCTTATCATGTTGAAAAATAACAAAGGCCTAGACTCATCTTGGATTCTTGAAATGTCAGCTGCTACATGCAGCCAAGACAGTTCAAGATGGTTACACTTGCTTCCATTCCTCCTTTGATGGAAAAGGGTGATGGTTTTGCTACATTGGACCTCAAAGATGCATATTTTCACATCACAATCAAACTATCCTATCTTTCATGGTCAACCACGTACCTTGGATGTGCTCCCAGAGGCTTTCTGGGAGTAGTAGTTCCCTTTTGCACTTTGAACTCACTTTGCAGGAAGCCCAGGACAAAGAGGGAAAGTGTCACGAGGAAAGAGAAACTCAGATATTGAAAAAACGGTACTATGTAGGATTTATTGGAACTGTCCCTGCCAAATTAGGACAAATTAATAGTTGGCAATAGCTTTGTGTTACTAAATGGATCCTTAGCACAAAATATCATCATCAAACTGGACTTGGCGGGTCTTCATGCATGACAATTTTGTAACAGGCGCCATACAGCTGACCCTGACCAGTTCTATGGTGGCAGGCTTAAAGGCCTAGGTTATAGTCCTACCATGGGACAGACAAATGGGAAAATGGCACCCTAGGCATTGCTGTAATACATAAAAGTTATTCAAGTAACAAAATGTCAGTCAGTGAACACAAGCAAGCTTAGCTCTTGCAGCTTCTGTAGTCAGAATAAGGACAAAACTGCTCCAGTTGGATTAGCAAGAGTTATGTTAAGGGACGAGGTGTTACCACGGGCATTTTAACCCATTTCTCATAGTCAAACTGTTCTTGCTTTATGTGTGGGGTGCACAATGACCAAATTCATTTTTAATAATGGAGTGCACAAAATCAGTAGCACGGAAACAGAGAGGAGAGCTAAATACAAAAATCAGGAAGTCAAAGTTCCAATTAATTTACATTTAGTACAGAATAAAGACGTAACTACCCGTTAGTGCTTAGAGAATTTGTTTTGTTGCTATTAAAACATAAATAAAATACTTTTCCTCATTTGTCCACTCAAAAAGATTCCAGTGTCGATGGCAGCAGTCTGAATTTTTCGGACCTTTGCTTATCAAATAATAAAATAATAATAAAATAAAAATCAGTCATCCAGATTCTGCCTATCTCCCATTTTATACTTGTCTTTCACCCGCTACCTTTTGTACTCGCTTTCCCCCTCTTTTTCTTTATTAGACTTTTTTAAAAAATTCAGCATGACTGCTGGGATTTTAGTTGGATTCCCCTCTTTTTTAATAGAAAAAAGTCTCATTTGCACACATTTATGTGAGTTATAAATCTGAAAATAATCTCCTGGCATCAGTGTCTCTGATATGCATAACTTAATTTAAGAACAAAACTCTACAACACCCAGACTGCAGTAGGAAAGAAAAGAAAAACCAAGTAGGAATTTGTTTGCATTGAACAAAGTCTAATCCATCACATGGTTCCTGTCTTCAATGTAGAAAAAGTAGCTAGCCAGTACCTTATGCCATGTCCTTAGACGTGTATGATATTAAGTAGTAGGGAAGAGACTGGTCCTCCCAACATAAAAAATTAAATGTGCAAAATGATGCTGCAGTTGTTTTGTCCCACTCTTAGATGTGGCCATTGTGTCCTTTGAAAGTTGGAACTTCTGCTGTTATTTACAGGTGAACACTTCTGTCCGCTCACTGCATGTGTTGCATTTCACAAAGCAGCACCAGTGGAATTTGCAGTTACACTGCCAAACTTTGGTGTACTGGTGGGTATTGTAACCCCTTCCGCAGCACATCATGTCGCACCCATCGGCACTGGGCGAGGTGCGGTTGCAGAGCCGTCCCTGTGTCCCCACACTCCCAGTGGAAGCGTCTTCTTCACAGTAGTTGGGGGACTTCTCTATATAGACCAAATCTGTTTCCATTGGTTTCTGGTAACTTCTGATCTGCTTAATCTTCAGAAAGGTCGGCTGCCTAAGCCGGCTGGCTCGTACCACTTCCACCTGCACGGCAGCATTATATTTTTCTTTTAAAATATAACCAATCTCTCTGAATTTAGGAAGTGTAGTCCAACACGTCTTGGTTGTGCAGGAACCAGAAACACCATGGCATTTACATTCCAGTTTCATTCTCTCTTCAAGCACCTGTGTACGTAAACAAGGAGAAATAACATAAGGGAAAATAGTCTCTCATTGTGTTCATAACATAGTCATGCCCCCCTCCCTTGCACAGAACTATTATTTTGGTGAAAACATCATCTATCAAAAATAGAGGCATAATCTATTCACAATTAGGCACCCACAGATACAAATGGAATAATACTGGTTGTTGGAGTTTATTCTGGGGTAAAATCTTTGGAAACCAGGCATGAGCCGTAATATGAATCATGCTTTTGATCTGAAAAAGTGTAGCAGCAAAATTCTATTAACTTCTTGGCCTCATGTGCAATTTACCTCATGTTCCCAAATTCATTCAGCTTAACTAAAATCCTGATAATTTGCTTTGAAATTCACACAGGATTCTTCAAAGTCAGTTAGCATCTCACTTTAAGCATAATTCAGTGTCAACACTATTGGCCATGTCCCAGTTAAGATGATAAGCTACGTTCATTCGAATTAAGCAAGGTCCAAGACCAGAGGCGGCCCTAGGTAATTTTCAACGGTAAGCAAACAGTATTTTGGCGCCCCCCCCCAACCAATCATTGATATATATTTTCTGTTTGTCGTGGGAGTTCTGTGTGCCATATTTGGTTCAATTCCATCATTGGTGGAGTTCAGAATGCTCTTTGATTGTAGGTGAACTATACATCCCAGTAACTACACTTGCCGCACTTGCTCCCTTGCCTGGCCCGCTTTGGGTCCGGAGGCGTGCCTGAAGACCCCGGCGTGTGCACCAAAAGTCACCTCTTCTCCTGACTTTCTCCTCAGCCATTGGGACCAAGAGAGAGAGAGAGAGAGAGAGGTGGAGATGCCCACCTTTCCTGAAGGTAGGCGCAAAAACAAAGGAGGGAGCGGAGGTGGGAGATACCTCCAGCCGGAGGGGTCTCTCATCTCTCTCTCTCTCTTGGTCCCAATGGCTGAAGAGAATAGAAGAGGAAGAGGCGAACCTTTGGTGAAAAACGACCGGGAGTCTTCAGGCACACCTCCGGACCTGAAGCAGGCCAGGCGTGGCAGCTCCGCCCCTTGCCCCACCCGCGGATTGGGGAGAGGAGAGGAGGTGGGTGGATCGCCAGGGGATCGGGAAAGGGAGCCGGTCATGGCGAAGGGATCGAACGCGGAGAACGATTGAGCGCCGGCTCTGCTCGCGCACCCGGTGGCCGGGTGGAGCAGGAACGAGAGGGGCTAGGCGAGGCTCAAGGGCCCTGGCCCCTTTGGGAAGAGGATCGCCCGGCAGCAAGGCAAGAAAGCCGAGGCTCCCCACAGACTGCTAGGGCTGTTGTGAGCTGAGGGGGCGCTCCTCAAGTGGCGGTTGAGGGGCATTTACAGAGGTGCCTCTGTGCCCCTGGCAAAAAAAAGTGTTCTGCGACCGCTTACTTCGCGTAATGGACGAGCCGCCCCTGTCCAAGACACAAGTGGATTTTCTCATTGATGTAAGTGCTTCCTTTAGAGCAGTGTTTCTCAACCTGGGGGTCGGGACCCCTGAGGGGATCGTGAGGGGGTGTCAAAGGCGTCACCAAAGACCATCAGAAAACATAGTATTTTCTGGTGGTCATTGGGATTCTGTGTGGGAAGTTTGACCCAATTCTATTGTTGGTCGAGTTCAGAATGCTCTTTGATTGTAGGTGAACTATAAATCCCAGCAACTACAACTCCCAAATGTCAAGGTGTATTTTCCCCAGACTCTACCAGTGTTCACATTTGGGCATACTGAGTATTTGTGCCAAGTTTGGTCCAGATCCATACTTGTTTGAGTCCACAGTGCTCCTCCGGATATAGGTAAACTACAACTCCCAAAGTCAAGGTCAATGCCCACAAAACCCTTCCAGTGTTTTCTGTTGGTCATGGGAGTTCTTTGTGCCAAGTTCGGTTTAAATCCATCGCTGGTGGAGTTCAGAATGTTTTTTGATTATAGGTGAACTATAAATCCCAGCACCTACAACTCCCAAATTACAAAATCAATCTCTCCCCCCCCCCCCCCCCCCCCCCCCCAACCCCACTAGCATTCACATTTGGGCATATTGAGTATTTGTGCTCAATTTAGTCCAGTGAATGAAAATATATCCTGCATATCGGACATTTACATTATGATTTATAACCGTACTAAAATGACAGGTATCAAGTAACAACGAAAACAATATTATGGTTGGGGGTCACCACAACATATGGAACGGCATTAAGGAGTCACGGCATTAGCAAGGTTGTGAACCACTGCTTTAGAGCCAAGTACCTATGGGGATAGATACATGGTGAAATAGGTTAGGGTCAGGCACATGCTGTCACGATTCAGCCCAAGGCCATCAGCCAAACCTATTTCTAAAAAGACAAGAGAATGCCTCTAGAGCATGGCCATATAGCCTGAAAAACCGACAACAACCCAGTGATTCCGGGCATGAAAGCCTTCGACAATACACCCAGACTGCTTTGCATTCCAACAAGGACTCCCTGATCCACCCTGGGGGCAGCAGGGAATCCCTACTGCCCAGGCACACCTAAAATGTATCAGCACTACTGGGCAAGCGCCCAACTGCCAATTCCCCACCCTCTGGGTACAGAAACAGCAACACTGTCACCTACCTAATCCTTGGGTGGGTCTCCTTCTTTATTCCTTATTCCATGTCGTGTGACTTAGCGAAGGAGAAGGAGAGAGGGAAGGGGACAGGTGTAGACAGCCATCCCATGGCCCTGGGCTACCTGAGGTTAGGAATCAGTTGAAGCTGTCTGGATTGCCCTAAGAGATTTCTACCCTATATGCAGATTCCCCCCCCCCCCTTCCTATCCTTTCACCCTCGTAACCATAACCAGTGTGGCCTCTTAATATGCCGATTCCACAGTTGTGTTGTGGAGGGCGGTTCTCTCCTGTTTCTGAAATGCAGATTACATAAATCACAGAACACTGACGTACATTGAGGGCTTACTTTTGCATGCTGTTTTTGGGTGCCTGGCCACCACAGTTTGAAGCTAGATTTATTTATTTACTTATTTAAAACATTTATATTACACCTTTCTTCACCCCGAAGGGGACCCAGGGCAGAGCACAGCATATATACAGCAACATTCAATGCCAGAACACAAATTCATATACGCATACATAAACATTAAAAATATTTATCTCAATATTAAAATACACCATTTAAAACCGTCCTAGTCATCTGTGTCAAATCTAATTGACCTGGTAATCTTTCCTATTGGAGCTTTATTGCCCTGTCCCGAAAGCTTTGTCCTACAGCCAAGTTTTTACTATCCTTCTAAAGGACAGGAAGGAGGGGGTTGACCTGATCTTACAAAAAATGGAGTTCCATAGCCGGGGAGCAATCACCGAGAAGGCCCTGTCTCTCGTCCCAACCAATTGCCCCTGTGACAATGGCGGGACGAAAAGCAGGGCCTCCCCAGATGATTTTAATCTTCGTGATGGGTCATTGGGGGAGATGCATTCAGACAGGTAAATTGGGCCGGGGCTGTTTAGGGCTTTATAGGCCAAAGCCAGCACTTTGAATTGTGTCCGGTAGCAAACAGGCAGCTAGTGGAGCTGGCACAACAGAGGAGTTGTATGCTCTCTGTATGCGGCCCCAGTTATTAACCTGGCTGCCTCTCGTTGGACTATTTGAAGCTTCTGAGCAGTCTTCAAAGGCAACCCCAAATAGAGTGTGCTGCAGTAGTATATCCTAGATGTAACGAGAGCGTGGACCACCGTGGCCAAGTCTAACTTCCCAAGGTATGGGCACAGCTGGCGCACAAGTTTCAATTGTGTGAAAGCTCCCCTGGCCACCGCGGCAACCTGGGATTCCAGCCTCAGTGATGAGTCCAGGAGGACCCCCAAGCTGTGAGCCTGTGCCTTCAAGGGGAGTGTAACCCTATCCAGTACAGGTTGTGACCCTATACCCTGTTTGGCCTTGTGACTGACCAAGAGGACCTCTGTCTTGTCTGGATTCAACTTCAATTTCCTCGCCCTCATCCAGACCGTCACAGCAACCAGGCACCGGTTCAGGACTTGGACAGCCTCCTTAGCATCTGGTGGAAATGAGTGATAGAGTTGGACGACATCTGCGTACAGATGCCATTGGACTCCAAAACTCCAGATGATCTCACCCAGCGGCTTCATGTAGATGTTAAACAACATGGGGGACAATACTGAGCCCTGCGGGACCCCACAGGACAATGGCTGTGGGGCTGAGCAGGAGTCCCCCAGCAACACCTTCTGGGTACAACCCTCCTGAAAGGACTAGAGCCACTGCAGAACAGTACCTCCAGGACCCATCCCCACAAGGATTTGAACTGCATTAAATGACCAGTATTGATGGGGCCATAGTTTGAGAAGCAATGTTTTAATCTAGGGATGAGTGGCTGAACTCCTATTCCACAAAGGTAACATCAGTGACAGAGCTGTGATACTTTCCTCAGCTTAATCTAATCTATGCTTTTCCTAAACTCTAACTGAACTCTTGTAAAAAAATTAATTTTTGAAGATTTACGTCATGATTCATATTGGTTTTTATTAAAACTGTGACCTAATTAATGGTTTGAAGTTCATTCATTTTCTGCTTTTGAACTAAATAATTACACATAAATAATAAGTTTGTCGATGTATTGTCGAAGGCTTTCATGACCGGAAACACTTGGTTGTTGTAGGTTTTTTCGGGCTATATGGCCATGGTCTAGAGGCATTCTCTCCTGACGTTTCGCCTGCATCTATGGCAAGCATCCTCATAGGTAGTGAGGTATATCGGAACTAGGGAAAAGGGTTTTCTATCTGTGGAATGACCAGGGTGAGACAAAGGACTCTTGTCTGCTGGAGCTAGGTGTGAATGTTTCAACTGACCACCTTGATTAGCATATAATGGACTGACAGTGCCTAGAGCAAACTATTGTTGAGAGATGATTAGATGTCCATGAAAATGAACAAAATTGTTTGTTTCCTCTCTGTTGTGCTGTTGTAATTTTAGAGTTTTTTTAATACTGGTAGCCAGATTTTGTTCATTTTCATGGACATCTAATCACCTCTCAACAATAGTTTGCTCTAGGCACTGTCAGTCCATTACATGCTAATCAAGGTGCTCAGTTGAAACATTCACACCTAGCTCTAGCAGACAATTTATTTATTATTTATTTATTTGGTAGTTTTGTATACCGGTCTTCTCACCCCCATTCGAGGGACTCGGGCCGGTTTCCAGCATCAATATTAAACCATCATATTTCTAAATCACACTAAAACATTAAAACATTGAAACAATTAAAATAGCAAAAATACAATCATATGATTACAGTGGTCAGTTGTCATCAAAGTCATTATTTGTCGTCATCCATCCATATCACAGGATCATGGCTCATTCGTTGAATGCCAATCCCCAAAGCCAGGTTTTCACCTGTTTCCTGAACGTTAAGATCAAAGGGCAGTTCTGATCTCCAGTGGAAGGGAGTTCCAGAGTCGAGGGGCCACCACCGAGAAGGCCCTGTCTCTCGTCCCCACCAGCCGCACCTGTGAGGCCGGTGGGATCGAGAGCAGGGCCCCTCCAGACGATCTTAGTAATCTTGATGGCTCATAGGGGAGGATACGTTCGGACAAAGAGTCATTTGTGGGTTGTTGTAGGTTTTTCCGGGCTATATGGCCATGTTCTGGAGGCAATTTTTCTCCTGACGTTTCGCCTGCATCTATGGCAAGCATCCTCAGAGGTAATGAGGTCTGTTGGAACTAGGAAAAATAGGTTTATATATCTGTGGAATGACCAGGATGAGACAAAGGACTTTTGTTTGCTGGGGCTAGCTGTGAATGTTTCAGCTGATCACCTTGATTTGCATTCAATGGCTTGGTAGCGCCTGGGGGGAATCTTTTGTTGAGAGTGATTTCATGTGCCTGTTTGTTTCCCCTCTGTTGTTTTTCTGCTGTAATTTTTGAGTTTTTTAATACTGGTAGCCAGATTTTGTTCATTTTCATGGTTTCTTCCTTTCTGTTGAAATTGTCCACATGCTTGTGGATTTCAATGGCTTCTCTGTGTAGTCTGACATGTTGGTTGTGCGAGTGGTCCAGCACATCTGTGTTCTCAAATAATATGCTGTGTCCAAAAGAGTCATTTGTTTCACCCTGGTCATTCCACAGATATATAAACCCTTTTTCCTAGTTCCAACAGACCTCACTACCTCTGTGGATGCTTACCATAGATGCAGGCGAAACGTCAGGAGAGAATGCCTCTAGACCATGGCCATATAGCCCGAAAAAACCTACAACAACCAAATAAGTTTGTCTGTTGCAGTAAGGATTAGAGCTGAACTCAGGTGAAGGAACTGGCCAAAATCAGCAGCATTATCACATCTTATGGTACTTTGTGCTGTGTGACCTCTTGGGGTGCAGAAAATGAGAAAACACTATGCTGCTCAGAACATGGTAGCAGAGAAAGCTTCTCAGGCAGCTCAAACAGAGAGTAAGGCTGCTGGGTCCCTCAGCTCAAAGCTTCTGATGTCTTACAATGTTACCTCCACCAAAATACATGCCTTTTTTGAGATACCAGAAGTATAACCTAGAGTGTAATAAGCAACTGTGTACATCCAACACCATTAGAAAAAAATTATCCAGCATTTTTTTCAAGAGAAGAAATCAAAATAAAATATGCAAAATATGTTGTCAGTTTCAAATCAGGGATATAGTATCAGACATAGGTTTAGAACACACTGGGAAAAAATAATAGCAACATTTTGTATTGTTAGTTTTGGCTTGTTGATTCAGCTTTGTGTTTTTTTGTGGTAAAGTTCATTTTCAGACCAGATGCAGAATGTAACAAAATCCATGCAACTTTGGGCTGCCGGGACAAAAGATAACAGAGAAACTATTTCAATTTTTTGTGTTGATGTATATACACTATAAGCTCAAAGTATTCTGTACATTTATTTATTTATTTATTTATTTGCGGCGCTTATATGCCGCCCTTCTCACCCCGAAGGGGACTCAGAGCGGCTTACAATATATACATACAATATATTATATTATTAGCATAGTACAATATCAGTATTATATATTACTATATTGCACTACACCATTATATTGTAATATTATTAGTAATATTACATGTAAATATATAATTATAATTATAATATTGAATTATTATTACTAGTATTATATTGTATTACATTATAATATTATAAATATTATATGTATATACAATATACTATATTATATTATTAGTAAAGACAAGATGGAAATGTCTTCTGCTCCCCTCTGTCTTCTCTCTGGCCAGAGTAGCCGTTGGTGCCAGAAGGGGGAGGGGCCTCTCAAGTGATGATATAGGCAGAAGACAAGATGGCAGTGTCTTCTGCTCCCTTCTGTCTTCTCTCTGGCCAGAGTAGCCGTTGGTGCCAGAAGGGGGAGGGGCCTCTCAAGTGATGATATAGGCAGAAGACAAGATGGCAATTGATGAACATTGATGGTTCAGGCAGACGAAATGTCAGTTGGTTCCTTCATAGACCTAGGCCTAATTGCCATTGTTGTTGTTCATTCGTTCAGTCGTCTCCGACTCTTCGTGACCTCATGGACCAGCCCACACCAGAGCTCCCTGTCGGCCGTCACCACCCCCAGCTCCTTCAAGGTCAGTCCAGTCACTTCAAGGATGCCATCCATCCATCTTGCCCTTGGTCGGCCCCTCTTCCTTTTTCCTTCCACTTTCCCCAGCATAATTGTCCTAATTGCCATGGGAACAATTAATCTGTGTGTGGTCTGCATTACCTGTAGGATTGGATGCACCTCCAGAAACATAGTGACTTGTGGTCTGAGCAACAAAGGATGGAGAGAACGTCTCACTTGTGATGTGAGACGTCTGAATGATTGGAGCATAGGACATATATCCATATAGAAAATTAGCATATTGGTTGGAAAAGTAGTCTGGAGCCCATTTTTCTGATATATTGTTTATACAAAATGGTTCTTTTTCATATTGAGAAGTACAGTGCGACCCCTGTAGCCATGGGACCAATACGTATGGTTTCATCTACCTGTGTCCAACAAAATATGTCCTCCTTAGACATATTATTTTCTGAAAGTTAACATAGAATCAACCTGGAGAAAATTCTGGAGAGGATACCTTTCTAGAAATTGTCGAGGTCTTCCAAGGGTGACTCTATGGTAACTTCTAGTCGAAGTTGCCCATGTCAATAAGGTTTGCTATTAACCACAATTTCCAGTTTCCACTGTAAGTTTAATAATAATAATAATAATAATAATAATATTGCTGTTAGCTAGATGGAAACAGTTCTAGTTAGGAATAGTTTGCATGGATTTTCCTTTAAAAGTGACTTAAACTCGAGTGAATGGTATAATATGTTGTATTTACTTTGTACAAGTTGTCGTCTACATACAGATCTAGACATGTTTCATTATTTCTGAATGTATATTTTCTGATTATATATGAAATTGTGTCAAATAATTAAATAAAAATATTAAATAATAATAATAATAATAATAACTTTATTTATACCCCGCCACCATCTCCCCAAGTTGACTCCGGACGACTTACGGCTTACATGAGGCCAAGCCGAACAACACATCAGAAAAACAAAACAGCAAGCAAATAGAACAGTACAATTAATATAACTCACATATAAACAATAACACAGAGAATTTAAAACCTTATGGTCAGGCCAGATATAATATTATTTTTATTATTATATAATATTATTATTATATAATATTATTATATAATATATAATAATATAATATAATATTATATAATATTATATTTATTATTATTATTATTATTATTATTATTATTATTATTATTAAATAATCACTGGACGTGAACAGAGGTAGGATGTATCTAAGCAGGAGGGTTTTAAAAGATAATGTAGGGAGACCAACCCAACTAGTAGTTAAAGTGCTTCTGAGGACAATTCCGGAGAATTAATCAGAGCAGGGTATTGTTTCCTTATTCAGAGAAGGCACACTGGAACAGCCACGTTTTCAGGTTCCTCCTAAATACTGCCAATGTGGGGGCTTGTTTGATATCCTTGAGGAGTGAGTTCCAGAGTCGGGGGGGCCACCACTGAGAAGGCACTCTCCCTCGTCCCCACCAATCGCGCCTGCGAAGGGGACAGGAGCGAGAGCAGGGCCTCTCCAGATGATCGAAGAGATCGCGTGGGTTTGTACACAGAAATGTGGTCACGCAGGTCGGCGGATCCCAAATCATTCAGGGCTTTGTAGGTAAGAACCTGCACCTTGAATTGGGACCGGAAAATGAACGGCAGCCAATGGAGTTCCTTAAAAAGGGGGGTTGACTGCTCCCTGTAAGTTGCTAAAGTTAGTAATCTGGCTGCCGCCCATTGTACCAATTGAAAATTTGAAATTTAGTTTAGCAATATATCCTCTGTGAATATGAGAGTCATACTGTATTCCCAAACTTGCACTCCAAAATGGTACAGCACAAGATGTTTTGTAAACTTAATCACAACTTGATCCAGTTATTGGCAGTGCAAAGGCGCCCCTCCCTCTACGTTTGATCATACACTCCTATTCTAAAATACCTTTCTTCCAGCCTCATTGTTGTGTAAGTTCATCAGCCTCCGAGCACTCTTTCTGATTTCTCTTGCATCAACAAACCTCCTGGAGAATTCAAGGCCGTATCTGATATCAGCGGAGCAGCCTCCCCATTTCCACCCTTCCTCTTGGTTGTAATAACCTTGTTTCTCTCTGTCGCAGCCACAGTTGCTGAGATTTCCCTGGCTGCAGGCAGCAGTGACGGCATGTGCAACTCCAGCAGCAGTGATGGCGTAGGTGAAAGCAGCTTCTCTGCTTCCTGCAGGGGGAAAATAACAAATCAGGTGGACAGAAAGAGGGGAAGCCGTGCTTTGCAATCATTCCAAAATAATACAGGTTGAGAATACACATTGCATGTCAATACCCGATACTCAACATATACAGCTTTCCTGCAAAAGCTGTTTTATGATCTCTTCAACTAAACTGGCAATTGAGTAGTCCGAACAGAAGTGGCCCATAGGAGAGAAAATGGCCCAGGGCTTAGCAGCATCTGTTAGATGGGATACCCAGTGCTTTTGTCTGAGAATATTTTGAGACATCAATGGAATCAACTGGACTACCAGTACAGACCATGAAGGCACACAGCTGCTGAACAGCTAGCACTGCTCATGCCTGAACCATGCATTTGATCTGTCCAATGATAAACTGGATTCTCCTTTTTATTATTCTTCATCTTTTTTATTTTATTTTTAAGATTATAGTGGAACTATGCATTAATTGAGAGAGCCATTGTGGTATAATGTTTTGAGCATTGGACTAAGACTCTAGAGACCAGAGTTCAATTCCCTGCTCAATCATGGAAACCCACTGGGTAACTAGGATTGTGGCGCAGCTGGCTGAGTGTCAGCTGCATTAAGATCACTCTGACAAAAAGGTCGTGAGTTCGAAGCCAGCCTGGGTTGGAGTGGATTTCCAACCAATTGTTTGTAGCCTGTTGTCGACCTTTGCAACCTGAAAGACAGTTGCATCTGTCAAGTAGGAAAATAAGGTACCACCTTAAAGTGTGGGGAGGCTAAATTAACTGATTTATGAGGCCATAAAGAAGACTCCAGCAAAGCATTCCAGCGGGGAAGCATGCGGGGAATGCGGAAGTGCTTCATCAGCGTCACAGATGGACGATGAAAGCGACAGCTCCCCTGGCGGCCAGAAAAAGTTAAATAGCCCCTGTGTATGTCTGTATATGTTTGTATGTCAAAAATTGGCATTGAATGTTTGCCATACACTGTAATCCGCCCCGAGTCCCCTGCGGGGTGAGAAGGGTGGAATATAAAAGCTGTAAATAAATAAATAATAAAATAATAACCTTGGGAGAATTACACACACTCTTATTTATTTATTTATTTGCAGTATTTCTATTCCGCCCTTCTCACCCTGCAGGGGACTCAGGGCAGATTACAATGTACATATACATGGCAAACATTCAATGCCATAGATACACAACATATATAGACAGACACTCAGAGGCTATTTAACTTTCCAGTTTTCATGAGGGTATTTTGGCCACCAGGGGAGCTGTCACTTCCTCGTCCATTTGTGACACTGATGAAGCACTTCCTCATTCTTTGCATGCTTGCTGGAGATTTTTATGGCATTGTAAATTAGCCTCCCTGCATAAGAAGTACCTAAATTTCCTACTTGACAGACGCAACTGTCTTTAGGGGTGCA
Organism: Anolis sagrei ordinatus; assembly: GCF_025583915.1. Taxonomy (NCBI): domain Eukaryota; kingdom Metazoa; phylum Chordata; class Lepidosauria; order Squamata; family Anolidae; genus Anolis; species Anolis sagrei. Next base: position 102,972,938 of record NW_026847549.1, read on the forward strand.
AAGGTCGACGGAAAGCTACACAAACAGTTTGGAAGCTCACTCCGCCCTGGGCTGGCTTCAAACTCATGACCTTTTGGTCAGTAGTGATCTTGTGGTTAATTATAATGTGGTGATGAGAAACAGGAATAAGTTGATGGACAAGGAGGGGATCAACATTCCCTTGCCTAAAATTCTTCCTCACAATCCTTCTCCCAAATCAGATATTTTCAGAAAACAGTGTGGGTAGGAGAGTAAAAACAGAAAATTTGGATGGAGAAGGATGGTGGAGGAGGCTGTGAGTAAGAGGAGAATAAAACACCTCAGCCTTGCTTGACGTTGATCTAGCATAGAACTCTCCAAAATGTGTTTTGCTCACATGTGTGTCAGTTGCAGTGTGTTGCACAAAAGTAACAAATCTCTGAGTCTATGTCAAATAAGCAATAAATCATACATTTTAAAAATATATAAAGGAGAGATTTTTATGAGATATATTGCATCCACATAAATATTATTACAATTTTGGTATGTGTTTATATCTCTTATAAGGGGTTGGCTTAACTTCGGCTTAACCCCCTTGTCAACCCCCTTGTTTGGGTATCAGCCAGCATGTCAACGACTTAAATCAATAAATAGTTTTCTAAGATCTATAGAGACACTCGCTGGAACACCCCAGCAAGCGAGAGTCCAAAAGTGGCAGGCTCAAACCCAGCACCTCAATCAATGGCTGATACCAAATGAGAGACTCCCCCCTGGGCACACAGAAGACTGGGCAACTTATGAACATGAAGTGCTGAATGATGATTAGGAGTTTCTGAGCATAAATTTGAGAGTCAGGTTTTTTTTTTCAAATCTGGAAATAGTTTTGAGGATTTTCACCAAAATACGGTTGTGCCTGTTGTGCCACCTCTACAAAGTTCTGGAGAGACTTATTTTGCATAGAATTATGGAATAAATAGACCCCTGTCTGATTCCACAGCAAGCTGGCTTCAGGAAAGGCAAAAGCTGCACATTGCAAGTGTTGAACCTGACTCAGCACATAGAAGATGGCTTTGAAAGGCAGCAGATCACAGGAGCTGTCTTCATAGACCTGTCAGCAGCCTATGATACTGTGAACCACCGCCTTCTCCTGAGAAAAATGTATAATATCACAAAGAACTATCACCTCACTCGCCTCATAGGAAACCTGCTACAAAACAGGAGCTTCTTTGTTGAGTTCCAGGGCCAGAGAAGCAGATGGCGGAAACAGAAGAACGGCCTGCCTCAGGGGTGCGTGCTTGCTCCATCCATGTTCAAAATCTACGCAAATGACCAGCCATTGCCAGAAGGGACAGAGAGTTTCATCTATGCTGATGATCGTGCCATCACCGCTCAAGCGGGGAGCTTTGAGATGGTAGAACATAAGCTCCCCGAAGCTCTAGGTGCTCTTACTGCCTATTACAGGGAAGGCCAGCTGATCCCCAACCCATCTAAAACACAGACATGTGCCTTTCACCTTAAGAACAGCCAAGCATCCCGAGCTCTGAGGATTACCTGGGAAGGAATCCCACTGGAGCATTGCAGTGCACCCAAATACCTGGGAGTCACCCTGGACCGTGCCCTGACCTACAAGAAGCACTGTCTGAACATCAAGCAAAAAGTGGGTGCTAGAAACAATATCATACAAAAGCTGACTGCCACAACCTGGGGATCACAACCAGACACAGTGAAGACATCTGCCCTTGCGCTGTGCTACTCTGCTGCTGAGTACGCATGCCCAGTGTGGAACACATCTCACCACACTAAAACAGTGGATGTGGCTCTTAATGAGACATGCCGTATTATCACGGGGTGTCTGCGCCCTACACCACTGGAGAAATTACACTGCTTAGCCGGTATTGCACCTGTCATCCGCCGGGAAGTAGCAGCCAATAGTGAAAGGACCAAGGCAAAGACATCTCCAGCTCATCCCTTGTTTGGGCATCAGCCAGAACGTCAATGACTTAAATCAAGAAATAGTTTTCTAAGATCTACAGAGATACTTGCTGGAACACCTCAGCAAGCGAGAGTCCAAAAGTGGCAGGCTCAAACCCAGAGCCTCAATCAATGGCTGATACCCAATGAGAGACTCCCCCCTGGGCACACAGAAGACTGGGTGACTTGGAAGGCGCTGAACAGACTGCGCTCTGGCACCACGAGATGCAGAGCCAACCTGAAGAAATGGGGCTACAAAGTGGAATCCACGACATGCCAGTGTGGAAAAGTACAAACACTGACCACCTGCTGCAATGCAACCTGAGCCCTGCTACATGCACAATGGAGGACCTTCTTGCGGCAACACCAGAGGCACTCCAAGTGGCCAGATACTGGTCAAAGGACATTTAATCAGCTACCAAGCTTGCAAACTTTGTTTTTTGTCTGTCTGTCTGTTTGTTTTGTTTTGTTTAAAATGTAATACAAATGTCTGGTTGTTCCTGACACGATAAATAAACAAACCTCCGGTTTGCTAACAAAACTGAATTACTGTGACGCGAAATGATACATGTCTAAAAAGTGTGCCACCAACATGAAATGTTTGGGAAGCTCTGGTCTAACATGAAGCCTGGATGCAGTGATTGGATAAAACACACACATATATAAAACAATTTGCATTTTTATGATTTTTAAACTATTAGGACTCCAAAACATTTGGAAATTTTCTGCAAAACATCCAAAGATGTACCACAAAATTCTGATTTGTTTTGTGCTTCTCTGGTTGCTTCCAAGAGCATTCACTCATGTATTCATTTATACATGCATTCAAAAGTATATTCTGTCATTCATACCCTCATAATAATCAACAAAATTGAAATTAAGAAATTACACTTAATCAGTAAAACCTAGAAAATAAATAAGTTGTCTCTCCGTTAATTGCTTTGAAACTATGACGCCTGCATGGATAGCCATTGAGAATCATTCCTTGACTATGAGTAACTAGCTGTCTCTTGCCACGCGTTGCTGTGGCCCAGTCTAGTGATCGGGAAAAAAAGTAATGAGAAAATGTTGGTTTCTAATATATGTAATGTCGTGATGCTTGTGCGTAAACAGTATTTCTTGCTATTTCTTTGTCAGTGTTGATGTGGAGAGTGTCTGGTTTGCCTACTCTGGAACATGTAACATATAATTGTTCTTGTTCAGGGGTCCCTTTCAAATCTGTGATATGATATCTCTCTGTGTGTGAATTATATCTATCTATATGACTGGATGGCTCTTTGTCAGGAGGGCTTTTACATTTTCTTGCCCTGGTGAAGGTAGCTGGATTCAATGGCCTTAAGTAATTTCTGTTGGTCATGGGAGTTCTGTGTAGGAAGTTTGTCCCAATTCTCTCATTCGTGGGGTTCAGAATGCTCTTTGATTGTAGGTGAACTGTGAATTCCAGTGACTACAACTTCCAAATGTCAAGGTCTATTTCCCCCAAACCCCATCTGTGTTCATATGTGGGTATATGAAATATTCGTGCCAAGTCTGGTCCAGACCTATCATTGTTTGAGTCCACAGTACTCTCTGGATGTAGGTGAACTACAACTCCCAAACTCAAGGTCAATGCCCACCAAACAATTCTAGTATTTTCCTTTGGTCATGGGAGTTCTGTGTGCCAAGTTTGGTTCAATTCCATCATTGATGGAGTTCAGAATGCTCTTTGATTGTAGGTGAACTATAAATCCCAGCAACTAAACTCCCAAATGACAAAATCATAATTTTTTGAGTGATGGTCACTCCTTGTGTTGTGAGACGTTTTGTTGCCAAATTTGGTGTGATTTCATTCATTGGTTCTTTTGTTTTTAAGGTACTCATTATGCACAGAGCATTTATATATATATAGATCGATCCTTCCATTCTGTACCTTTAAGAGTTGGATTTTCAAAATGTTAATTTCAATTTTTAGCAGTCAAGTCTATGAAGGCTGCTTTAAAACAATGGGGGAGGGAGCCGGCGAGAGTTTGCTTTTGGCTTTGGTATGAAACCTATGTTTCATTGTGTCAGTAGTATGTGGAATCTTGCCACTAATCCCTGAAAAACAAACAAAAACGTGTTGTTGCAGAAAATCCTGTTGAGTAATAGGTCAGAGAAATCCCAGCTAACTCCCCCACTAAGAGCTTCTGTTTGAACAGTAGTTAATATTATAGTGGCTGCAGTAAAGCAATGCAGTTGATCGATGGACAAGAGAAAGCAAACAATGGCTGCGCTGTGTGTGTGTGTGAAGGAGGCAGCGACAAGATCACAGCCTACCTGATTTATCAAAGTAAAAATAAATTGGAAACAGAAGAGCTAAAAGAGAGAATGCCACATTACTTGTGTCAACATGTCCTGATGCATAAATGCACTCGAAAAAGAGCTAGTTGGAGAATATGGCTTATCTCAAGAATGACAGGGCAGAAGCACAAGAGAAATATTACTCCCATCTTCCAAAGGGAACCATACATTAAAGAGCTTCTTGCACAAAGATTTTTAATGTTGTTCTCTCTCAGATCTCAAAGTACCAAAGCCTGTTTTTCTACCTGCTTATAATGAATGTGTGATTGGGTACCTTTTTTCTTTGTTCACAATACCTTCCTTCCTTACATACTTACTTACCAGGCAATCCCTCGTTGGCTGAGTAGGATAGTCTTCCAGGATTAGAATTCTTGTGAGTCTGTAGGTGACTATGGAGCCCTATTCTTGAACTGCATCTTCTTGCAGTGAGGGCATTGGTTTCCAGGTGGAAGGCAGTCCCGGCTTGATGCGCCTTCCTCTTGGCACATTTCTCTCTTTCGCCCTCCATTCGTGCCTCTTAAAATTCTGCAGCACTGCTGGTCACAGCTGACCCCCAGCTAGAGCACTCAAGGGCCAGGCTTCCCAGTTCTCAGTGTCTATGCCAGAGTTTTTAAGGTTGGCTTTGAGCCCATCTTTAAATCTCTTTTCCTGTCCACCAGCATTCTGTTTTCTGTTCTTGAGTTCGGAGTAGAGCAACTGCTTTGGGAGACGGAGGTCGGGCATCCGGACAACGTAGCCGGTCCAGCGGTGTTGATGGCGGAGGACCATCGCTTCAATGCTGGTGGTTTTTACTTCTTCCAGCATCCTGACATTTATCCGCCTGTCTTCCCAAGACATTTGCAGGATTTTCCAGTGGCAGCGCTGATGGAATTGTTCCAGGAGTTGCATATGAAGTCTGTAAACAGTCCACGTTTTGCAGGCATATAGCAGGTTTGGGAGGACAATAGCTTTATAAATAAGCACCTTGGTATCCCTATGGATGTCCCAGTCCTCAAACACTCTCTCCTTCATTCGGAAAAATGCTGTGCTCACAGAGCTCAGGCGGTGTTGTATTTCGATGTCAATGTTGACTTTGGTAGAGAGGTGGCTGCCAAGGTAGTGGAAATGGTCAACATTTTCTAATGTTACACCATTAAGCTGTATCTCTGGCATTGGAAAAGGGTTGGCTGGTGGCTGCTGGAATAGCACTTTGGTTTTCTCGATGTTCAATGACAGGCCGAGCTTCTCGTATGCTTCTGCAAAGGTGTTTAGAGTGGCTTGTAGATCTTCTTTTGAATGCGCACAGACAACGTTGTCATCAGTATACTGGAGTTCTATAACACCTTCCACTCAGTAGGGTACAGTACAAAGAAACCTGTTTTATTTTCTTGCAACAAATATCTGCCAGAAGTGAGTTCATACTACATTTCAATTGTAGAAGGATCATGCCTGCTAGTAATAATTTACTTTTTAATAATTTAAGCTATTTCCCTCCAATTGCATTTGTCTTCGTTTATTGTAGAGCAGTGATGCTCAACCTTCCTAATGCTGCGACCTCTTAATACCATTCCTCATGTTGTGGTAACCCACAACCATAACATTATTTTTGTTGCTACTTCATAATTGTGATTTTGCTACTGTTATGAATCATAATATAAATATCTGATATGCAGGATTTATTTTCATTCACTGGAACAAATTTGGCACAAATACCCGATACGCCCAAATTTGTCTACTGGTGAGGTTGGGAGAGGATTGATTTTTATCATTTGGGAGTTGTAGTTGGGATTTATAGATCACCTATAATCAAAGAGTATTCTGAACTCCACCCAACGAAGGAATTAAACCAAACTTGGTGCACAGAACTCCCATTTTTTTGTCGTGTCAGGAGCTACTTGAGAAACTGCAAGTCGCTTCTGGTGTGAAGAAATGGCTGTCTGCAAGGACGTTGCCCAGGGGACTCCCAGATGATTTTGATGTTTTTATCATCCTTGTGGGAGGTTTCTCTCATGTCCCCACATGAGGAGCTGGAGCTGATAGAGGGAGCTCATCCGCCTCTCCCCGGATTCGAACCTGTGACCTGTCGGTCTTCAGTCCTGCCGGCACAGGGGTTTAACCCACTGCGCCACCATGACCAACAAAAAATACTGGAAGGTTTTAGTGGGCATTGATCTTGAGTTTTGGAGTTGTGGTTCATCTACTTCCAGAGAGCATTGTGGACTCAAACAATGATGGATTAGGAGGAAACTTGGCACAAATACTCAATATGCCCAAATGTGAACATTGGTGGAGTTTGGGGAAAATAGACCTTGACATTTGTGAGTTGTAGTTGCTGGGATTTATCGTTCACCTACAATCAAAGAGCAATCCAAACCCCACCAATGATATAATCAAGCCAATATTCCCACATAAAACCCCCATGACCAACAGAAAATACTGTGCTTTCTGATGGTCTTTGGTGACCCCTCTGACACCCCCTCATGATGCCCCCCAGGGGTCCCGACCCCCCAAATTGAGAAGTGCTGCTGTAGAGACTAATTTGAACCAATAATTTATTTTCTGTTGAGTTTTTCTTAAGAGCATTCCATTTTCTCGGACTAGTATGTCTTCAACACTGTAGGGCTTTTATTGTTATTATTTTGTAAAGCACATGACATACGTTCAAGATTTAAGACTTCATCAAAAAGAAGGAAGCACATCAGCATTGAAGCAGAATGGCACAAACTGCTAGTCTTCTTTGTCCAAGTGATAAACCCCCTCCTGCTATTGATGGGCAAACCCCGTCAATAGCTGCAGATCATCCAGCTTCCCATCACCTACCTGGTTCAATGAGGCTGTGCTGTTTCTGTGCCACCATGCTAGCACTACAGTGATGTCAGGAGGTGAGGTTCAACTCTTCTCCCCATTCTCACTATATTGAGGCAGTTTTTTTTATAAAAAAATGTAACTTGTATTTTATATTTTTTATTAACCAAACTAGCCGTCCCTTGCCACGTGTTGCTGTGGCCCAGTCTGTGTATATATGTGTTTTGTGTGTGTATATATGCACATATGTGTGTATATATTTGTGTATATGAGTATATATGTGTGTTTGTATATATGTGGTTTTGCGAATGCGTTGTAAATATGTTGTTTTTTGGGGGTTTTAAGTCTCTTCTGCTATGTTTTTCAGTGTTTTTATGAGTGATGGTTACTCGTTGGCCTGATAGGTGTTTTGTGACCAAATTTGGTGTCAATTCGTCCAGTAGTTTTTGAGTTATGTTAATCCCACAAACGAACATTACATTTTTATTTATATAGATTGCTTTAAAAATACAGAACAGAAATGTGAGACGGCAGGGTTATGAGATTAAGTGGAAATAGAAGTACAAGATCTTAGATTGGCAAATTGACACAGATCCATGAATACAGAGACATACAATAGCAAAGATTCTCATACCAGTGTGTACCTGCTATTCGTAATCATGCAAGTGCCATGGAATTACAGCTTCGTTTGATAAAGCCCATATATACTTTATTTGTGAGCACTGAATAGAGTTTTGCAATGCAGCTCAAGACCCATAAACCTGAAGCCACTAGCCTAGTACTGTGGTCTGCTTGATAGCCTTCCTTCTCTTGTAATCATAGGTTTACATCAAGCTTAGGGCGGAATTAAATAGATCGCTTTTGGTTTGGTGGGTCTTGGGATGTTTTGGTCTATTTCAGAGGGAAAACAATAATCTTGACTCCAATCTCAGTGAATTTGCATAAATCCCTGTTTTCCAGGATAGCCGAAGCACCAATAAGTCATCAACAAATGACAACTAGACATTCTGCTGGTGTAGTCCTAATAACTTTGCCATCCATTCAAGTTCTGCAGTTCTATAGACTCTTGTCTTTCCCTCCTTTTATTTTTGTTGGCTACACAAAAAGTATTAGAACAAACTGCTTCTAAAGTTTCTCTAGTTGAGAGAACACCTCATACAGTTTTATACTTAAAGCAGGAGCAGTGAACCAGTAGCTCATTTATTTATTGTGTCAGGTGCAAACCAAAACATTTGTATTGCTTTAAAAAACAGGCAAACAAACAAAACACAATGTTTGCAGACTTGGTATTCTATTAGATGTCCTTTGACCAGTAGCTGGCCACTTGGAGTGCCTCTAGTGTTGCTGCAAGAAGGTCCTCCATTGTGCATGTGGCAGGGCTCAGGTTGCATTGCAGTAGGTGGTCTGTGGTTTGATCTTCTCTACACTCACATGTCGTGGATTCCACTTTGTGGCCCAATTTCTTAAGGTTGGCTCTGCATCTCATGGTGCCAGAGCACAGTCTGTTCAGTGCCTTCCAAGTCACCCAGTTTTCTGTGTGCCCAGGAAGGAGTCTCTCATTTAGTATAAGAGTAGCCCATAAATGTTTTTGCATAATGGTGTATAATTTAGGTCCCATACAGTTTTTGCTTTGACTTCAGCTGCTGCTGGCATGTCATACCAAGAGAGAATGGAACCCTTGGGGTGAAACTGCTTGCATATTTCAAGAATAATCTAGAGCAGTGGTTCCCAACTTTTCGTCCTCCAAGTGTTTTGGATTTCAGCTCACAAAATTCCTGACAGTTGGCTAATCTGTCCAAACACCTGGAAGACCTAGGGTTGACCAAAATATTCAAGTAACCTCAAGGAAAGAAAAACAAGTGATCCTCCATATAGATCAGTGTTTCTCAACCTGGGGGTCGGGACCCCTGTGGGGTTCGCGAGCAGGTGTCAGAGGGATCACCAAAGAGCATCTGAAAACACAGTATTTTCTGTTGGTCAAGGGGGTTCTGTGTGGAAAGTTTGGCCCGATTCTATCCTTGGTGGGGTTCAGAATGCTCTTTGATTGTAGGTGAACTATAAGTCCGTGCAGCTAAAACTCCCTAATGTCAAAGTCTATTTTCCCCCAAACTCCACCAGTGTTCACATTTGGGCATTATTGAGTATCACTGCCAAGTTTGGTCCAGATCCATCATTGTTTGAGTCCACAGTGCTCTCTGGATGTAGGTGAACTACAACTCCCAAACTCAAGGTCAATCCCTACCAAACTCTTCCAATATTTTCTGTTGATCATGGGAGTTCTGTGTGCCAAGTTTGGTTCAATTCCATTGTTGGTGTTCAGATAGCTCTTTGATGCTCTTTGATTGTAGGTGAACTATAAATCCCAACAACTACAACTCCCAAATGACAAAATCAATCCCCCCCCCCCCCAAACTCCACCAGTATTCAAAATTGGGCATATCAGGTATTTGCACCAAACTTGGTCCAGTGAACACATCCTGCATATTCGATATTTATATTACAATTCATAACAGTGGCAAAATTACAGTTACAAAGTAGCAATGAAAATAATTTTCTGGTTGGGGGTCACCACAACATGAGGAACTGTATTAAGGGGTCACTGCATTCGGAAGGTTGAGAAACACTGATATAGATTCTATGCCTTCCATTCTGAAATCCACAGAAACATCAGAGTTGATGAGTATCATGCCTCTCACTTATACTGGATAACCTATTGAAAGTCTGAGGGCCTTTCTACACAGCATCTAAAATGCAGAACTTTCCAAATTAAAAAGGGGGTAGTTAATGACACTAGCGCCAAATCCACACTCATTCGTATTAATGGATAAACACATGGTAATATCCTGATTTTTGCCAGATGTCCACCCATTGTGGAGGTGAGGATCTACCTATAACACATAACAAAGAGGAAGCTACATCCCCATCTTCCATGGCAGGGGTCTCAAAACTAAGGCCCTCCAAGGTCATTTACCCAGCTCCTGCCTTAAACTTTAGCTTTAGGATCACCCTAAGTCTGAAACAAGTTGAAGGCACACAACAATAATTCTAATTAACATGACTATCTCATCAGCCAAAAGCAGGCCCACACTTCCCATTGAAATACTGGTATATTGATGTTGGTTGAAACTGTTCTTCATTTTAAATATTGTCTTCTGCTTTCATATATTTATGTGCAGTGTGCATAGGAATTTGTTCAAGTGTTCTTTAAAAAAAATAGTCTGGTCCATACCAGTCTGAGGGACTGTGAACTGGCCATCTGTTTCAAAAGGTTGAGGACACCCGCTCCATGATCTCCCTCTCCACGATCCCTTCAACCAGATTGCTGTTCATGTAGACACCATGGCAACAATTGCTTCCTTCCTAGTGGAAGCAGCAGCTTTTGTACAGGGCAGATTTCAGAGAGACCAAGTGAGGCCAGAAGGGTTTAAACACCCCACTCCACCCCATAGACCCAAATCCTGGTTTCAGCTTTCTTTGGGAAGGAGGTTGAAATTGCCATGCTGAACGACACCATAAATTCAACGTATTGTCTAGTTTGGTTCTCATATAATGCTCTCCTGAATAGAAACCCATAAGAAAAAGAATAGGAACTGTAGACAAGCTTATTTTCTTTGGGTAGCTGTATTCCTCAAACTTAATGTACAAATGTATTCTTGTATCTAATCATTTCAAGAAGATTTAATGGATATTGGTGAAACAGTGGCAAGTGAATTGTACAGTATTTAGAAGCCAGTGGATCACACAGTTCAAGCTGTTTCTACAAGACTTAGCTGCTTTGCTGTTTCAAATAATCAAGAAAACTTCAAAATCATTGAGGTTATTAAAGTTTAAACATTGCTAAAATAATGTTTTGTCGAAGGCTTTCATGGCCAGAATTACTGGTTTGTTGTAGGTTTTTTCGGGCTATATGGCCATGATTTAGAGGCATTGCTAAGATAATTAAAGTGAAATGGAGAATTAATTTAGATATTTAGTATATTTATTTATGTATTTATTTATTTATGTATTTATTTATGTATGTATGTATGTATTTATTTATTTATTTATTGTGTCAGAAGCAAATTCAGAATACAGTTAAAATGTATAGAAAAACCACAAAGCTAAAAACTTGGCATTATACTAAATTATACTACATTTCCTTTGACCAGAAATTGGTCACTTGGAGTGCCTCTGGTGTTGCTGAAAGAAGGTCCTCCATTGTGCATGTGGCAGGGCTCAGGCTGCATTGTAGTAAGTGATCTGTGGTTTGCTCTTCTCCGCACTTGCATGTTGTGGACTCCACTGTGTAACCCTTATTTCTTAAGGTTAGCTCTGCATCTCGTGGTATCAGAGTGCAGCCTGTTCAGCACCTTCCAAGTCGCCCAATCTTGTTTGCCCAGGGGAGAGTCTCTCATCCGGTATCAGCCACTGATTGTGGTTCTGGGTTTTCACCTGCCACTTTGGACTCTCACTTGCTTATGTGTTCCTGCGAGTATCTTTGTAGATCTTAGGAAGCTATTTCTTGATTTAAGGCAGGGGTCCTCAAACTTTTTAAACAGAGGGCCAGGTCACAGTCCCTCAAACTGTTGGAGGGCCGGAATAGAATTTGGGGAAAAAACATGAATGAATTCCTATGCACACAACACAGATCTTATTTGTAGTGCAAAAGACACTTAAAAACAATACAATAATTAAAATGAAGAACAATTTTAACAAATATAAATTTATTAGTATTTCAATGGGAAGTGTGGGTCTGCTTTTGGCTGATGAGATAGGATTATTGTTGTTCTTGTGTGCTTTCAAGTCGTTTCAGACTTAGGTTGACCCTGAGCAAAGGCCGGTTAAATGACCTTGGAGGGCTGCATCTGCCCCCCCGGGCCTTAGTTTGAGGAGCCCTGATTTAAGGCATTGGCTTGCTGGCTGATATCCAAACAGAGGATGAGCCGGATATGTCAATGCCTTGGTCCTTTCATTACAGGCTGATACCTCGCGATGGATGTCAGGTGGTGCAAAGCTGGCTAAACAGTATAACTTCTCTAGTGGTGTAGGGGGTAGACATTCTGTGATAAGGCGGCATGTCTCATTAAGACCCACATCCATTTTTTTAATGTGGTGAGATGTATTCCACACTGGGCATGCATATTCAGCAGCAGAGTAGCAAAGCGCAAGGGCAGATGTCTTCACTGTGTCTGGTTGTGATCCCCAGGTTGTGCCAGTGAGCTTTCATATGATATTATTTCTAGTACCCACTTTTTGCTTGATATTCAAGTAGGGCTTCTTATAAGCCAGAGCACGGTCCAGAGCTACTCCCAGGTATTTGGGTGTGCTGCAATGCTCCAGTGGGATTCCTTCCCAGGTAATCCTCAGAGCTTGAGATGCTTGAGATCAAATAGAATCACATTTAATGCAATGTGTGTGGTGGTGTGGTTTTCCGATATCAACTTTCTTTAAAAAATCTTTTAAAAATTATTTTTAAAAGTGCTTCAAGTACTTGGCCAATCTAAAAGATTGCCATAATTGCCCCACTCCTGGTTTAAGACTATTTATGTCTCTTGAATATTTTTGTATAATAACAATTTCTGTTTGCTTTCCAAATGTTTGAATGAAGAGAGAATGCCCATCTGTACAAGGCCAAATAACACAAAGAAGCTGCTGCACAAAATTATTGTGTTTTCTGTGTTTGCTTTGCTTTAAATTGTACCGAATCTGTGCTGTGTTTGCATGTGGGAGTTTTTAAAAACAGTTTTGTAAATGTCATGCAATGTCTTTTGGTTAAGAAAAATATGGTTTACTAACTAAGATGTATGCTGAGGAAGAAAGAGGAAAAGAAAGGATGCGACACATGTAACTGTGAATTTTAATTCTATGTTTAGCATTTCCAACTCAATGTAAAGAACTGGACGAGAAGACCAAACCTATAATTTGTAATTGTAGGGAAGAGATTTCAGCAACATGGCAACCACACACAAATGCTTGAGACTCTTGTAAAGAAAATAGGCCAAAATGTGTACCTTTCAATATATTTAAGGTGTCTGGTATTTAATTTGATTGCTTTTATTTCAATTCATTTATATGGCTGGAACCCCCGGTGGCGCAGTGGGCTAAACCCTTGTGCTGGCAGGACTGAAGACCGACAGGTCGCAGGTTCAAATCTGGGGAGAGGCTGATGAGCTCCCTCTATCAGCTCCAGCTCCTCATGTGGGGACATGAGAGAAGCCTCCCACAAGGATGATAAAAACATCAAATCATCCGGGCATCCCCTGGGCAACGTCTTTGCAGACGGCCAATTCTCTCACACCGGGAGCGACTTACAGTCACTCCTGACACGAAAATAAAAATAAAAATGTATATGGCTTTTTGTAACCATTTTTCATCAAATTTCTGAGTCAATCCATTCTGATCTTGAGAGATTCAGAAGATAATGGATTCTACTTAGGGGTCCCTCCACATTAGTTAGACATTTATATAATAATATTGCAATAATACTTTATTTATAGGCCACCCTGTCTCCCTGAGCAGCTTCCAGACAAAAAAGAAAGGCAAACATTCAATGTCATGGTAAAACTTACACATAAGTCAAACAGTACAAAATAACACAATTATAAATTAATAATTAGTAAACCAGAAAATACAATTAATAATTAAATAAACATAGTTATCTAGACAAACACATGAACACCATAAAGACCAGAGCACGAAAGTGCATAAAAGGTATGTAAAATAATTTTAAAATATTTATCAATCAATCAATCAATATTTATTAATGCTCCAACCAATGGTCATATGCATTTACAAGACGCAGCATCAAACAAACATCTATACAGAACACTGTAAAGTCCAACAATTAGAAGTATATGCAAGCAGGTTAAAACAGTACAAAATATACATTGTGAGATGCAGCAACTCAAATGCAGCATGTGCTGGGCGTTGCGTATTTACCAGTAGAAAGCCAATATGAAAGTTTGGTCATTTAGAAAAAAAAGAGAGAGAAAAGAAAGAAAAAAACCTTAAGTAACAATATTAGCCCAGCGTCAATACAAAACATTGTAAAATTCAACAATTAAAGGCAGGATGCAAGGGGGGGGGGGGGGGGGGGGGGGTAGAACAAAGCTTGCAAAATATAACTGGTGAAAAGCCAGTGTAAAATATCAGTCATGTTAAAAACTAGATGAGAGCATCCCCGGCACAGTCGATTGCAATGTCCGCAATCAGTTTAGCCCTGATTTTATTTGCTGCCAGAGTAAAGAGAGAGACCTTACAAGTGATTGAGGAGTTGGTATCAGATAAAAGGTAGAAGATCTTTTCTGCAACCGTGTTCGATTGTAGGTACCATAGGATAGGTCCTAAGGATTTATTTCTTGGTGCATAGTATAGGGAGCAGTCAAACAGGTAGTGGGGCAGGTCCTCGATTTCTGGGGCCCCACATACGCATATACAGCTAGCCAAATAGATGCCCGCATATCTGCCATCCAGCACTGCTGAAGGCATGCTTTGGAATCGTAGGGCTGTGAAAGCTTGTCTAAGATTAGGGAACGTAAAATTGGTTAGATACATTGCCCTTTCATGGTTGAATTTATATAGTTTGTACCATGTGGAAAATTTGGAGCTGTTAATGGCCCACCTGTCCGTTTGGACACCTTGGTTATAAAAGAATTCATGCAACTTCTCTCATGCAACAGACTGCAGCCAGGAAATCAGGAGACTCTTAGTTCTTGGGAGGAGAGCAATGTCCAATCTCGATAAAATAGTGAAGAGTAGAGACATCACACTGGCAACCAAGATCCGCACAGTTAAAGCAATGGTATTCCCCATAGTCACCTACAGATGTGAGAGCTGGACCACAGGGAAGGCTGAGCGAAGGAAGAGAGATGCTTTTGAACTGTGGTGCTGGAGGAAAGTTCTGAGAGTGCCTTGGACAGCAAGAATATCCAACCAGTCCATACTTTAGGAAATAAAGCCTGACTGCTCATTGGAGGGAAGGATATTAGAGACAAAGTTGAAGTACTTTGGCCACATCATGAGTAGACAGGAAAGCTTAGAGAAGACAATCATGCTGGTGACAATGGAAGGAAAAAGGAAGAGGGGCCGACCAAGGGCAAGATGGATGGATGGCATCCTTGAAGTGACTGACTTGACTCTGAAGGAGCTGGGGGAGGTAATGGCCAACAGGGAGCTCTGGCGTGGGCTGGTCCATGAGGTCACGAAGAGTCAGAAATGACTGAACAAAATGAACAACAACAAAACTTCTCTCTTGAGGTCAGAGCAGAAGGTTCGTGGGACAGGGTAGGGTATGCTTTCAGCAATTTCTGATGTTTTGAGTTCCAAGCTTTGCATTCTGGTAGATGTTCAAAGCATAGCTTTGGAGAAACCCTAGCTGAGGAATCTTTTATGATTCTCCGATAGTTGTATAGGAAAAAGTGAATACCGGATCTTATGGAGGGTAGGCCGACCTCTGCTCTGACCAAGGCTGTTGGGGTGCCAGGTGGCCGTCTCAGCAGTTTCTTAAGGAATGTATTCTGAATGGTCTCTAATTTTGGTATCTGTGAATCATCCCATCCCCAGACTGGGGCGCCGTACAAAATCTGTGCAATAATTTTACTCAGGAATATTTTCAGAGTTGGGGCAACCAGGTGACCCCCTGCTGCGTTGTAAAATCTGAGGATTCCTCCGATAGATTTTAGTGCCACTTCTCTGCTATGTTCTATATGGGGCTTCCATGATAGACTCTCTGAGAAAAGTACACCCAGGTTCTTAAACTCCCTGCATTGTTAGATCTGGTGGCCACCAATGGACCATTTGAACTGTGAGTATCTTTTTCCAAAAACTAGGCCTGGGTAACAACGGAAAAATGTGTTTCTAAAATCGATTTGTATTTGGGGTTTTTTTTGTTTCGATATTTAAAATAATTACAAAATTTTCCTTTTAAAAAGTTCGATATTTACGAAATTTCGTAAATGGTAAAAAAAATTAACGAATCGATTTCCGAAACAATAACGAATCGATTCGTTAATGGCGGACGCGACCGCGAAATACGCTAAAAAACCTCCAAAACCTTCTGAAGCTTCCCTCTCCCTCTGTTGTTGACTGTTGGTGTGATATTATAATTTTTTTCACTAATTAAACCATAAAACTGGCCCAGACATGCGGAAATAATAACGAAACGACCTCAAAACAATAACGAAACGAATACAATATCGAAATACGAAGCATTTACAAAACGTTTTTGAAAATTCGTTTTTTTTAAATAATTGCTCCAGAATGGTTCGTTATCGTTTTGTAATTGAAAAAATTAACGAATTATTAACGAATTACGAATTAACGAAACGAAACCGCCCAGCCCTACCAAAAACCATCACTTTTGTTTTATTATAATTGATGTTCAGTTTTTCTTTGGAGCAGTATATGCCTAACTTAGTAAACAACCTTCTTAGACGTATTTGGGCCAAAGCACCAGATGAGCCAAATTTGATAGCCTGCATATACCCATGTCATACTAATAATACTCTCAGTTTGCTAAGTGCCAAGTATTCATTTTCACAACATCACTTTCCATGCACAAAAGGTTATCAATAGCATAATAACAGCTCAATTAGAACCAAATTGGCTTAGTAAGCATGGACTGATGGCTAAAAATGGGTGGGTTAGGGGACAGAAAAATCAATGAGAAGGGTAGCTCAAATCCTGAATTGTAGGCCGCACATGCAGCATCCTAAGTGAGATTGTTCCTTGTTGTTGGGACTCTTCATTCACTTTTTTTATTGTGTAGAACATCATAAACCCTAATGATTCAAGAGATGGGAAAGGAACACATGGGGGAAATAGGGGAGAAAAGTAAGCTTGGATCTTAATATTCTCAACAGGTCTTGAGATAGAATTGATTTTTTTCTTGTTTTCCTTGGGTTTTCTTTTGCAGCTTCAATTCATGTCAGAACAGTGTAAAATGCTTAAGGCAAACATTCTTCAGCTACAGAGTTCAGAGAGTTTGGCCTAATTAGCTTCAAAAGGGGCTGAACAAGGCATTTGAGGAAATCTGACAACTACCTGACATGTGTCTGATTCGACTGAAGAAGAGAGTTTTCTTTTTAATCTTCTAGTTCACAGCAGAAAGCTTTCAATGTATTTGGATTGAGAGATTTATTCATTGATTCAATTTAGGCCATAATCTCAAAGGGCCCACTGAGGGGGGAAAAAAAGTTCCAGTATTGTATTTGACTAAAAACATAGAACTTAATTTCCAGATATTCCATTTTAAACATCATTCGTATCTTGAATGGGAAATTTTAACCCATACTTTCCAAAAGGAAAAATACTCAAGTGCTTCACAATATAATTCTATGCAAGTCTACTCAAGAGCAAAGCCCATTGAGGTATACTTGAATTACCCCCAAATAAGTGCAATGCAGTTTTAACTTTGCTTGGTTTTGATTTTGACACTCATCTATGGGGAAATATTAAATAACCGTGTTTATCTATTAGAAATGGACAGCTATTCAATAGCCTAGATTCTATTGATGACAGAACTCCAAGTTACACCATTATAAATGACTCTGTTCAAGTCTTCCAATCACAGGGACATTGGTTTCGTTGACCGAGGGTGCTTCCAGACAATGTTGAAATGCGGGACAAATAAGTGGGACAAAAAAATCACGGGACAAGGCAGCAAGTTCAAACACAGACCTGTCAGTCCCAGTAAATGGTCTCCTACCATCCTGACTCCTTTGTTCATAGCAGATTTTAGAAATCCACAAGATGGATGGGGGACATCCAGCGGAAGACTACTTTTTAAAAAAAATGACTCGTTGAGATGTGCTGGACCTCATACTCATGTGGGTTTCTTATTATTAAGCAGATTTCTTATTATCTCTTTTCACCCTACTGTAAATTCAAGCTCTGTTTAATTTCATAAAGATCAGAAAAAAGGAATGCTTGCAGTGAGTTCACATTGTAACTGCTTTCCATTTGTGCTTCCATTTAGCCACTTGTGTGGCCATTTATTTACAGCCCATCTCAGCTGTTTTGGGCTGGAGTAGTCCACACCAGAGTATACGAACGAAATCATGTGCTTTGCTTGACTGCAGGGATATACAGTGATGTGAATATGCACATTTTCAGCCAACATTGGGTTTTAAGCACACCTTTTAAACACATGTTTTTCAGCTATTAATCCAAATAAGCACAAATTTTCGTGAAACATCGTTTAGCCACCCCCTCCTTTTATCCCAGTTTCTTCTGTGTTTCAGAGCATGTGTAAAAGGGCCCTGAGTCTCTCTACCTGTAATGCAGTCTTCTCCCTTTCCTTTTCTTGGTGGTACCTCAAGAACACCACAAAGAAGAAGGTATAGCAGGCCTACACAACCTGCCAGTAGTAAAGGCTCAAAATTAAATAGGCTAAACCTCTTGGGGTTTTTAGTGCCTCGCTTCAGGTTTACAGGAGGGTGCCTTTCCCTCGGAGCAAGCAGCAAAGCAGAATAGCCTGTATTTCCCCATCTCCCCTCAACACGGTAGCGAGTTGCAGTCCTTTTCTGAGGGAAAGAAGAAGTGCCTCAGCTTTGCCTGCACCACTCTTCCTTCTTTGGGTTGCCTTTGGGTTGCCTCTGTCATCAACTCCTAAGGAAGGAAAACTGCCAATTCTGTGCTGTTCATTTCCTTCATTTGTGAAGGAGAAACCTAGCTTTGCTATGAAGACCTCACAACAACTTCATGGTGAGGCAACATTTCTCCCTCATAAGTGGGAAAATGAATGTCTTCAGCAGGAGTGTAATCCCATCCAGCACGGGTTGTATCCCCATATACTGATCTGTCTTACGACTGATTTGGAGTACCTCTGTCTTGTCAGGATTTAGTTTTAATCTATTAATCCAGTCCATTACAGATGACAGGCACTGGTTCAGGATCAGAACAGCATCCTTGGCTTTTGGTGGAAAGGAGTAATAAAGATGGGTGTGATCTGCATAAATATGGCACCGAACTCCAAAACTCCAAATGATCTCTCCCAGCTGTTTCATGTAAATGTTAAATAGCATGGGTGACACAATAGAACTCTGAGGCACCCCACAGGCCAATGGTCAGGGGGGTGAACAGGAATCACCCAGCATGACCTTCTGCGTACGATCCTCTAGGAAGGAATGGATTCACTGTAGAACAGTGCCTCCTAGTCCCATCCCAGCAAGACAACCCAGAAGGATACCATGGTTGATGGCATTGAATGCCACCAGATCCAGGGGAACCATAGGGTTACACTCCCCCTGTTTAGCTCTTTTCATAGATCATTTGCCAAGGTGACCAATGCCATTTCATTTCTGTAAGCAAGTTTAAAACTAGATTGAAATGGATCCAGATGATCGGTTTCTTTCAAGAGACTCTGGAGCTGAGAAACCACCACCTTCTCCAGAACCTTGCCCAAAAAGGGGAAATTCGAAACCAGCTGATAATTGATTGAATGGGATCCAGTGCTGGTTTTTTTTTAAGAAAAGGCTTTACTACTGCCTCCTTAAGGCTAGGTGGAATTTTGCCTTGTATTAAGGCGGCATTCACCAGCACCTTCATCCACTCTGCCAGTCCTCCTCTGGCCTGCCTAATTAGCCAGGATGAACAAGGGTCAAGGATGCAAGTGGTTGCCCTCATTTCTCCCAAGACCTTGTCCATGTCATTAGGCGAGATAGAGATAGATTGAAAAGAATCCAATAACATTGGATAAGCAGGTGCCCGAGTTACATCACTGCAGTCTGCATCAACATTGGGGTCTAAGTTGGAACAAATCTGAGTGACTTTATCCGCAAAAAAATCTTGCAAAATCTTTACAACAAGCTGTTGAGTGACCCTGAGGGACAGGGTGTAACAAGCCACTGACCACTCAGAACAGCTCAGCTGGGTAGTTCTGCATTGCCTTCATTGCCACGGAATAGGCTCTTGAATAAGCTCTAGACCGTGCTCAGTCAGATTCGTTGTGAGTTTTCCATCAACACAGCTCTAGTCTCCGTTTCACTTGCTTCATTGCCACCAGCTCTCTGGAAAACCAGGGAGCTCACTTGGCTCTGCTTTGTGAATGGAGGTGTCTAGGAGCAATTGTGTCCTAATTCCAGAGGCCCACCAGAGCTTCAGCAGAATCACCTATCAAGAAGGCAGGAAAATCCCCAAGAGACATCAGGAATCCACCTGGATATATATGTAAGTCTCCTGGGGTGGACCATCCTAGTCGGTCCTCCATCCCTACAGAAGTTTAGAGCCCAGTGAGTCTAAACCTGACCAGGAAGTGATCGGCCCATGACAAAGGATGTCTACTGTGTGCAGGGGCGGCTCGTCCATTATGCGAAGTAAGCGGTCGCAGAACACTTTTTTTGCCAGGGGTGTAGAGGCGCCTCTGTAAATGCCCCTCGACCGCCACTTGAGGAGCGCCCCCTCAGCTCACAACAGCCCTAGCAGTCCGGGGGGAGCCTCGGCTTTCTTGCCTCGCTGCCGGGCGATCCTCTTCCCAAAGGGGCCGGGCCCTTGAGCCTTGCCTAGCCCCTCTCGTTCCTGCTCCACCCGGCCACCGGGTGCGCGAGCAGAGCCAGCGCTCAATAATTCTCTGCGTTCGATCCCTTCCCCATGACCGGCTGCCTTTCCCGATCCCCCAGCACCCCACCCACCTCCTCTCCTCTCCCCAATCCGCAGGTGGGCCAAGGGGTGGAGCCGCCGTGCCTGGCCCGCTTCGGGTCTGGAGGCGTGTCTGAAGACCCCAGCGTGCGCACCAAAAGTCGCCTCTTCTCCTGACTTTCTCTTCAGCCATTGGGACCAAGAGAGAGAGAGAGAGACCCTCCGGCTGGAGGTATCTCCCACCTCCGCTCCCTCCTTTGTTTTTGCGCCTACCTTCAGGAAAGGTGGGCATCTCCACCTCTCTCTCTCTCTCTCTCTCTGGTCCCAATGGCTGAGGAGAAAGTCAGGAGAAGAGGTGACTTTTGGTGCACACGCCGGGGTCTTCAGGCATGCCTCCGGACCCAAAGCAGGCCAGGCAAGGGAGCAAGTGCGACAAGTGTAGTTACTGGGATGTATAGTTCACCTACAATCAAAGAGCATTCTGAACTCCACCAATGATGGAATTGAACCAAATATGGCACACAGAACTCCCACGACAAAAAGAAAATATATATCAATGATTGGTTGGGGGGGCGCCAAAATACTGTTTGCTTACCGTTGAAAATTACCTAGGGTCGCCTCTGACTGTGTGCTTCTGTTTAGGTTGCAGTCTGGGCAGGTTCCTCTGTAAGCAGGTTACAATCATTTATTTTATTGGGTAGTAAAATAGATGGAATGTTGTGTCTGCCTCTAGAAGCATATTCTGTTTTACCTGCCTTCAGTGACTAGTCGAAAGATTTAGACGAGATTTTGTGCTATGATTTTGTGTTATGTGTCCTAATTATTATACTCTCTTTACCCACAAAGATGGATATTTTAAAAGCTTTCCTTGGAATTTCAGTTTATAAAGCATTAGTAAAGTCAGTGAAAAGACAAGGAAATGGCACAATAAAGGCCAAGAAAGTAAAAGAAATAAGTCTAAATAGCTGAACATCTTGCTGTTACACAATGCAAGATGTTAACAAAAGGATGGGATAATGTAGCCCTTCAGATGTTGTTGGACTGTAAATCCCAGAAGCCCGAACCAGCATAATAATGGGAAAGGAATTCGACAAATACCCTTGTGATTCCTATCCTAGAGAATATGGATGATGATGACGATGATGATACAATTGAAATACATTTCAAAAATATACATACTTTACCTCAACAAAACGGAATAACATAATTTATATATTGCCACCATGGTTTTGCATGAGGGATATTTCTTCCAATGCCTTATATGCACAACAGTCTCTTTAAATAATAGTACTGTGCTGATTAACATGTGATCTGGCTTCCAAATTCTGAGAAAATAATATAAGATCTACATGTACAGATATATGAATATCTATTGAATAAATATCAAGGCTTGGACTTTGGGCTGATTGCATGAATTGGGGATGGACCCAAAGGAAACTGGGTGACTTTGAGGTGGTGAGACAAACAACAAGGCATTATTCCTTAACTAAGAGTGAAAAAGGCCTAAGGTGTAAAAATAACAAATGCCTAGTAAATACTGTAATTGTCAGTGTACAGACTGTTGGCCCTGTATGCCATGGTGCAGCCACAGTTGGCTATCATCCACAAGCAAACATACAACAAATTATGTGAGGAATATCTGGCAGACATAATTTTAAAAATCATGGTATAAAGCAGTGTTTCTCAAGCTATGTGATATGGGGGACTGCCCATTCTCTTCTCCCAGCATGTCATGGACCAGCACCAAATTCATGCCCATTTTCCTGGAAGTTCTCCATGGACTGCCAACTGATCGTTCATGAGCTGAACCCAATCCAGGGACAACTACTCTCTGTTTCCTGACTGTGAGAGCTGTTCAGCAGTGGAACTCTCTGCCCCGGAGTGTGGTAGAGTCTCCTTCTTTGGAAGCTTTTAAATAGAGGCTGGATGGCCATCTGTAGGGGGTACTTTGAATGCAATTTTCCTGCTTCTTGGCAGGGGGTTGGACTAGATGGCCCATGAGGTCTCTTCCAACTATATGATCCCATGATTCTACACTGGTGTTAAAAGAGCGAACAAATACCTTCTTCCTGTAAGTTAATATCCTAGCAAGTATTGAAAAAATGGGCAAATAAAGCTGTTTCATATTCAGTGAGACTTTTGCTCCATCCCATTTCAGACTGACAGCAGCTCTGCAGAGAGTTTGTCCCCATCTACACTGCCATATAATGCAGTTTCGTAAAGCAGTTTAACTGCATTGAACTGCATATGGAAGTGTAGATTCATATAATGCAGTTCAACGCATTATGAAACTGCATTATATGACAGTGTAGATGGGGCCTCTGAAGGGGATTTCAGGCTACCCAGGGCATGCCCGGATGTTTTGATGTGTTACCATCCTTGTGGGAGGCTTTCACAAGCATACATA
This sequence comes from Anolis sagrei ordinatus, assembly GCF_025583915.1. Classification (NCBI taxonomy): domain Eukaryota; kingdom Metazoa; phylum Chordata; class Lepidosauria; order Squamata; family Anolidae; genus Anolis; species Anolis sagrei. Next base: position 102,995,931 of record NW_026847549.1, read on the forward strand.
GAAATTGGAAATATGATGGCACAAGCAATCTTGACTTTAATATTACGTTTGAGGGTCTTATCTGCAGTGGCCCTCCAGATGATGTACTTCAACTTGTGAAATGTGCCACAGACTGAAATGGAGACTTTCTGCATGCAAAGTGTAAACTGTACCATAGATAGAACTCGTGCAACATGTCTTCAGAGACTGGGGAAGGGATATTTCCTGACAGCACCGACAAAAGGAAGCATTAAGAATATTTCACCCCTCAGAATGCAGTCCTGGAGAGCAAAAAGCATATTTGAATGGAATGCAGTGAGGCAACTTCCAAACTGCCCCTGCTGCTCCACAAACCTGTTACTTGAAACTATGGATCAGCCTGGAGCTAGGAATCCCTTGTGTACTTAGTCAATATAAACATATATATAAACTGGAACCGTGGATGCTCTATTATCTGTTAGGCACCAGTTTGAAGTTTGCCTCACCTTTTGCTTTCTTTGCAGTAGCAATAGCTCCCCCTTTATCTTATCTTATCATAGCCACCATAATCTTTAGCCTGACTTCTTCACTCTCCCTCCCTCTCTCTCAATAAGATCAGCAGGATCGCACCCCACCCCTTCCCAAGGTGCCGGGTGATAAATTTCACAACCTCCGTGGCTTTCTGCTGATTTACAACCTTCAGGAAAATTAAAGAAATTAAAGACATTGTAATTCTTTCAGGTGCATTGTCCAAACTTGCTGGTTACCAATGGGCATCTGGTGCGATGGGGCTGAAATTGCAACAGCTACCTTTCCTTACACACATATTGGGATTATTATTATTATTATTATTATTATTATTATTATTATTATTATTTCGTATCAAAAGCATTGCATAAATTAGTATAAAACTGATAAAAATAGAAGGAGTGCAGGTGGCTAAATATCTTTTGATCAAAATGGGCAATAATAATAATCATCATCATCATCATCATCTTCTTTATTTAATATCCCGCCACCATCTTCCCAATGGGGACTTAGAGTGGCTTACATGAGGCCAAGCCCAACAACATATTACAATAAAGTAAAACCAAAATACAATAACAACACAGTAAAATACATACAACATATGAGTACAAAAAACAATAAAGCAAAATCATACACAATAAAATAAAATAACAATGAGCGGGCCGCATGTGCAAGATAAAAACTAAGATACTAAAAATACTAAAATCAGGATGCGATAGGGATGGAGCAGATTGTTTGTGGGGGCGAAACCCATAAAGGAATGGGGTCATAAATATAGGCCTTCATACAGGTGGGGAAATATACTCTGGGGACAAAAACCATTGAGGGGAGCAACTGTGTATGATAATATGGCTACTGTCCAAAAGCGCACCAGAAAAACCAGGTTTTGAGATCCCTCTTGAAAAATTCTAATGTGGGGGCAATGGCATTGTCTGTAGCAACAACAGCAATGGCATTGTCTGTAGCCTCCAACAATTCCTCCTCTGTACATGAGGCAGGGCATAGTGGACAAGCATACAGATGCAGAGTTGTCTGTTCTGTTCCACAGTCACACAAGGTGTGGGATTCTTTTAGGTAGTGCCACTTTGCCAGGTTGTCTTTTGATCTGCCCACTCCACTTTTGAGTCAGTTCAGGGACTTCCAAGTTGCCCATTCTTGGTTTGCCCCTGGAGGAAGACCCTCGCGGGGGGCCATCCAGTTGGGATTTTCTGGTTTAGCTGCCCAGAGGGATACCCCTGCTGTTGCTGGGGGGATGCCAAGGGGAGTGGTAGTTCTCATAAAGCTTTTCCTTGATTTGAGTCTACTGGGAGGAGGCTAATAGCCATGTAGTGGGTTGCTTATACAGTGTTTAACCTTATTTCTCTCACATTTAGCAGCAACTTCCCGTCGCACATCGGGGGGGGGGGGGGCAATGCCCGCTAGCTTGTAGAGTTTAACAGGCAGAGGCAGTCCTAGGTAATTTTCAATGGTAAGCAAATAGTATTTTGCCCCCCCCCCCCCCAACCAATCACTGATATATATTTTCTGTTCGTCATGGGAGTTCTGTGTGCCATATTTGGTTCAATTCCATCATTGGTGGAGTTCAGAATGCTCTTTGATTTTAGGTGAACTATACATCCCAGTAACTACAACTTGCATATGTCAAGGTCTATTTTCCCCCAAGAGCGCCTCAAGAGCGCCCCTGGGCAAAATCAACTGTACTGCGAATGCTATTCTGCATGTTTCATTCAATGCTATGTTCACCTGCTTTGCATGGGCAGACCTATGCCAAATTCGGCAGGCATACTCGGCAGTTGAGTAAGACAAGGCTAGGGCTGATGTTCTTACTAATTTTGGATCTGCACCCCATGTGCTACCAGTAAGTTTTTTTTTTTTTAAAAAAAACGTATTTTGATAATTGGTATCTTTAAACACCAATTTCATATTTCTTTCAGAAGCTAAAAAAATTGCTTGGTAGTAGGACTATGTTTCCAGGTTAATTAATCTGTTTTATCACAGAAAGAAATATTATTGCCACCATTATGGTTTCCCTTTTTTAAAAAAGTGGAAGTCAAGGTGGCTGATGCATGAGTTAAAACAGGGTACATGGATTCAAAATGAGTAATGAAGATGTTAAAAACCAATTTAAAAAACTACAGTATGAAAACATCAATACTTTAAACCATTATAAAGCCACTTAAAAGTCATGAAAAGAACAATAAAAATGCAGCACAAGGACTTATTTAAAGATCTTTCTATGTAAGCCATAAGTCACCAAATTCTTGTTAAGGTGCAGGCAGAAGGGAAGCAAGGTGGAGGTATCATGCAATTGCTGATAGATATAAAAACAAAAATAAAGCATTTGAATAGGAGTCATAGGATGACCACATTCTTTTTAGCATGGGAGAAAATTAATCCTGCCACTTGAAATATTTTTTTCCTCCTCAAGCTATTTTTCTCCAGCTCTTATCGCTATCAGAACTGCAATGGCTTGTTTCTTAGAAAGGTGAAAACCTGGCTTTTCGAGCAGGCCTTCCCAAATACGGCATAGTTATACGATATCATGGAACCACTTGACAATGCAACTGAATAATGATTTGATATGGAGATGCTTGTGATAATGTTTTCAAGGCTTTGTACGGTTTTTATATTTTTATATTGTTTGCTAATGTTTTTAATAGTATTTTATGATTATTTTATTTGTTGTAATTCTTGTGGTATCAAATTGTTACCAATTGTGAACCGCTCCGAGTCACCTCTGGGCTGAGAGGAGTGGTATATAAATGTAGTAAATAATAATAATAATAATAATAATAATAATAATAATAATAATGACAGGAGCCCCTAACACTGCTGTTTCTTCCTTATGCTAGAAAGCGTAGTACTGCTTTGCATTATATTTAACAATCATTTGTTCTCTTTAGTCTCCAATATTTTCTCAGTGAACTGGGCTCCTCCCTCCCTTACCTGCCTTCTAAATGCTTGCATTGGAAGAAAAAAGCAAATACATAAGACATGGCACTCTGAAATCATCTGTTTTCCTAAGAGATTAGAAGGTAACCAGGACTGCTTAATACTTACATGAAAAACGAACAGAGAATATCAGGAACCTCCAGGTAGGGCTGTGTAAGTGTCCTACCTGACCTCCTGAACAACCAATGCCTGACAAAGTTGACAATTTAGTCTCGGTGACCAATGGCATTTGGATGAGGATGGTGGTGGTGGTCGTGGTTTTAATGCAATGTATCTTGTGTTTTCATTGATTTATAAAAAATCTATTTTAAAATAATGAAAATTAATAACAACCAATGCTAAATTCTCTCCCTATTTAAAATAGTCCCGTGACTTTTAGTAGAGTTGATTTGTTCCCAGAATCTTTTTGTTTTTCTCCTTGGTTATCCATGGGATCCATAAAACAGCACCACATTTCAAATGACTTATATTCTTGCTGCCTGCTTTCTTCACTGTCCATTTTTCACAACCATGAACAGAAATCAGAAGTTCTTTAGCATGGTTGATTACGACTTTGGCTTTTAGTGATTTAATGACATATCTTTACACCTGAGGGTTTTATCTGAATCCTTAACTGTCCTTCCAAGTCTTAGGGTGCACCTACATATACCAGATCAGCCCTGGGTTGGGTCGCACAGGCACTCCCCCAGTTGCTGCAGAGATGAAAAGAAGTCCTGACTGCCCAGAGGTGCCGAATATGACTCATCACAACTGGATGGCCACCCCTATCATGCTCTCCTATCCTCGATGTTGCGGCCATCTCTGAGCATGACATGGGTCCTACTTGACCTCTGTCACTTGCAGTGTATGAGGGGTGTGATGAAGGGGGAGAGGAGAAATCCTCCTTTTTTCTGGTTCCTTTCCTTGACCACCTCATTGGCCAATCCAACATCAACGCAGGCAATGGCCAACAAGTAGGAGCAGTATCATGGACAAAGAATTATGACACGGACGGGAGGAGATGGTAAGTATTCAGGTGAGTCTAATGTTGGGGGATAGTCCAAATTCTGGGCCAGAAATAGACCATCACATAACTTTGGCTAATACAGGGTAAAGTTATGGTGGCTTTGCCCTGCTTTACACCAGGATCAGTTTTGTGCGGCATTTGGCCACCATGGACACAACCAATTGAAATGGTCAGTGTAGATGTGCCCTAACTCTTCTTCTAATTTCTTGATCATAGTTTCCATTTTGATTTATGACTGAGGCAAGGCATCAGAATTCTTCAACTATTTGTGAGATTATATATATATATATTCAGTTTTAACTGTGCTTTTGCAATTTCTTGATTTTTATCAGTAGTTATTCCAAATATTTGCTATTTTCTGCTGGCAAAATGGCATCACCTGCATATCTTTGTCCACATTCCTTCCTCAAGTTTTTATACCTCTTTCATCTGACTCTCATCCCACTTTTCATATGTTTTGTGTATAAATTTATAAAACTAGTTTTAGAAAATGCATTCTGCCCTGATACTCTTGCCAACAAAAAAAAAAACCCCAGTATGTTTCTCCATATTTTAAGTTCTTCTGTGTATCTTGTATATAGTTCTTCCATCACCTTTTTCTATTGTTGTGAACATTGAATGTGTTCGTTTGTTGGCCTTATGGAATCCCTATTATTGGTTTTAAATTATCTTTTCTGCTTTTGTGGTCTCTTGTTTATTATTTTTATTGTCTTCTTTTATATCTTTGCATTGAATACTATAATTATAAGTGTAAATACTTAAGTATAAATACTTAAGCAGCTGCATTCATAATTCTGACTCCATAATTCTTCACAATTTATTTTTTATTCTTACCTGACCTTAACTGTTTGAAGTTACATCAGCCATCCAATATTTTCTGCTTGACTATGGATGGTATGATCCTTCCCTGATAATTTTGGTTTTGGTTCTGAGGTTCATTTTTGTTCCAAACCAAACTTGATCTTATTTTTGAAGACAGTATGTAGCTTCTCCATTTTCTGCTGCTATTTTATTTTATTTCTATATTGGCCATCAAGTGATCTCCATGTATATAATCATCTATCCAGTTGTCTGAAGAATGTGTTTACAGTGAGCAATACATTCCAATGAGGGAATCTCATCTTCCAGCGTTATTTCTTGTTTTATTTTGGATTGTCTAATTATAGTGTTTTTGAGGTAAAAGGCATTCAGAAATTGTTTACCATTGTTTCTGTCTGTATGGTAGTAACATGAATTAGCTGCAGCACCACTGTCATTGTCTCAGAGATCCTCTGGCAATGTCTCTCACATACGCACACCTCTACTGCTGCTATGTAGTTTCTCTCACCATGTTAAGATGTTCGGGCCCATTAAGTACAGTGACATCTGTCCTGACTAGGTCTACACATTTGGAACTTCTAATTGCTTAATGAAATGAGAAGGACATTAATATATGGTTTGTTGATTTATGTTTAATTGAACCTAACAATGCCTATCATATTTCATTGCATAATAGTCAACATCACATAATAGTTGCACCCCCCTTTTTGTGTTCCCTATTTTGTGTTCCCTATTCCTCGCATAATAGTCACACTCCTTGTCCCTTGAAGCTATAGGGCTTCCCAATTAAGGGAAGCCCTGGTAGCCCTGAGGAACAGGCACGTGGATGGATGAAGGCACAAAAGCAAAGGGGTTCCCTTAGCTGCTACTAGCCAAGGGAGGCCCTTCAACTCTCACCAGCAGGTGCGTGAGCAGTAAAGGATTGCCCGTCTGTACACCCACCAGAAAGAGCTGCAGAGTAGTATTTCTCATAAGCAGGCACGTGGGTGGCTTTGCATCTATAGGGCTTCCCTCAGCTGACAGCTGAGGGAAGCCCTGTAGCTCCAAAAAAGGCCCTTATGTAATAGTCGCACACTCCTATTTTTAATTTTAAAAGGAGGGATGTGCAACTACTATGCAACAAAATAGTTTATGTTTATTATTAAAACCATTGAAGGTCTAAAGGAGATAAAATAAAAGGGTGACCATGAAATAATTTTATTTTTGTATGAAATAACAAGAAGAATGTGGCAGAAATAAAGTTCCATGTACATTAGTAAGCTGTAGAACAGTATAACAAATGTCCCATTTACACATTAGCGAAGATTTGCCTTAAATCTCCACCTACTGACACAACAATACTGTAATGAATTTAGTTTGGATTAGATGAATGCATCCAAACAGACGAGTTCAAAAGACTTTTATGCCAATTTTTATTCCGTGCTCCCAAAACAACAACAATTCTACAAATGCATAGCACCATATAAATAACTTTTTTACCTTTTGTGCCACAAAAGTGGCATCCACTTCTAATTCATACAAAAAGGATGAATGGTGTGGAGAAAATTCCACGTTAAAAAAAACAACAAGGCAAGCTGGCAGGTTCAAGGGTTAACAATCCATTTAAGTTAAAGAGAGGTCAACAAGGTTGTTCCCTTCATAATTGTTTCTTACTTTTATGTCATAAGTTTCATTATTAGGCCAGAAGGCAATATTCCATCTTTGGAACCCATCTGGATGAGTCTTTCGAGTCCCCCTGCATCCCAGTGCCATGGATTGAAAGATAATTCAGTGTTTCTAATTCATGTCTATTTTTTCCTGTAAGGAAGCTTCTTAAGACCTGACAAAGGATGCAGTGATGTCTTTCTGGTAAAATCATGGCTTTGGGATACTGCATTTGCAGAATGATGATTGAGTCAATAACCGTTGACCTACTGGTGGATGGCGATGAATGTGTGATTTCACTCTGACGGACTGACTTTTTTGTAATTTGTATGAACTGTATTTTAATGTATTTTATATTGATGATGTATATTTGCTTTGATCTTCTGTATTGAATCCTCTGTTGTTAGCTGGCCTGAGTCCCTCTCCGGAGGTCAAGAAGACTGGGTTATAAAAACTCTAAATAAATAATAAATAAATAAATTGAAGGCCAAAACATCTGGGGACCTACAGGTTGAGAACCACTGAGCTAGAATGAGCCAGGAAAGCAAAGGGTGGAGATCACTCATCTTTTCTTCCAACTACTGGTGGCAAACAGAGGAGTGTGGTCTAGAACTGGGAAAGTGGCTTTCATGTCATGGGAACAGGGAATATATTCTGGATTTTAGCCTAAATTTTAAAGAGGTTGTCTAAGATGCTCAACATAAAGCTCAACAGTAAATAAACTTTATACCTCCCAAACACTATGAATCTCTCAAGTGTCCTCTCAAAGGAAGAGAAGGCTCAGAGTTCCCTGTGACTTTTCACTTCTAAGTAGATGTATAGTCTGAGCAGCACTATTCACTAAGATTTCAAAGAATTAACTCATTATGCTCCCCACTATGTCACCATCAAGAAAATTAAAAGAAAAGGCCAACAATTCTTATAATAATAATGATGATGGTGATGGTGATGGTGATGATGATGATGATGATGATATAAAACTTTATTTATATACCACTCCATCTCCCCAAGGGGACTCAGAGCGGTTCCCAGGTAACATCACAAAACATATAAAGTAAAAAACAACATAACCATAAGATTAACAAAACAAAATATAAACATAAAAATTGTCACCATAACACACACATATTAAAAGTAATCCTGCCTGTTCAAGGCAATTAAAAAATTTAAAAGCCCGGGCCATAATTTGTGCAAGCCCAAAAATTCTAGGAGGCCCGGGAATTAAGTGCAATGCTATGACAGGCAACAATAATATTAGGTACGGGTCTGTGGTCTAGATGAATCTAGTCACAGTATAGGAAGGATCATGTTGGATTGGACCAGATATTATGTAATCCAGCATCCTGCTCACACAACAGACAACAAGTGGCCTATGGAAAACTTCTAAGCAGGATCTTGATGCAACTGCATCTTATATATCTATTATTGCTCCGTCTCCCAGGAGCCTGGTTTGCATTACCTTACAGTTGCTTGAAGTTGCTTCCCCTTGCATTTTTCCCAGGGACGTTGCAGCTCTGCAGAGCCCTGAAAGTTAACAGTTTCAGAGGCTGGAAAGCCAGTCTGCAGGCCTTTTGCAGCTATTGGCTTAGAAGGTATCTTTTTGGGTTTAGAGACTGCCCTTTCTACCAGGGAAGAGATCTCCATTTTGGAATCTCCCCTGCATCTTTAGTTAGAGAAGGAACTTCAGATGTGCTGCTGGTTCGTCAGGGTAGCTCTGGGAGAATCATTGTAAGTACTGTTAGGACTATTGAAGATTGAGATATTATAGATATTGAGAAACAGATATAGATTGAGATACTATAGATAAATATTGAGTAAGATTGAGTAAGATTGAGTAATAGATAGATAAATTTAGTATTGAGATATTGAGCATTACTTCATCTCCAAAGCTAACCTTGAGCTATAGATAGGGAAAAAACCGTCCTTTTTTCTGAACCATAGCAGCTCAGGGTTAGGGTGAAAGATTCCAGAATCTTATCTGCCATTTTGGGAAAAGGTTGCCTTAATAACTCAAGGAAAGGAAAGAAAAATCATCTCTATTGCTTCACCAATTGACTGTTCTGTTTGTAACCTTGATGAACTGTGCCAAGTCTGCAAGGACTTTGAAGAATAAATATTCCCTTTTTGATGTTCAAAAGCCTTTAATAGTCTCAGTTGCTGAATATCTCAAACTTCTAAAGAAAGACACTCGCAGTTCGCTCAGACATAGAGAGCAGCATATCTTAGTTTATTTTTATAACGTCTGGGTGTAACAGCACAATTATTATGTACTTGAAGCCTGAGTACTTTATATTTCAATATTTTGACTTATGACCCATAATCTCTAGTTTTATAAAATGCTTGCTTCTAAAATTATAACATCTGGGCATTCCTGAAAATACAGCTATAGCTAGGCAGATTCACACATTTTCCTGTAATAAGAAAATACATTAGTACAGAGCCAGAGTGAGGAGAATCCTTGGTTATTTTGGAGTATATGCGCACTGTTTTGTAGGTGATGACCAAACCCTGTGGATTTACATATTGTGAGAAGGGGAAAAGAAATTGCTTACCTACTCGGAGCTCTTGACCAAAGACTGTTTTCTCTCCCAATGCTGAGCAGTTCCACCTGCCATATCGGAACTGGTACTGGCATTCATTGATTCCCATCTGGGCTCCTTCCCCAATAACTATAATGGCATCAGGACGACTCTGACAGATTGCTCGTTGCCGGGGGGCCAAGCCTGGGATTTTGTTGCAGATTATATTTGCTCCTAAAGCCACCACAGATGACAATGCTCTGAAGAAAAGCAAAAGAAGAAGAATTAGGACTGATGAAGGCCATTAATTTGATTTCCTTGATAGCATAGTATGCTGGACAAGGCCATGGGCTACAAGCAAAAGGCCTGGAAGATGGCTCCTATAATTACGCACACTTATCCCAACCTCTTTGGTCTGGCAACTGGGTTGGAAACCTTGCATGACTTTCGGTAATGCCTAGTTTCACTTGGGCCAGAGTTACCACATGTGCAATTTGTCTTACAAAATATTGGCACTTCTAGCTTCTATCTGCAATCGAACTAGGAAAGAGGGAGCTGTAAGAAACAGATATTTAAAATTTGATTTAGATTTTTGGAAATTTTGATAACTGGAGCACACATTGAGTATAGCGGTTTTTGGCACTACATTTTTGTTGAATTCTAAACCAATGCATTCCTTTCTAATTTCAAACCACAACAGTAAAAGTAAAGAATTACTTTATTTATCCAACATTCACACTGACTATTATGAACATGAAGTGCTGAATGATGATTAAGAGTTTCTGAGCATAAATTTGAGAGTCAGGTTTTTTTCAAATCTGGAAATAGTTTTGAGGATTTTCACCAACGTACTGGTAGTTTTAGCGTTTGTTAAAACATTTACATAGTGGAAATACCTTTATAATGATAAATGGTTCCAATACTGCAATTCAGAGTCTAGAAAAATCACTTCTTTTCTTTTAATCCTTGTGGAACAGGAGTTTCGTTTGACAGTGTTTTTGGAGTAGCGGTACAAATAAATAACTTGGGAAGACTCTGGAAGTTGTAACTTTTTCAGCTCTGAGAAATTCATGGGCATATTGGTGTTCCCTTCAATTGAATCTGAATTTTGTCTTCATTTAACCCTGTTTAAATGATAGTGAACCCAATTCCCATAGTATCCCAAAGAAAGGGAGATCCTTCTACTGTCAAAAGGAAGACTTTTGACTAATCTGAACCAAATCAAATTACATTCCTTAGCACTAAAATTGAGATTCGGTCATGTCTCAAAACACATATCTCTGTTCAATTATTAACAACTGCTCCGATCCTTATGGTTTTATTATTCTATTCCAGCCTCGCAGAAATGAGATATTAAAGCTTGTATTAGCCAATATATTGTTGCACTGATTTTCCATGCAAACAAAGTGATGGTCAAGATTTTATAAGAAATGATTTTTTTAACATAAATGGAGTGAGAAATGCCAGGTGTCCATGATAGATTTAGAAATGGAAGAGGCAATGAAGATAGTATTGTAAATGTATGTTGGATAACAACAAGCATCAAAGAATTGCAGAAGGAAATTTATAGATTTCAGCAAAGCCTTTGAGTGCAGATGAGAAATTATGATCTGGTCTAAAAGAAATAGTACTGCAACAACATCTGATATATAACCTAAACTCTGAACAAGAGGCAACTGACATGAAGCCATATATCAAAGCAGAATGATTTCCCATTGTGAAAGGAGTCAGAAGAAATTGCATTTATTACCTTATTGGTTTGATTTGTAAGCAGAACGTATCATACAGAAACAGGACTAGATTCCGAGGAAGCTCGTATCAGTTTGAAGGATGAAACATCAACAATTTAAGTTATGCATATTACTTGCAGAAAATATAAAAGACTTGGAATGACTACTGTTGAAAGTTAAAGAATCAGAAAAGTATAAAAGAAGGTTTAGACCTGAATATTAGAAAGACAAACATAATCATCATTGATAATTTGCATAAAGAAAGACAATAAAAATACCTTGGCTCATTCAATAAGTAAAAGAAATCAGAAGAATGCTTTGGCTTATAAGGCAGTTACGAAGGAACTAAAGGCCCTTCCATACAGCCCTATATCCCAGAATATCAAGGCAGAAAATCCCACAATATCTTCTTTGAACTGGGTTATCTCAGTCCACACTTAGACAATGTGGGATTTCCTGCCTTGAGATTCTGGGATATAGGGCTGTGTGGATTCTCATGTATTAAAACATATAATTGAATATCAGAGGGCCCTTCCACACAGCCCAATAACCCAGAATATCAAGGCAGATAATCCACAATATCTGATTTGAACTGGATTATCTGAGTGCACACTGCCATATAACCCTCTTCAATGTCGATTTTATAAAGCTGTGTGAAAGGGGCCAGAGTCAGATTCAGCTAGGCCATATACAGCCCACAGGTCAGACGTCTCCCTCATCCCTGATCTGAGCAATAGTATTAATAGTATTTACAAGTTCTATGTATGATTGTGGAAACTAAACAGTGAAGAAAGCTAACAGGAAGAAAATCGACCTGAGTGAAATGGAAAAGAGTTCTAGGAATAATGTGAATTGGGTTGTTGTACATTTTTTGGGCTGTATGGCCATGTTCTGGATACATTCCCTCCTGATGTTTCACCTACATCTATGGCAGGCATCCTGAGAGGTTGCGAGGACCTCACAACCTCTGAGGATGCCTGCCACAGATGCAGGCAAAACATCAGGACAGAATGCTTCCAGAATATGGCCATACAGCCCAAAAAACCTACAACAACCCAGTGATTCTGGCCATGGAAGCCTTCGACAATATAATGTGAATTGTTAAAAAGACAAATCAGTGAGTCTCAGAAGAAAGCAAGCCTGAAGTGAAGATGACTAAACTGAGGTTTTGGACATACCATGAGATGAAATGGCTAACTTCAAAAACACAATAATGCTAGGTAAAGTGGAAGGCAGTAAGACATGGGCCTAAATCCCCTAAACATCCTAGGCATCAGAGCCTGTCTAATCTTCGAAGCTAAGCAGGGCCAGTGTTTTATAGGACTGGGCTGGCCCTGGCAAAATCACCAAGTATTCCTTGCTTAAGATAGACGACTTGAGAGTGCATATATACACAGTCGGAAACAAGGGAGACAGCATAATGGGGGAAGAAAGCCGCAGCTCTGAGTTTGCAAAACTACCAAGCTTGTTTGTTAAAAATGCAATACAACTGTTTGGTTTGCTCCTGACACGATAAATAAAAATCCAAATGGCACACGTGGTCTGCAAAGGGCTTGTTCACTGATATATCCAGTGGCTCCAAGATAGAGGTTAAGCCACCAGGAATCACTACCTCTTCTGTCTTATTGTCACAGATAAGTTGCTTCAGTTTCCGAAGCAACTTTGGAAACTGTCCAAAACTAGCAGAGCAAGGTGTTTTGGTAGCACACCTGATCTTCTGCTCCACACAGTTTTAACCCAATCTACCATCAGTTCTAGGTTCATTCAATCATTTGCCTGCAATTGGGTTCATGGCAAAAGGTTCTTTGAGCCCCAAGAGTTTTTCTGGTTGGCAGTTCAGGCTCATAGCCACTAGTTTTCTGAACCATTCAGTGTTTTCTGAACCTTATAACTCTTCCTGTTTTCTTTCTCCTGCAGTTTCAGTGGTCAATGTAGAGGGAGAAAAATTGTTCCTCTTTATATGTAATCGGGTCAAATTCCAAAGCATTACAGCCCCATACACACAATAACTGCAATGCCTTTCTCGGTGACTAAAATAATGCAAAAATAATATTTGCTGATCAACTTACTTAATAGTGAATGCCAAGAGAGTTCGCTTCAAGATGGCTCATGTACAAAACCACAATGGAATGCAGAGATTCCAGCAAAACATAGCCCTGAAGGTGCTGCTGTAGAAAAGGCAGCTGTCACTCAAAAACAACTTGGGTGTGTAAAACAGGTATCTGGAACTTTGCTGCCCAATAATTCCATGTTTGGTTTGCCAAAAATGCAACAACAAGCTGCAAATGTAAACACTTCTACCTGTCCTCACGATGCAGAGGTCATTTATCACAGAAACTGTCAGTGGCTCCCTGCTTGTTTCCACGCACATCGCAAGGAATAGGTTTTGATATTTATAGCCTAAATAGTTTGGAACGTGAGTATTCACATCACTGTCTGCTACAGTGTAAACCTGCCCACCATCGTAAGTAATCATGCAATGGCTCTTTGCATTTTTTAAAGTATTATATCTTAGAGAATATATCAGATATGTGTGTATATGGCTAAATCTAGAGTTAACTGCTACATGAAACGACCATCCAACCTCTGCTTCAAAATTTCCAGAGTAGGAGATTCCACTATAATAATAATAATAATAATAATAATAATAATTATTATTATTATTATTATTATTATTATTATTATTATTTGATGCAGCATATTCCACTGCTTAATAGCTCTTACTGACAGGAAGTTCTTCCAAATGTTTAAGTGGATTTTTTTTCCTACTATTTGAACCCATTGTTCCGTGTCCTAGTCTCCAGAGCAGAAAACAAGCTTGCCTCTCCTCGATGTGACATCCTTTCGAATATTTGAACATGACTGCCATGTCCCCACTCAGTCTTCTGTACTCCAAGCTAAACATTCCCAGTTCCCTAAGCTGCTCTTCATAAGGCTCGTCATCCAAACCTTTGATCATTTTGGTCACCCTTCTATGGACACATTCCAGGTTGTCAATATCCTTGATTGGACACAGAATTCCAGGTGACATTTGACCAAAGCAGAATAGAGTGGGACTATGTGTTTCCTTGATCTAGAAGCCATATATATTGATGCAGCCTAGAATTATGTTGACTTTTTTAGCCGCCACGTCACACTGTTGACTTGTGTTCAGTTTGTAGTCTACTAAGACCCCTAGATCTCTTTCACATGTACTCTTTTCAAGACAGGTATCACCCACCCTGCATCTGTGCATTTCATTTTTATTGCCTAAATGCAGTACCACACATTTTTCCTGGTTGAAATTAATTTTAAAAAATAGGCCCAGCTTTCTAATCTGTGAAGGTCATTTTGGATTCCAATCTTGTCCTCTGTATGAGCTACCCCTCCAAATTTAGTATCATTTACAAATTTGATAAGCATGTATTCTATTCCATCAGCAAACTTATTGAAAAAGCTGTTGAACAGCACTGGGCTCTTGACAGAACCCTGTGGCATCCCACTGGTCACTTCTCTCCAAGTAGATGAGAATCCATTAGTAAGCATCCTTTGGGTTCAGCCAGTCAACCAATTCCCAGTCCACCTAATGGTAGTCTCCAACTCACATTCTACTAGCTTGTGAGAATATTATAGGGAACTATAATATGTCAACCTGTATGTCTTTCTATACCTTTAAGAAAAAGTTACGAGGGAACAAGGGAAGGGGAACAGAGGAGAAATTCTTCATGTTTAATCAAAAAGAATAGTTCCACTCTTTTCTATGCTGGGCAGGCCACAACTGAAGAACTATTTCCAATTGTAAATGCCATATTTTCAGGAAAAAAGCATTCTTAAAATGGAGTGTCTCCAAATGAACACTTAAAAATGGAGTGTGCCCTGAGGTGGGTAACCAAGATGGCAAAGGGCCTAGAAACCAATGCTGAGTATTCCTGGAAATGAGAAGGCTAAACAGAAACATGGTAGCAGTCCTCAAATATATAGGGTTGCCATGTAAGGAGATGGGGCAGACTTGCTCCTGACAATCCAGTGTGCGGAATAGACCTAAAAAGTGCAAATGGTGAAAAACAGATTTTAATTGAGTATTAGCAGCATTGTCCTAGTGCTTCACTGAGACCTGACCTGGAATACTGTGTTCAATTCTAGGCACATAATTGAAGAGAAATATTAACAAATTGGAAGGCCTAGAGGAGGGCAACTAAAATGATCAAAGATCTGGAGAGCATGCTCTATGAGGAGCAGATTAAAGAGCTGGATGTGTTTAGCCTGCAGAAGGGAAAGTTGAATGGAGACATGAAAGCCATGTAGAAATATTTGAAAGGATGTTTTCTGCTGTCCTGGAGACTATGACTTGGAGCAATGGGTTCAAATGATAGGAAAGATAGATTCCACCTGAACATTAGGAAGAACTTCCTGACTGCAGGATCTGTTCAACAGTGAAACTCTTTGCCTGGGAGTCTGGTGGAGGCTTCTACTTCGGAGACTTTTAAACAGAGGCTGGATGGCCAGCTGTTGGGGATAATTTGATTGTGTTTTTCCTGCATGACAAGGGGTAGGACTGGATGGACCACGTGATCTCTTTCAGTTGTATGATTCTATAACGGTATGAGCAGTGGAAACAACTGCATTATGAGGTGATATTTGAGAAAAGGCTGAAGAGCTGTTTTTCAGGAATGCTGCTACACAAGGGAGATCTACTAGAGCACTGGTTCTCAACCTTCCTAATGCCACGACTCCTTAGTACAGTTCTTCATGTTGTGGTGACCCCCAACCATAAAACTATTTTCATTGCTACTTCATATCTGCAATTTTGCTACTGTTATGAATTGTAATGTAATGATATGCTGGATGTATTTTCATTCAGTGGACCAAATTTGGCACAAATACCAAATACGCCCAAATTTGAATACTGGTGGGGTTGAGGGCAAATTGATTTTGTCATCTGGGAGTTGTAGTTCCTGGGATTTATAGTTCACCTACAATCAAAGAGCATTCTGAACTTCACCAACGACAGAATTGAACCACACTTGGCCCACAGAACTCCCATGACCAACAGAAAATACTGGAAGGTTTTGGTGGGCATTGACCTTGAGTTTTGGAGTTGTAGTTCACCTACATCCACTCAAACAATGACGGATCTGAACCAAACTTGGCACAAACACTCAATATGCCCACCTGCAAACACTGGTGGAGTTTGGGAGAAATATGCCTTGACATTTGGGAGTTGTTGTTGCTGGGATTTATAGTTCACATACAATCCCCTTGAACCCAACCAATGATAGAGTTGGGCCAAACTTCCCACGCAGAGCCCCCATGACCAACAGAAAATACTGCAGGGATTTGGGAGGAATTGACAGTGATTTAGGGAAGATGTAGTTCACCTACCTCCAGAAAGCACTGTGTTCCAAAGACCATCAGAAATATGTGTTTTCTGATGGTGTTTGGTGACCCCTCTAACACCCCCTCGTGACCTCCTCAGGGGTCCCGACCCCCAGGTTGAGGAACGCTGCATTAGAGGTTGTTGGATTAGGGACAATAGGGGTGGGAATCCACACCATTTTCACTTCCACTGTGGCTGCATCTTGCATTGCTGCTTATGCTAAAAGTGGTAAGTTGGACTAGGCGACTTCTAGTTCTTAAAATCTATTTTTCTATTATCCTTTTTACATTCTCCAGCTCCGTTTTTATCTGCCTCAAAAATGGTTGCCATATTTTTTTGCCAGAAAAATGCTGAGTCATAATTCTGAGGTTTGGATATTTATTTATATTAAATACATGTGCCTGACAGAATTTTGGACTTCCTCTTAAACTATTTCTTACTCCTACAAAAGGCTAACTGCTAATTCAGTACTTAATTTGAACTAATTGGTTATTTGTTAAAAGTGAATATGAAAAGATTTATGGCACAATTCCAGCTTTGCCAATTCACGATGCAGGTAGGAAAAATATTTAAATGTTTCTGTATATTAACAACATACAACTCTCTCAGCTTTTCACGTAAAAGGATGTTAACATTTTTTATTTCTAAAAAAAGTCAATTCTGTTTTAATGGCTGCAGAAATTGTGGTTATTTGGTGTTCTCAATGTTCTATTCATTCTCAATTTTCATTCAAAATGTTTTCCAATTCAGGGGTGGTATTTTCCCATAGAAGAACACCAAGGATGAGTTTACACAAGCAAAAAAACACACCCCAAACTCAGCTCAGATTCCCTTGATGGAACTTTGGAGTATCCCAAGGCTTTGAGGCAGTCTGGACAGAGAGAATGGGTCTGATTCAAACCGATTCACTGTTCAAATATTACATTGGCATCATCATCCTTTCCCTGCACACTTCAGCACAAGGAGAGGGGATGGACTCTACCATGTTGCTGCTGTGACCAGCAGTGCTGCAGAATTTGAGGAGGCACGAATCGAGGGTGAAAGGGAGAAGAGTGCCAAGAGGAAGGCGCATCAAGCCAACCCCTACTGAGACCGCCTTCCACCTGGAAACCAATGCCCTCACTGCGGAAGAAGATGCAGAGCAAGAATAGGGCTCCACAGCCACATACGGACCCACAAGAATATTGGAAGACAATCATCCTCGGAAAACGAGGGATCGCCTAAGTAAATAAGTAATTACCACTGCCAACCACACAGCTCCATCCAATCTCCTGGCCATCATGGGCATCCTGTTCTGAAATCAGCAGAAGCACCAAGCTGCAACAGAGAAGGTGGTGGAGGCTCCTTCTTTGGAAGCTTTTAAACAGAGGCTGGATGGTCATCTGTCAGGAATGCTTTGAATGCAATTTTCCTGCTTCTTGGCAGGGGGTTGGACTGAATGGCCCATGAGGTCTCTTCCAACTCTATGATTCTATGATGGCCCAGAGCAGTGGTTCTCAACTTGTGGGTCTCCAGGTTTTGGCTTACAACTCCCTGAAATCCCAACCAGTTTACCAGTTTGTTAGGATTTCTGGGAGTTGAAGGCCAAATCATCTGGGAGTTGTGATCCACTGGCTCAGAGCATGACCAGTGCAGTCCTGGCCTGGTTGGATCATGTGAACATTGAACAGCACTGAAGCTGTTTCGGCCAAGTATGTCTGGCCACCTTCAGAGTGCCTCTCTGGATTTAGTAGCCAGTGTAGACTTGCCCCTAAAGTACTAGTTGAAACTTTACTTCCTCATATTGGGTAATAATAAACCTTAATAAGAAACTTTATTTATATCCCATCCCCTCTCCTTAAATGGACTCTGGGCAGCTCACAACACAAAAACAATATCAAGCAAAAGGCTGTAAATCAAAATCAAAACACAATAAATTAAGGATAAAACAATAAACGTAGATAAACATAATTAAAACAGCTCATAGTGAGCATGGTTTGGCCTGCTTTGATTTTTCTGGCTCATAACATGTGAACATGCACTGGAGCAATCCTCACAAGGAGATGGGAAGGAAGTCATGTGTTTTGCATGACTACAGGAATTTACAGTCATGAAAAGGTGAGCATTTTGGGGGGTGGAATTGGGTTTTAAGCACACCTTTTAAACACGTGGTTTTCAGCTGTTAACCTGATTCTGCCTGCACTTTCTCCTAATGTTGGGCAGAAAAAGGTAAACATAAAACAGTGAGCAGAGTACCCAGAAATGTTTACAATTCTATGGACTACAGGCAGGGGCGGCTCAACCCATTACGCAAAGTAAGCATTTGCAGTATAGTTGATTTTGCCCAGGGGCGCTCTTGAGGCACTCTTGGGGGAAAATAGACCTTGACATATGTGAGTTGTAGTTACTGGAATGTACAGTTCACCTACAATCAAAGAGCATTCTGAACTCCACCAATGATGGAATTGAACCAAATATGGCACACAGAACTCCCACAACGAACAGAAAATATATATCAGTGATTGGTTGGGGGGGGGGGGGAATGAAATACTGTTTGTTTACCATTGAAAATACCTAGGGCCGCCTCTGACTACAGGTCCCAGAATCCCCCTGCCATAAAAACGATGGTGCTGGCAAATTGTGTGAATTTAATTCCCCACCCTGACATCAAAATAAAGATTCCAAATTCTGCAACTGCCTAACCTGAAGCTTCCCAATTCATGTCTCTGATTATCTGGAGATGCACTTCTTCCATGCATTCTTCATGTTCCCCACAGGCCCACAGGGAACTTTGGTTTACATGTGGCTAACATAAAATTATAGGGCAAAATGAACTCTAACTAGGCTCATTTTCTTCAGGGAACACTGGTGGATTCCAGTTGCCACACAAAGTGGAGAGCAGCTCTTACAGCTGCTGGAATGGCATTCAAAGTCCACGTGACATAGTAAAATGAACAGCTCAGAGAAAAACGATACCTGCCTCCCCAAGAAAATCTGTTAGTCTTATTAACGTCCCTTTGCTCCCTTCAGAATTACTTGGATGTATCTTCTTTTGCTTTGGGATAAAATGGTAGCAAATCTCTCTCAAATCTTCTTAATTCCCAATGCATCAAGAGTTGATGGGGAAGGTGGAAGGTATCAATAATACAAATTTACTAATAACTAGCCATCCCTTGCCATGTGTTGCTGTGCTCCAGTCTGCGTATGTGTGTGTTTGCATATATATATATGACTAGCCGTCCTTTGCCATGCGTTGCTGTGGCCCAGTCTGTGTATATATGTGTTTTGTGTGTATATATATTTCTGTATCTGGTTATATATGTATTTGTGTGTGTATATATATGGTTTTGTGCATGCGTTGTAATGTATTTTTTGGTTTTTTAGCTTTTAAAGTCTCTTCCACTGTGTTTTTCAGTTTTTTTATGAGTGGTGGTCACTTGTTGGCCTGATAGGTGTATTGTGTCCAAATTTGGTGTCAGTTTGTTCAGTGGTTTTTGAGTTATGTTAATCCCACAAACTAACGTTACATTTTTATTTATATAGATTTTGCCCAACTGAACATTTTATGGCAGTTAGGGAGTCAACTGGAGCCCCCGGTGGCACAGTGGGTTAAACCCCTGTGCGGGCAGGACTGAAGACCGACAGGTAGCAGGTTTGAATCCAGGGAGAGGTGGATGAGCTCCCTCTATCAGCTCCAGCTCCTCATACGGGGACATGAGAGAAGCCTCCCACAAGGATGATAAAAAAATCAAATCATCCGGGCGTCCCCTGGGCAACGTACTTGCAGACAGCCAATTCTCTCACACCAGAAGCGACTTGCAGTTTCTCAAGTTGCTCCTGACATGACAAAAAAAGGGGGAGGGAATCAACTGGAGGCAGTCAATGAGAATTAGTCAGTAAGTTAGGGTCTGGAAGGAAATAGTTGAGGAGTAGCTGGAAAATTGGTTAAAGAAACAAGTTAAAGATAGTTTGAAACTTATTCTTATGTATTTGCATAACCGTCCTTTTGGAAGAAAAGAATAGATTGACAGAAACTCATATTGAAACATTGTTCTGTAAGCAGCAAGCAATTGATCCTATGTAACCACTACGCTTATACCGTAAGAATTATACAAATATACTAAGTAACTGTTTCACCTTCAAACAAACTCTCTCTCTCCATGTATCACTTCCAGCATGAGGAGTCTTAAAAAGAAGAAAACAATCCTTTGCTCTTCAGTGTCATATTTTGCTCAGACTCTCAGCCTGTCCCCTTCCTGACCATTTTGCATTTTTAGTTAGATAAGCAAAAAAGAAATAAAAAGGTCCCTTTAGGCAGGCCACGAGACCAGAGAGAGAGCATCACATATTTATTGGTGGCAGCAGGTGGGATAGAAAAATAAAAGGTCCACCCAGCCACATGAAAGAACACAGAGATTCCATCTCAGCCTGATAGGTGTATTGTGTCCAAATTTGGTGTCAATTCGTCTAGTGGTTTTTGAGTTATGTTAATCCCACAAACTAACATTACATTTTTATTTATATAGATATGCACTGCATTTTCTAGGCCTAGTAATCTGGATCATGATGCCTGAAACCTTACTCCATTCAAATCTTTTCATTAGTACTATACTACAGTACCGTAGCCAGGATTTTTATTCGGGGGGGGGGGGGCTGAGTTTGATTCGGGGGGGGGGGGGCTGAGTCTGAGTGAAAGAGGGTCTACCCTAGCAAACCTTTTGTATCGTTACCCCAATACCCCCATGCATATGGGATATATTGAGCATGGTGATCAGATCATGATATGAATAAATATAACAGTTTAAATAATGTACCAGTAAGGCCTTCTCGCGGACCACCATGAGAATTTGGGGGGGGGGGGCTGAAGCCTCTCAAGCCAACATCAGTAGAAACTTTGCCAACATCAGTAGAAATGGCCATGTAACCAGAAAGAAAGAGAGGGGTGACCAATGTCATCACGGGGTGCCAATAACAGCCAGGAACTTGCACAGAGTTCTGTGATTGTCTGGCAATGGTGATGGCAACATGGACAGTATGGTGTAGACAAGGCCACAGGCCAAGTCAACTTCACCTGAGCCTAGAATCAGCATTCTGGCACGTCTATTTAAATAGATTATGTTGAAATTAGTGGATGTATTTCTCTCTCTTTGAAAGCTTCAAGTACAATGACAGAAGGAATGCACAGGCTGATGGATATTAGCCATGCATATATTTCATCAACAAGAAGGGAGCTGCTCAGCTCAAATCCCTTTACATGGCACTGAAAATCCAGTGGCAGATTTTGAAAAAGAAACCCCATCCCCTATAATGGAATCATTGTGAAAAGGAGTCTTTGGCATTTTTTGTGGTGACACTATGACACATCTGAAAGAAGATCTCACCAGAGGATGGTTTATTTAATTAAGAATTCCTAAGTAAATATTTGAGAGCATGCATAACTTGCTGAGAGTTGGCAGAAGCTTCTGCGGCTCTACATTTCATCTGCATATGTTTTTATGTTTTCAATTTTGTTTTCCACTTCAGGCCTCAAGAAATCATTGCTGGCACATGCAATGGTGAATTGGAAATCAAATAAGCCTGCTCAATAACACGCTGTGGTGGGGCGATCCCCATTGTGGCTCTGACTCTGAGCTGAATATCCAGGCTCATGTGTCTTTCTGCAGTGAACTTCATTCTCAGATACACTGACAGGGAAACATTCATTTTGTGAGAACATATGCACAAGATCTATACTGAAGTGATGTAAGAAAATTTCAAGGCCATTCACAAAACTCCATCAACTTGCAAGAAGAGGTATTTTAACAACTTCAGCTCATGTCCATTTGTACTATCCTGTGAAATGCCGAAATTGGATTTGTTTATCAAACCTTTAAGCATTGTGGTTGACATTCTTACAGCTGTGATCCAACTATTGCAAGTCAGTATGGGTATGATGCTCCAGATATGAAGACAAAGGCATACATTCATTTCTCTCCATTTTTCATATACAGCAGTGCTTCTCAACCTTAGGTCCCCAGACATTTTTGGCCTACAACTCCCAGAAATCCCAACCAGTTTACCAGCTGTTAGGATTTCTGGGAATTGTAGGCCAAAAACATCTGGGGACCCCAGGTTGAGAACCACTGATATACAGGCTGAGTATCCCGTTCCCAAAATATTTGGATTCAGAAGTGTTTTGGATTTTTGGGGAGATTTTTTGGAATATCTGGATTTGCACATATACACATAATAAGATGTTTTGGAGATGGGACCAAAGCCTAAACTCGAAATGTATTTATGTTCCATATGCACCTCATACACATAGCCAGAAGGCATTTTATACAATATTTTAATAATTTTGTGCATGAAACAAAGTTTGTGTATATTGGACGATGAGAAAGCAGAGGTGTTTGTGATCTTAGCCACATGGATAATTTTGAATGTTGGATGAAATCCGAATTTCAAATAAGGGAATTTAACCTGCATTTCCCAATCTCTATACATAAAGAATAATGGAAAGAGGCAGGATGCCTAAGTTATAGTAGTAATCGCCTTACATCTGCCATGTCTCAGTGTTCTAGGATAAAATTGTGTGATACCAGCCAACAGAGTCAATACTGAGGAATACAGGAAGTAGCATCCAAAAAATTCTGTAGGATTGTGTGATTCCTCCCACCAGTCCTGGAAAGTTATATTATTGTTGGGTTGTTGTAGGTTTTTTCGGGCTATATGGCCATGTTCTAGAGCAGGGGTCCTCAAACTTTTTAAACAGAGGGCCAGGTCACAGTCCCTCAAACTATTGGAGGGCTGGATTATAATTTGGAAAAAAAAAACATTAATGCATTCCTATGCAAGCTGCACATATCTTATTTGTAGTGCAAAACCACTTAAAACAATACAATAATTAAAATGAAGAAGAATTTTAACAAATATAAACTTATTTCAATGGGAAGAGTGGGCCTGCTTTTAGCTGATGAGATAGGATTGTTGTTGTTGTTGTTGTTGTTGTTGTTGTTGTTGTGTGCTTTCAAGAAGTTTCAGACTTAGGTTGACCCTGAGTGAGGGCCGGGTAAATGACCTTGGAGGGCCACATCTGGCCCCCGGGCCTTAGTTTGAGGTCCCCTGTTCTAGAGGCATTTCTCCTGACGTTTTGCCTGCATCTATGGCAAGCATCCTCAGAGGTAGTGAGGTCCACCCAGAGGAAAAGTGTTCTTGCCATACATCAAGGGAACCACTGACCGCATAGGGAAGCTGATGAGTAAATACAACATACAAACTATCTACAGACCCACCAAGAAAATCCAACAAATCCTTCGTTCAGCAAAGGACAAGAGGGATCCTCTCGCTTCTGCAGGGGTCTACCGTATACTATGCAGCTGTGAACAAGTCTACATAGTGACCACCAAACGCAGCGTCCAAACACGAATCAAGGAACATGAAAGGCACTGCAGACTACTTCAACCAGAGAAGTCAGCCATAGCAGAGCACCTGAGGAACCAACCTGGACACAGCATATTATTCGAGAACACAGAAATGCTGGATCACTCCAACAACCACCATGTCAGACTACACAGAGAAGCCACTGAAATCCACAAGCATGTGGACAATTTCAACAGAAAGAAGGAAACCATGAAAATGAACAAAATCTGGCTACCAGTATTAAAAAACTCTAAAATTAGAACAGCACAACAACAGAGAGGAAACAAACAAGGACATCTAATCACCTCTCAACAAAAGATTGCTCCAGGCACTGCCAGGCAATCAAATGCTAATCAAGGTGGTCATTTGAAACATTCACACCTAGCTCCAAAAGACCTTTGTCCTTTGTCTCACCCTGGTCATTCCACAGATATATAAACCCTTTTTCCTAGGGCCCCTACAGAAAATCTTTACAATCTTGATGGTTCATAGGGGAGAATCCGTTCGGACAGGTAAACTGGGCCGGAGTCGTTTAGCACTTTGCATTGTGCTCGGAAGCTAATTGGCAGCCAGTGGAGCTGGCGCAACAGAGGAGTAGTATGCTCCCTGTACCCCGCTCCTGTTAGTAATCTGGCTGCCGCTCGTTGGACTAATTGGAGCTTCCGGGCAGTCTTCAGAGGCAACCCCATGTAGAGAGCATTGCAGTAGTCCAGACGGGATGTAACCAGAGCGTGGACCACCGTGGCCAAGTCAGACTTCCCACGGTACGGGCGCAGCTGGCGCACAACTTTTCCAACAGACCTCACTACCTCTGAGGATGCTTGCCATAGATGCAGGCGAAACGTCAAGAGAAATGCCTCTAGAACATGGCCATATAGCCCAAAAAACCCTACAACAACCCAGTGATTCCGGCCAGAAAAGCCTTCGACAATACATTGTATTATTGTTACTACACTAAGAATCTTAAATGTAAACCAGATCCTACACACACGAATTCCTCCATGAGTAGATCTCTTTGCTTCACCCAGCTTTGAACACATGTAGCTCTCTCCTAAAGTGTGAGCCATCTGCCACAAAATATTAGCTCCTGCGCTGAGAAGGAAACAAATGTATGTGCCTTTGTCCTTCTAAACATGTTTCTTCCCAATTGGAAAGGATCTTCCACTTGAGAAATTATGAGCTATAGAATGCGTGATTGAGTTTCTTACTAATCTAGGAATGCATTGCATATTAAAGTGCATGTTGCAAATAACCACAAACCTACTTATATACACATATACATCACCTTTGAGAAAAGAGATAATTCTTTGTAAGCCAACAAAACAGAACTGATTTTCCAAATATGGGAATGACTGATTAAGTTGGAATAAGGAACTTTTGGTCTGGACACTGATACCCATATAATAAGTTCAATTCTTTTTCTGAATAACTTTGTTTCATTTTTATCTGCCATCCTTTTTATATGTCATATTAGATTATTTCCTCAGCATTCATGATTCATTAATCACCTCTAACATTGGTATCATGAAATGCTTGAAACCACTGTAGCTAATAAATATCCTGTAATAGACAAAATGGCCCCCAGCTGCTTTTGGGCTGCAACACTTGTCTCCCTTTCCAACTTAACTAATGCTGAGGGCTGATGTGAACCTGAGAGCCAATGGTCAACCTCTGATGCAGATCTACCACCAAATATTGGAGAGATGGAGTGAAGTCATTTAACTCTCCTCAAATGTGAGGTGGAAGCAATATAAATGATACTGATAATGTGGTGAAACCTAAATACCGGCTGACTAGTAACTTAAATTACAAACATTTGATGTATCATGTAATTCTAAAATTACAAAAGAAGTACCTAATAACTAGCCGTGTTTGCACTACAAGATAAGAGCAGGATTGCTTTGCACTGAATTTATCCAATAAGTTCATTAAGCTATGAATATTTTTGCATAGAATCATAGAGTTAGAAGAGACCTTGTGGGCAATCTAGTCCAACCCCCTGCCAAGAAGCAGGACAATCACGTCCAAAGTACCCCCAACAGATGGTCCCACCACTGTTCACATTTGGGCATATTGATTATTCATGCCAAGTTTGGTCCCGATCCATCATTGTTTGAGTCCACAGTGCTCTCTGGATGTAGGTGAACTACAACTCCCAAAGTCAAAGCCAATGCCCACCAGACCCTTCCAGTATTTTCTGTTGGTCATGGGAGTTCTTTGTGTCAAGTTTGATTCAATTCCATCATTGGTGGAGTTCAAAATGCTCTTTGATTGTAGGTGAACTATAAATCCCAGCAACTACAACTCCCAAATGACAATATCAATCCTCCAACCCAACCCAACCAGTATTCAAATTTGGACGTATCGGGATTTTCTTCCTTGATATTCTGGGATATAAGTCTGTGTGGAAGGGCTCTGGGATAAACAGAGTTTGAATTTAGAGTTGGGTGAAGAGAGAGAATAAGAAATCTACTTGTTTGTACTTTAGGCTCTCCGCATGAATGCATATGAGGTCCAATGCATCTCGGAGAGAAAAAAAAACTTCTGCTAGATGTCTCCTGTCCCGTCCCCCCCGCCCCATCTTGCAAACTTGTAAAATCCGCTTCAAAGGAATCTGTGAGGATGGTGGAGGGGCTTTTCCCAGGACTGACAAGTCTGTGTGTGTACTTGCTGTCAGATTCTAGGACCTTTTGCCCCACTTTTAAAAACCCACACATTGGCGTTGTCTGGAAGCGCCCCTAAAGAACCTTGCATTGGAAAGCCAGTCCCTAGGCACTGGTTGGGCAAAGCTACCCATGAATCCAACCTGATTTCTTGCACCTTCTTGGCACAGGCAATCCCCGACTTATAAACATCCAACTTTCATTTGACTCCTAGTTACAAACAGGGCTAAGACAAAAGGAAATGAGAGGAAATCTACCCTTAGGAAGAGAAATTCACTCCTGAATGAGTTATCATGGGTAAAGGTGTCTCCACTGAAGCTTTATCAGCAATCCTTGTTTCCACGAAAATCAATTTTTTTTCAAAATCCAATTGTCACAGGAACAGAAATGGAGGTGAAATCTTCTGAACATGGGCACAGACAACAACATAAACATGGCAGGGGTTTACTATTAACCGATCCCTGTTCTACCTAAAACTAAAAGAAAAATCTGCTGGAGTTACTCTTAAAAATGTACCTGTTCCCATATATACCCACTACCCACTTCCCTCTCCCAAAGACATTCACTACGTTTAACCCAACCCAACCCCATCCTAACCATCCCATCTCTATCCTCATTTTACCTCTTTAAACCTGAATTTTATGTGTAAGTATAATAAGTACTCAATAAAAATTTATTTTAAAAAATGTACCTGTTCCAACTTAAATACAAATGCAGCTTAAGAACAAACTTAGGGTGAATCTATACTGCCGTAAAATGGAATTTCAGAATGCAGATTAACAACATTGAACTGGATTATATGGCAGTTTAGACTCATATAATCCAGTTAAATACAGTTAATCTGCATTCTGAAACTGCATTATATCACAATGTAGATCTAGCCTTACAGAACCTCTCTTATTCATAACACGGGGACTTCCTGTACTGGATGGCATAAGTATTTTGCAGAAAGCACATGCAGCATTTTCTGATGAGATAAATGTGGTCAAGAATGGTCATTAGTAACTTTGAAGTTGCTACTGAATTTGCAAGGCAGATCCAACCAGGATCTACCGCGATGGTTTGTTTGAAATCAATAGGTCCACCCACATGAATTTAACTGTAAGACTTTCAGCCAAGAAATGTTTTCTCATGGAAGGCAGACATATGCTTTTGTCCCTACATGCACCCAATAAGCATCCCATCATTTTGAAACTGACTTTATAGTTTGTTTCGGAATGTGCTCACCCACAAAAATCTTTAGAAATCAACATTACATGTTAGGCATTACAGAATGTTGTTCATAGCTTTGAGAGAGCATGGTTTTGAAAGCAATTTTGAAGTCGGGAAATATACAATTTGACACAAAAGAATGGGACTGTGGTCAATATAGATTATTATCCTGGCTCATGGAATTGGCTCTATAATGTGACATACGTTCAAGACAAAGCACTAACAATCCTCTAAGGAACAGCTGTACTGTGCATAGAGAAAGAGTGGGGAAAATATTCTCTTACTATATATTACACTGCAGCAAAATATGATTATTTATATCCATTTAAAAACTGACAAAAACCAGGTGTTTTGAAAACTATTATGCAATTGATCTCACCCTCCAAAACAATCCATTTTAAAAATTAGTCCCCAAGCCATGTAATATTGAGGTAGAATACCAAGTCTTATGAAAAAAAAATATAGACTCATAATCAAATTATTGCCTACAAAGTCCAAAAATGGACCTGGTACTAAGGGTAGATGTACCTCAATGTAATGCCTTATCAATGAGAAAGTTGCAATGCATATATATTTTATTCATTTTATTCCTATATATCCCATTTTCGCCCCAATAGTGGTATTCAAGATCTATATTTGTTGTTAACTGCTTTCAGGTCAGCTTTGACTTATGATGACCTTATGAATGAGTGACCTTCAAGGGTGGTTCCAAACAGTCTTTTGTCTCAGGAGCATCCGTGTTTAAAAAACACGGATGTTCCTGAGGGACTGTCTACGCCCACCCCACAAAGCGCATGCTTTCTGAGGTGGGTGTCCAGATGCTTTCATGGGACTGACTTGCAAGAACATCTGGAGGCCCTACCCCCTCCCCCACAGCCCCCGAACCCTTTTCTTTATTTTTGTGGGTAAACAGTATTTCTTGCTGTTTCTTTGTCAGTGTTGATGTGGAGATTGTCTGGTTTGCCTACTCTTGAACAGGCATCATATAATTGTCCTTCTTTAGGGGTCCCTTTCAAATCTATGATACTATATCTCTGTGTGCGTGAATCATTCACACACACACACACACATATGGCTGGGTGGCTCTTTGTCAGGAGGAGTTTGAATATGTTTTCTTGCCCTGGTGAAGGGAGTTGGACTGGATAGCTTTAAGTATTTTCTGTCATGGGGGTTCTGTGCGGGAAGTTTGCTCCCATTCTGTCATTGGTGGGGTTCAGAATGCTCTTTGATTGTAGGTGAACTATAAATCCCAGTAAGTACAACCCCCAAATGTCAAGGTCTATTTCCCCCAAGCACCATCTGTGTTCCTAGTTGAGCATATGGAATATTCGTGCCAAGTTTGGTCCAGATCCATCATTGTTTGAGTCCACAGTGCTCTCTGGATGTAGGTGAACTACAACTCCCAAAGTCAAAGTCAATGCCCACCAAACCCTTCTAGTGTTTTCTGTTGGTCATGAGAGTCCTGTGTGCCACGTCTGGTTCAATTTCATCATTGATGGAATTCAGAATTCTCTTTGATTGTAGGTTAAGTATAAATCCCAGAAACCACAGCTCCCAAATGACAAAATCAATTTTTTGAGTGATGGCCACTCCTTGGGTTAGTAGGTGTCTTGTGGCCAAATTTGGCGGTAATTTGTCCAGTGGTTTTTGAGTTATGTTAATCCCACAAATGAACATTACATTTTTATTTATATAGATATGTGTGTGTGTGTGTGTGTGTGTGTATGTACGTGTATGTGTATATACGCACACTAAATTAAAAATGCAGGAGTAGCTGTGTTGATCAAACCATCACTGCTTTCCTTTTCTCCTGCATGAATTTAAAATGTTTTTGTCTGATAAATGAACTTTGGTTTTGAAAGCTATTTGTCATTTGTTGAGCTCTTTGGGCTGGCCTTATAGAGATATCCTTTCAAGATGAACTCTGGGATATTCTAAAGTACTATTATCTTGCTAAATGTGAACTTTCACATTTGCTCTTAATCTTGCTTCTCAGTAATGCTTTCTTCAAAATTCGTAAAATATTTTTCTCAACCATCTCTTCCTAGCTGTCTTCTCCACAAAGACATCCCCATCTCTCTCTTCTTCGCTTACACCAAATCAATTTTAAATAGTGCACCTCCTTCCCCATTCTTTCTACCAATCTCCATTCCTACGCAAATACACATCGCCAACCATTTCACATTTGTCAGTTACTGCTCACATGGATCCTTGGGGCCACTTACCATGTAAATGTATTTTACAAAGACACAAACTTCTGTTACGTTAAATCACATGGTCATTTAATGTCAATCTCTGTCTCTTAAAACTTTTGAATTTTTTTCCATAAGTGCAACTGTGAACATTTTTAAACAATACCATTTAACAATCTATATAAATAAAAAATGTAATGTTTGTTTGTGGGATTAACAGAACTCAAAAACCAGTGGGCCAACTGACACCAAAGTTGGACAGCATACACCTAACAACCCAATGTATGTCCTTCACTCAAAAAATTTTGATTTTGTCATTTGGGAGTTGTAGTTGCTGGGATTTGTAGTTCACCTACAATCAAAGAGCCTTCTGAACTCCACCAATTATGGCATTGAATCAAACGTGGCATACAGAACTCCCATGACCAACAGAAAATACTAGAAGGGTTTGATGGGCATTGAGCTTGACTTTGGAAGTTGTAGTTCACATACATCCAGAGAGCACTGTGGACTCAAACAATGATGGATCTGGACCAAACTTGGCACTGATACTCAAAAATGCCCAAATATGAACACAGATGGAGTTTGGGGGGAAATATACCTTGACATTTGGGGTTTGTAGTTACTGGGATTTATAGATCACCTACAATCAAAGAGCATTCTGAATCCCACAAACGACAGAATTGGGGCAAATTTCCCACACAGAACCCCCATGACCAACAGAAAATACTTCAGGTCATCCAGTCCAACTCTCTTCACCAGGGCAAGAAAATGTAATCAGAGCCCTCCTGATAAAGAGCTATCCAGTCATAAATATAAATAGATATGATTCACACACACACTCAGATATAGTATCATATAATTGAAAGGGACCCCTAAAAAAGGACCATGATGTGTTGCATATTCCAGAGTAGGCAAACCAGACATTCCCCACATGAACACTGACAAAGAAACAACAAGAAATATTGTTTACCCACAAGTATAAAGAAATTACATATATTGGAAACCCAACATTTTCTCATTACTTTATTGTCCAGATCACCAGACTGGGCCATGGAAGGGGACCACTAGTATTTTCATTAAAATTGCCAGAGATCTTAAAGAGAGTGGAACAAGCGACACTGTCTACCAGATCCAACCCATAGTAAGCTGGCAAGATTTTCCTGACTTGCTTATAGGATAGAGTGCATTAATGGAAAGGATTATTAAATACATCTGGTCAGCTACAGCCACTTAATGCATTTCATCATGCTGCTTGGGGAAAATAAATATAAATGAGAGAAGTTGTGGTTTATAAGAATAGAAGCTTTGGCCCAAGGCTCTTTTCAACCAAAGACTGGCAGAGAGATATGTAAGCAGTTCCGTATAGTTTTAGCTATGCCACCTGATTCCAGTACATCCAGGAGTCACAGAATGATCATGTTAAACACAGAAGAACCGTCTGGGCAAAGGGAGAGGGAAACCAGGAAGAATGACCGACAACCAGTAGATTGGTCTTGTTTTTGCTGCCATAGCTTTCAGCAATGGGAAAGAAAAGGATGTGCCAATTGGGCTGAATAGTAAGGATGAGGCATCTCAAGGCGCCACTGTCAGGCTGCAATGCAGTGTTTTAACTAGAGAATCCAAAGGCTGAAGTTGGCCCTTCCACATGCAAAATTTAGTTTCCAGCATTGTTTTTGTGGTCCCATTCTCAAACCTGTCCCTGTTTTCTCTTTCCTAGAGAGTCTATTTGTGAAAGACAAGGTAAATTGGCACTTAGGGCAGTTCCAGTCAGCACTGAATCACGGGTTTTAAAGAGGGGCAAAAAATTCCAGGACTTCAGAAGAGGTCCACATAAAGATTCCGGCTATGAGATCAGGCCTTTGGAGAATAGGCTGACCTACTGTGTTGACTTATTTAGAACTGATGGGCTGCCCTTGGATAATGATTTGAATCAGTGACCACTGACTATTTGTTGTCTGTTTTTATATTGTTTATACCGTTTTCTACTGTTTCTACTGTTTTATATTGTTATTATTACATTTTTGTTAATTGTATATTTATGTTTTGATGTGGGCACCATGGGGTGCCTCTTTGTTTGCCGTCCTGAGTCCCTCTGCGGAGGTTGAGAATGGACATGATATAAAAGCCCTAAATAAATAAATAATAAATAAATCTGTTGGTCCCGGGATTTTTGTCTCCGTTGTCCAGACTTGATGCTTTGTTGAGAGATTTAGAAACTCCCAAGATGGCCACTGCAGGACTACAGCCGGAAACTTCAATTAATTTTTTTAATTCAATATGCAGATATGCGGAGATTCATTGCAGCAAATCACTGCAAAAGTTCTGTTCCTTGTCCTGGCCAGAGAAACTGTGCCCTCCACACATTTCATGAAGTATCTGCTGATGCGGAGCATCTTTTTCCCCCAAGTATTTGTAGTTCGCCAAGGGCTGGACAATGGATTCTGTTGCT